>VZQC01005388.1:51712-339212 GCA_009823505.1 Rhizomys pruinosus
ACTTGCAAGTATACAGTTGGTCTCTGGAATACCAGAGAGTGTTACCAAAGGCCACTAAACCAATAAAGCAAATATGGGTCTCCTTGAGTCAAGCAAGCCTCCTCCGTCAGCACCAGCTACACCTCACTTGCCTGGAAATACTGTGCAGCAGTGGCAGCCATATGCCTGTATATCCCAAATCTAATTGGCTATTAGCTCTCTCCTTGGAGGGATAACCCATGGCTGATGCCACAAGCTTACATCCTCTAGTGGTTAGGAGATGTTATAAGCCACAGTAAGGCCCTGTCATATTTTACAGAAAAAACGTAATTCATGGATTAACATAACATCTAAATATCTGTGTCTATACCAAAGTAACCTACCATAACAATTAGTACTGTTTAAATACCTATATATCTAATTGCTTGTTCTTCATTAGTAGGATTGAAAGGTTATTCCTGGACAAACTGTCAGCCCATGAAAGGAAACAGCCAGAATTGACCAAAGTCCAAGTTGACAGCTCCAGAGAAAGTAGACTGTTTTGCTTCTCATCCACCTGTGCCCCTTTTCTAAGCCTAGGGAACAATCTGTGGAAGAGGGGGTGTGATAGAATGTAAGGGCTGAGATTGGGATGAATGATGAAACTACAGCAATGTAGTTTGGACACTCATCTGATCAACCTGATTGAACATACAAGCCCCCCTCCCCCAGCTGGATGATGGGACCCATGGGCTGTGTGGGTTTGGGCACAACTGCTTGCAAACTGGTTTTACATGAAAGATGCTTGTACTCATAAATTATTAGTTATTGTTAAAAAAATGAAAAAAATAAAAAAGTAATTAAAAAAGGAAAAAATAAAAATATATGCATATACAATATAAAAAGTTTAAATGGAGTTATCCTATAGGCCTTATCAGGCACCACAGTAAATAAAAAGCCCAGTGCCAGGAATGGACTTCCTCTTTTGGATTTGTTGACCAGCTAGGGCCCATCGACTCTCAAATAATACTGGTTATTGCCATTGCACTTGGGGTATGCACCAGAACTTGACGGCAAGACTGTATTGCTGAAGAGTCTGCATATATGAGTCATAGAACTAAGAAGGAGAAATCAAGCTCATACTGGCCTCAAAACGTCATCTCTGCTAGCTAGATTTCGTAGTACTGGAAGGTGCTATGCATGTTCCTGGAAGAGAAAGGGTATATCACAGAAGGATTCCTGGTAGCACAGCACGCCCTGGATCGGGCCATCATGTTGTATCATGAAAACATTGCTGGGAAAAAACTCATGGATGGAATTAACATCTTTGTACAGAGGTTCCCATACCCAGCTCATCCTCAAGACAAACTGCTTCGGATCTTTAGTCCTTTCTTCCCTTCGATGTTCATACTCATGTTCTCTTTTATTGTACTTTCCATCATGCAATTCATTGTGTTTGAAAAGGAAAGGAGATTAAAGGTAACGTCATTTTAAAAAAAATTAACTTTCTAGTGGCAAGCATACTTGTTTAAGGGGACTTCAGAGCTGATTAATTCAGGGTTCAAGTGTTCGAATGCCTTCTAATTCCCCACTGCAGCAGTGTTGGCTTTGTTGGTTTTGTCCTTAGTATAATTAATATCCCAGGATGGCTACTGCATACAAACATCACAATGTCAAAAGGCAGGAAGGGGGCCGGCTCGTGCATTAGTTGTTTTCTGTCAGTAATGAATCTTGTCCCTCAAACTTCACTGGACTTCTCCCATCTCAATGGGTAGAAGTGCATTAAGTTGCATTTCTAAACCAATTTCTAGTGATGGGAATATGTCTTAATGGTTAGAGTAATCAGGATGACATTTGGAGCAGGAGGCCTCACTAGCAAGGCCGAGGGGTGCACACCATGGCTATGGTGGAATTACTACATGATCAGCACTTGAGCCATTTGCAGACCAGTTGCTCTGCTTTGGGGGATAGAGAATAATCAAGTTCATGGATCTCTTTCAGTCCAAGGGGACACACACCAGGCTAGGAGTATTTTAGAGAAAATTAAAAATCACAAAGACCTGGTGTTCTGGGCTTGGAGTGATAAGGAGCCAGTTTGGGAAGCAGCGAGCAGGCTATTTCCTGTTGGGCATTATGGCAACCGACCAAAACTTTCCATGGACTACAGACACTACAAATTTCTCTTAAAGCCCCTTGGCTGGAAGAGCCGATTACACTGCAAATTTCTTAAGGTCAGACTGAAAATATTTAAATCCTTCATGACAACAAACCCTGAATAAATGAAACAACCAAATAAGAGCTCTCTCTCCCGAGAAGGGAGAGAGTTTAAAAGTTCCTAAAATGAGCTGGGCTTGGTGGCGCATGCCTTTAATCCTAGCACTCAGGAGGGAGAGGTAGGCAGATCTCTGTGAGTTCAAGGCCAGCCTAGTCTACATAGCAAGTTCCAGGACAGCTGGAGCTACAGAGAGACCCTGTCTCAAAAAAGACCAAAAAAAAATTTTTTTTTCTAAGATGCAGCAAAGGCTTGAAGAGAATTTTATCAGTATAGAGCCACAGCTGAAAATCTGCGTCGTGCCCTTTAAAACCCAAGAGAGAATGCTTTCCCTAGCTGGGAGATTCTTTGTGCCTAGCAATTACAGCATATCTTTTGCAACTAGACTGTAGTTTTTTTAGGGATTTTTTTTTTTAAGGAAGCTTTTATATTAGGTACCTGGCTCCACAGAAGTGATAATAATTTATCTTCTACTTTTACTGGTGCTATATTTTCTTTTCTTTCTTTAAAATTGACACATAATAATTGTATATATTTATGAGGTACAGTGTGATGATTCAACACCAATATACAACGTATAATAATCAAATCATGGTAATTAGCATTTCATTTCCTTAAACATTTATCATTGCTTTGTGTTCAGAGCCTTCCAGCTCCCCCTTCTAGATCTTTATAAAGCGTATAATAAATTATTATAAACTATAGTCACCCTATTGTGCTGTAGAACAATAGAACTTATTTCTTCTATCTAGCAGTATTTTGGCACTCATTATCCAATCTTCTCCTGTTCTTACTCCCCTCCAACACTCATCCTCATCACTAATAATCATTATTCTATTCTTTTCTATGTGACTGACTATTTTAGTTTCCACAAATAAGTGAAAATATGCAAGATAATTCACAATTTTATGCTTTATGTAACATCTTCCAGGTCTATCCACATAGCTATAAATAACAGAATTTAATAATTTTTATGGCTGAATTATACCCTATTATGTCAGTTACTTTTTCAACAATGTGACAACATACCTGACAGAAACAAGTTAAGGGAGGAAGGACTGATTTTGCTCAGTGTCACAAGTTCAGTCCACAGTAGTGGGAAGGGTGTGGTGAGGATGGACTGTTCAACTTATAGCAACCAAGAAGCTGATGGATGACAGAACAAGACCAGGGCAAGATCCACCCTTCACACAGACTACCAGTGATTTCTTTCTACCAAAGCTCCCTTCTCCGAGGTTCTACCACTTCCTCATAGACTCATCGACATTGAATTCATCAGTGGATTTGGGTGATCCAAACCATTGATAGGATCTGATCCTCTTAATCTAATCTCTCTAGAAATGCCCAGACAAATACACATAGAGGTGGGATTTAATGTCTCCTAGATAGCTTTAAATGCAATCAAGTGGGCCATGTGGATTAACCACCATTCCCAACGAGTATATAGGTCATACTTTCTTTTTTTATTATTTTGTTTTATTTTTTTTTTATTGATGCTTTGTGTATTTCATACATCATTTTCCAATTCAGTTCAGGCATATATTCCCTTCCCTTCCCCCCACCCCACCCCTATCCATCCCAGATCATGCATTCTGCCATAAGTTTTCTGCATCTTTCTCTGCTTTTTTGTTTTGTTTTGTTTTCATTTTTTTAACAATAAGTGATAATTTGTGAGTACAAGCATCTTTCATGTAAAACCAATTTGCAAGCAGTTGTGCCCAAACCCACACAGCTCATGGGTCCCACCATCCAGCAGGGGGGGCTTGTATGTTCAATCAAGTTGATCAAATGAGTGTCCAGTCTATATTGTTGTAGTTTCACCATTCACCCCAATCGCAGCCCTTACATTCTACTGCACCCCCTCTTCCGCAGATTGTTCCCTAGGCTTAGAAAAGGGACACAGGTGGATGAGAAGCAAAACAGTCTACTTTCTCTGGAGCTGATGTCTTGGTCTCTAGTCAATTCTGGCTGTTTTCTTTCATGGGCTGCCAGGTCATACTTTCTTAATTCCATCATCTGTGGACAGACACCCAGGTTCCATATCTTGACTACTATGAATAGTGTTTCAATTGAACATGAAGGTACAGGGATCTCACGATTTACTGACTTCATTTCTTATGAAAATAAGGAAAGGATAATTTCTACCATCACAATTACTTAGTTCCTTTTTATAAATTAAGTATATAGCCTTAATATAGAAAATAAAACAAAATGTCAAGCTAAAACAATACTAAAAAAAAATATTAACCAGACATGGTAGCATATACTTGTAATCCCAGTACTAAGGCAGAAGGATTGCAATTTTGAGGCCACATGTAAAAAGAATATTCTGCCATATTTAAAAAATATATCATCAGTCTTTAAGGTCTTAATCAAACAGACTTCTAGAATCTTAAGTTGAATTTCTAGATAATAAGTCAAAAGCAGATCAATTTACACCATCCAACTAAAATCTAGACTTATCAATAACAGAAACCATTGGGGTATCCTGAGCAGAAAAGGAGATTTTGGCGAGGAAATGCTAGCATAGTCCATACTAAAAACTGTCAGGAAGGGGCCCGAGGGATGGCTCACTGTTTAAGAGCACTGGATACTCTTGCAGAGGACAGGGGTTTGATCCCCAGCACTCACATGGTGGCTAACCACCATCCCTAACCCCAGTTCCTGGGGATCCAACACCCTCTTCTGATCTCTGTGGGCCCTGCACAACATGGGTGCACTTACACATATGCAGACAATATACTCATACACAAAAAATAAAAATTAAAAAAAAGAATGCTTGTTCTTCTTGTAGAAGTCCTGACTTTGGATCTCAGTACCCAAGCCAGGCAGTTCACAACTGCCTGTGACTCCATCTCCAGGTGATCGATGCCCCCTTCCAGCCTTTCTGATCACATATACAGAAAACTAAAAATAAAATCTTTAAAGAAAAAAAGTTTTTAATTGCTCCACACTAATACAAGATCTATTCAATTATCTCTATTCTCTTTCTTTCTTTCTTTCTTTCTTTCTTTCTTTCTTTCTTTCTTTCTTTCATTCTTTCTTTATTTATTTTTGTGTATTATTTATTTGTGCTTGACCTAATTCTCACTGTGGGAAGTACTGTGAATGAGACTTTGCTTTAAATCTCACCTACCCCCACCCAACTCACCAGGTCTCACTGTTCTCTGAACCACAGTCATTTTATTCTCAGGACATTCAGGGACGTTATGAGTTCCACGGACATGCTTTTGAAATCCATAGAATCAAACTTTACTTCTAGTTTTCAGCTTCAACAGTGTATTAGTCACTTTTCTGTTGCTGTGATAAAGCACCATGACCAAGGAACTTATAAAAGGAAGAGTTTATTTGAGCTTACGATTGGCAGTTCCAGGGAATTAGAGTCCATTGTGGCGGGAGGCGTGGCAGCTGGATCTGGAGCGGCAAACCGAGGGTCACATCTCGCAAACAGCACAGGAAACAGAGAAAAAAACTGGAGACCACGAGGCTTGTTAAAACTCACAAGCCTGCCCCCAGTGACACACTTCCCCCAGCATAGCCACACCTTCTAAGACCTCCAAAAAGAGCACCACCAACTGGAGACAAATGTTTGAATACTTACAGCTTATGGGGGACACTCATGCAAACCACCACAAACAGGTAATAGGCTATTTCACACTATAGTGAGTCAAGGTCCTAGTTTTTGGTTAGCGGTGTGAGGGTGTCATTTTAATCTTTTACATAATGAACCATAGTCTGAATTCTTCGTGCTCTTTAGAAGCAAAGTGTGGTCCATTCCTAACCATGGCTGGCTGGCGTTTTCTGTCAGTCTGTCTCCATGGAGTAGGTATGATTTAGGCTTCTTAGCCTGCCCTTTCTTGTCCTGTCTCCTTCCCCACCCCAACTGTCTTTGCTGTGGACTGACAGCATTTCATTACTCAGATGAAACAGCAAGAACTTCCAACTTTGAACTTCTGATGAAAGAGAACTGGAGAAAAATCAGGAGATAAATAGTCACTCTTTCTTTGGCTCCAACACAGCAGAGATGGTTTTGTATGCTTAACAGCACACATGAGGACTCTATTTCTGGAACAAAGAAGTCTTGTAAAACACTCAGGCTTGAAGGGTATGAGTGGCCCAAGGAAGTCACCTTTAACTTCTGAGATAGCTGCAATTCCCTTTGTTATTTTAATTATTTTCTGACTGAATGCCATATAGAAACTGAAGTTCTCACTTTCCATAAAGGCTGCAAACACTTGTGAAGTTTCTTGGAAAAGCCAGGAGAGTTTTAGTAACATCTCCCTCTTGATTTTGTGTGGGTGGAGGAAAAGCAGATAAATCTCCAAATGATGCATTTTGCCTTTCGCACTCTTCCACTTTGGAATCTTTGATGGGGACATTGGATTAAGCTTGCCTTATTTGGACTTTTCCACTTCTGAATCTTTGATGGGGACATTCGATTAGCTTTGCCTCAGCCACACGTGTGTGCTCTAGCTGCCAGAGCATGTGGAGAGGAAGTATTTGCCTTGGAAGAGATATGTGAGTATTTGGCACGTTTTCTGTCTTCCTAGACCTTCTGAACACTTTGTAATAACTAAGCAATCCCCACGGGCCTACGCATCTCCCATAGAAGAAATTTAAAACATCACTTCTCCAGGTTCCTTGGCAACCTTGGTGTGGACATGTGACATCTGCTTTACCCACCACCAGGGACTCATCAGAAAACAGGTTCTGTGTACATTGCCCACTTGGTGAGTAGCTAGAGGCAAAAGCCTGAGTTCCTGATTGGGCTACTATCTGGTGTTCAACCTAGAAACACATCAGCTTCTTCAGTGAAGGTGTTCAGAGTCTGTTTCCTCAGCCCTCCCAATGATTCTATAAATGGGTCTCTTCCACTGAGCCATCTAGAGTCAGTTTTTGCTGGTCACAATCAAGACTCCTGGGATCATCATATATTTCTTGCTTTAGTTTCCACACTGGAAGTTGTTGTACTGTCTCCCTGTGAGACCAGAACAATAGTGATCCCTTCTTCAGGACAGGATATCAGACCTTAAGTCACATAAACAAATAAGGCAATACTACAATAATACTTTCATATACATTATCTCCAGTACTCACAATGATCACTAAATTTGCTATCCCTGTATCCATTTTTTAAAAGTTAAATAGATCAAAATGCAAAGAGATCAAGCAAGGGACATGAAGGCATCTGAGCAGTGTGGCAGAGTGGCAGCCAATCCCCTGGAGGGCTGACTCCAAGCAAGATTTTCTAATTCCCATCCTGTTAATTGATCTCTTCCATAATACATCTTCTCATTAACTAGAAGGAGAAACATAAAACAAAAGACTCAATGTTAATACCAAACTCCTCTAACAAAGCACTTTGACAGACTTTTCTTTAAAAAAAAAAACAAAACCATGACACAGAAACATTCCACAGGCAACAGACACTGTCCTCAACCAACAATTACACAATGCTCATTCAGCTGGTGAGTTGGCAGTATAGCATCAGATTTCAGAGGCCAGGGTCTAAAGCCTCTGCTGCTGGATCTCAGCCTCTCTGAGCTTCGTTTTACTTATCTGAATAGCAAGGACAATAATCAAAGCATCTCCTTTGAGAGTTGAAAGATAAAATGCAGAGAAAGCAGGTAGGGAACACAGTGTCTAAAATATATAAGTGCTTAAGAACAATTGGCTATTATTATCCTTGGGTGACCTTTACTAAAAGGCCAACCGTCGGATGAGAATCCAGTCAGCTGAGCACCCCAAGGGAGACTTAGCCAGAGGGTGAAGCCTCATCTTACTTCAGCAGGATCTCAAACCTCTGTGGGAGTAAATCAAGCCTGAGTTTTATTTTTTCCCTAGAGAGAAGCTAATACCCATCCTCCTTAATTCACAGAGTCATTAAGTGGACACAATAAGATAATATATGTGCAAAAAAGCACTATAGAAAAAAGTTAAGTGCCATAAAGTTGCAAGGTATTGCTGTCCTTGAGGCTCTTAGTGTTTCTGTAAAGCTTTTACCCTGGTAAATAATAAGACTCACCCTTGAAAGCCCTTTAAGTATATAGGGCTTAAATATGTGACCTAATGAAAGAAAGGTTTCATAGGTTTAAATTAGTCTGGCAAAGGGAGGGCTGAACAGGGTGATTTAATTATTTTTTTTGTAGCATGAATATTGCTTCTACTGGAGGTTATGGCCAAAATCATCTGTTTTCCTCCAAGGTCTAAACCATAGGAGATTAGTTTCAAGTGCAGTGAGAAGAGATTTGGTGAATCCCAGAAACACCTCTGGACATTCTATTGGGAAGGCTAACGATATCCCATGTGGATGCTATCAGTTTAACAGCTGAGGGCTTCTAGAAATGAGAAGATCACATGGGTGTTTTGGATAAAATATGGGCAAATCATTTATAAAATAAGATCATGACTCTTATTCTAAAGGGAAGCTGGGATGGGTCATGAGTTCTCAAAGGGAAGCTGAGTTGACTAGAGGTGGTTGCAGCAAGTTCACACTTATTGAAAGGTCATTCCATCCCCCAGTGGGAGGCAGATAGGAGAGAGACCATCATGAGCCTGTTCAATTTAGAGTCAAAGAAGGGCAATTTTCACATCACTCCCCTGTGTAAGGCACAGGATCCCAGATTGTGGTTCAAGGTCAGCCTACCGGGGAGGTCAGGCAGTCCTCACAGCAAGGATTAGAGCAGAGCGGAGGTAAGGGTACCAGCTGGACCATCACAAAAGGTTAAGCTGGGTTTCTTGAATCTTCTTGACACAGGCAAGAATGGAAGACAAACGGAATGTTCGAATATTGTTGGAGAAAGTCCCAGAACCGTGCTCCCTCGGATCAGCATTAATTCGTGCTAAGTTCAATGGGACTACACTGCTAGTTGGCAGTCCATTTGTTCATCTCTTGTTGATTTCCCTAAATACCCCCAAGCAGCTGTTCATGTCCCATTCTTCTCTTGAAGATTCTCCCTCCTACTCCATCAGCTCCAGCTACACGGGCCTTCATTTAGTCGCACAATCGCGCTGCGCTGCGTCCCCCGCTTCATTTCCTTCTCCTCGCACATTGCTGTTCCCTCCAGCTGGAATGCCCTTTGTCTTCACAAATTGCTTGAATAAGTCCTACTTTATACAGAGCCTAAATGACTCTTCTTCACAAAGATTGTCCTAAACTCTAAATTTGTTTTTTTCCCCTTTCACATAACACTGCTTTTGTTTCTGTTGTAGGATTTGAATCAATCGACAATCATACATTGTAATTGTTTGCTTTATGCTGTCTTTCCAACTATCTGATACCTTCTATGAGAGAGAATATGTCTATTCTATTTGTAATTGGCACCAACTTGGAAGGGCAGGATCGGTCCTGGTTCAATAGACTCATGTTAGATTATGCTCCAGAGTCTCCATTAGAGACACTTCTCACCAGCTTCCATCATGAACTAGGGAAGAAGAAAGGACGACTCATTACTATGGTGGTCTCATTGGGAGTATGAATCTGAAATAACAACTCGGTTAGGCTAATCTGCTGGCTTGATGATCTCCCGAGTTCAAGGCTGTCTTCTTTTGCTCAACCATCTCCAAGATAAATATTGTTACTGAACCTGGGGTCACAGTCTGTACTCCAAGGAACTAGGTTTGGCCACTCATCTTTGAGAAGCTAATTAAAACAGCCAAATTAACAGTAAACTGAAGAAAAATGAGATTTATTCAATGTGGTCACATTGGGAAGAGGGACAAAGAGCCCCTAGGACCCCCTCTGGTCCATCATCAGGGTCCTGAAATGAGATTAAAGTTTAAATTGAGGACCAGGGCTATGTACATCCTTGCAGTCCAGGTCAAGGTCTGGGCCCAGCCACCTCTGAATCCATCATTATCTGTGTTTCAGTGTCATCTACAAGGTGGTTGACAAATTATCAGTACTGTGTGAAATCTCTTTTGTGGGAGAAAAGTTCCTCCTCTGGCCAGCACTATGCTCCAGCCTGTTCTGTCTCCCAGAATGAAATTCTTAGTGGGAATTCCAGCTTCTTGGGGTCCTTTTTTTTTTTGGTCTTTTCGAGACAGGGTCTCCCTGTAGCCCCAGCTGTCCTGGAACTCACTCTGTAGACCAGGCTGGCCTTGAACTCACAAAGATCTGCCTGCCTCTGCCTCCCGAGTGCTAGGATTAAAGGCGTGCACAACCACGCCAGCTAGGGGTCCATTTTTTTAAACAGTTTGATAGTCAGATTGAGAGACACAAGTGTCTGTTTAGAAAATATTCATTCCTGCCAGGCCAATCACAATATTTGAATTCCTATGCCCTAACCAACAACAGCCTGTCACTGTTGAGAAGTTGCTGTGGACTTCCAATAAAAGCTGCAATACTGAACAGACCCTTTAAATCATTGTTCATCAACAGAGACCCCAGTACCATGGCACAGGATAGCATTAACCTGGGTCCTCTCCCTTATGTGCATGAGATGGCTTTGGCCAATTGCATTTCACTATTTCCTACTATTTCCCAAAAGACTCATGAAAAGAAAAAGCTGTGCAATATAACTGAACCAAGTGAACTTGGCATTGAGTTATTATTTCTACCAAGTACAAAGCTGCTGGTGAGGAAAGGAAGGCTCTAGCTCACAGGCCACCCCTTCCAGGCCAGTAGAAGCCACCTGCCTTCTGTTTGAGAAACTCCACAACTTGACCCAGAAGTATCTGGAATGTGCTGTGCTCAGCAGTAAAGAAGAGGAAGAAACTGGAACTGTAATTTCACATGCTCTGCATCTTCTGACCCAAGTGATGGGGAAAGGGGACGTCCTTTTTTTTTGGTCTTTTTGAGACAGGGTTTCCCTGTAGCCCCAGCTGGCCTGGAACTTGTTATATAGACCAGTCTGGCCTTGAATTTGAAGAGATCTGCCTGATTCTGCCTCCCGAGTACTGGGTTTAAAGGGGAGTGCCACCACGGCCCGGCCTGGGACATTTCATTCTTAATTCAGGAACATCAAGAAGGCTGCAAGTGGGCTAGGCACTAAGCTTTGGGCCAGGAGTTATTTGTGTGTACTGACCTTCTGGGCAGCTGTCAATCTGAAAAACAGCTGAAAACCACCACTCTGAGAATTGAGCTAAGGGAAAGCCATCAACACAGAGAATTAGTCAGTCCTGGGTGTGGATGGATTTGTTCTTATTTGAGGTTAAATGTTTCCTGAAATAATAGCCATGAGAAGCCAATGGAAAACACTGAATAAGAAAAGGGAAAAATATCCTAAATATATAAGGAAAGAGGAATTTCCTCTGAATGATTTACTCTAGGAAATAAAGTAATATTTTAGATTCTGCTTGACATCAATAAAACTAGAGCCAAAAGGCCAAGATGTCAAGACAAAGAAAATGAAATTTAGAGGAAGGCAGATGACATAAATAAGGATTGTGAGAAAGAGAATAGAAACTGAACTAGAAATAGAAAAGTTAAAGTGTACAATGAAGCGGTAAGAGCAGACTTGAGCAAACGTAAAGTTGGAAAGGGAGCCCTGTCGTAAATCATACCTCAAAGACTAGGGTTAAAATGATTAGATGGGCCGGGCGTGGTGGTTCACGCCTTTCATCCCAGCCCTCGGGAGGCAGAGGCAGGCGGATCTCTCTGAGTTCAAGGCCAGCCTGGTCTACAAAGTGAGCTCCAGGCCAGCCGGGATTAAAGGGAGACCCTGTCTCAAAAATACCAAAAAGGAAAAAATGACTAGATGGAAGCGGGATGTGGCTCAGCTGGTAGAATGTATGTCTAGCATGCATAAGGCCTTGTCTTCTGTCCCTGGACTGGGTAAACTGTTCATGAAACACCTGTATTTCTACAAACTCATCTTTAGCTATATAGTGAGTTTAAGGCCAGTCTGAAGTACATGACTCTCCCCATCCTCCAAAATGAGATGGTGAATATTTATAGTATACTAAAGGAAACAGGATAATCCTAAGGCTTATCCACTCTCCAGCCACTGGTTCGACTCTGGACAGGTTCTAGAAATGAACTGCTTACATTTGGATTCCAGGCCCACCATGGCTCATTGTGTGAGCTTTGGTAAGTTACCAGACTGCGTTCAGATCTACTTCTGATCTGTAAAGTGGCTCTGATGGTGGCAGCATTAGTAATAGTCATCTCCAAGGCTTTCCACTAAGGTTAAATGAGCTGCTATGTGAATGTGGACCGGACATGCTCAATAAACTAGAATTGCTAATAGATTTTGAAATGAACTAGAATAAATAAGAAAAAAGTATTAAATGTTCAAAGAGCTAATAAAAATGAGGAAGAATAAAAAAGAACCTGTCCTCTTTGTAACAGCAACATAGAAAAAAGAAATAAGAAAGCAGAAATGCATAAGAAATAGGCTCAGGCCTACCTTATGGAAGCAATTTGGATAGAATTTAAAAATCAGAGAAGGCTGCCTGCTATGCATGTAACCCCAGCACTTGGGAGGTGGAGGCAGGAGGGTTTGAGTATGAGGAAGTCTGGGCTATACAGTGAAATTTTGTCAAAAAAAAGAGAAGAGGGTAGTGAGAACGAGGGGAGTGGGCGAGACAGGGCCCATGATCCAGGTGAGAGATGATGTCCTAACTAAGCTAAGGCTTTGGACAAGCAGACAAAATGGATTTGAGAGGTATTTTGATGATGGAGGACCACTCTGAGCAGTACTGAGTTTCCTTGACTGAATTGGCCTAGGTTTCCTCAGTCTTGAATCAGTATCAGTGGAGGTCAAACTAAAACCAGGATTCTTTCAGCAGATACTTTTGCTGCTTTGTGGCAGGGTCTAATGTGTCCCTGGTGGGCATCTACTTAGCTGAGGCCTAGCATGGACTTGAAGTCCAATCTCCTTGTCTCCAGCTCTAGAGTAGCAGGTGTTAGAGGCCTGTGAGCCTCCCGCACCTACAGGCAAAACCAGGCTCCCTGCTACACTGGACTGGCCCTCTCTACCCACCAAGACACACCCCTGGCATCTCTTTAAAACATTTTGTTTGTTTATTAATTTATTTTACATGTATGAGTGTTTTACCTTCATGTACGTAAGTGCACCCATGTCATGCGATGCCCATGGAGATCAGAAGATGGTGATAGATCTCCTGAAACCAGAGTTAAGGATGTTATCCACCATATAAGTACTGGGAAATGAACCCAGGCTCTCTGCAAGAGCAGCCAGTGCTCTTAACCACTGAGCCATCTCTGCAGCCCCTGCCTTCCCAGCATCCGATAGCAAATATTGTCATTGTCTTGTTTACTTTCTGAGGTCTACCTTGTTGATCACTTCCACCCAAGGTGGGAGGTTTTCATACACCTTGAAGTCTTTTGGCATTAAGCATCTGAACTGCTGAGGTGATTCTCTGGTTATAGAAACACAGGAGATGCACCAGGAGTCAATCAGTTCCAGAAGCAACCTCTACCCAATGTAGGGACTTGGGTAATTACTGCCCTAGCTTTCCTGGCTGGCGGGACAGTTCTAAGCTGTGTTGCACATCTGCTGTGTTCAACACAGTAACTATGAGACTCATGCAGCAGCTGCTTTAATTGCAATTAACAACAGACTAAAAAAAATTCAGTGCCTCAGTCAAAATAGCTTTGTTTCAAATACACAATAGTCACATGTGGTTCATGGCTACCATATTAAATATCACAAGTGTTCTCTTGGCACAAAATGTTCTAGATGGCAAATACTCGAGACTGTGTCATTTATAAAGGATGAATTTATTTCTTACAGTTTTGGAGATTGAGAAGTCCAAGATCAAGATCAAGGTTGTTTGGTTCATGGTCTGATGAGGGTGTTCTTCATATTTAAGGGGGGGAATGAATTGTGTCTTCCTTAATGGTGGAAAATGGAAGGGGGTAAAAAAGAAGGAAAAGCCGGGCATGGTGGTACACACCTTTAATCCTAGCACTTGGGAGGCAAAGGCAGGTGGATCTTTGTGAGTTCAAGGCCAGCCTGGTCTACATAGTGAGTTCCAGAACAGCAAGAGCCACAGGGAGACCCTGTCTCAAAAAGACCAAAAAAAAAAAAAAAGAAAAAAAAGAAAAAAAAGGTGTGTGTGTGTGTATGTGTGTGTGTGTGTAGGGGTAGAATTGTCCTCATGGACAGGAAAGTACACTCATGTACTTTTGTATATGAAGGCCAATTGTCCCATCCATGATGGCAGTACTTTCACGATGTAATCACTTACAAAAGACCCTGCCTCTGGATGCTATTATATTGGAGCTTCAATACATGACATTGGAGGGCATACAAACCATAACTTTCTGGAGTTATCTTCCAAGTTAACTTCCTGTTTCCAAGTCCCTGTCTCCAGGTTTACCCATTAAAATATCCTGACCCACTGAAATAGGAAACGGAGGCCGGGCTACAGTAGACAGATGTCTTCTACAACCTGTTCAGCTTGTGATCCAGGAACAGAGAACTGCTTAGCAAGCCAAACCCCAGGCCCCAGCCCAGAGTTACTGAAATCAGCCTCTGTGATATAACAAGATCCCCAGGGGATCTCTACAGGTTTTTTTTTTTTTTATTTTTTTTTTTTTTTTGGTTTCTTGATACAGTTTTCTTAAACAGAGAGGGAGGAGCTGTAAATACACCCACCCCATCATTGCCACCCTTTAACTGGGCTTCTCACTTACAAGCTCATCTGCTCCAGAATGTGGCTCCTTTCCTCGTTTAGTTTTCCTCTTTGTCTTGGGGTGGTCTTATGCTTTACTAGCTTCAAGACCCTTTTCGCCAGGACCCAAGGAGAAAAGCTTGCTCTGTGTCTCCCTTGATCTCTTTAGCACTGAAGTTTTCTTCTCTCCGGAATGGCTCTGACTTCCCAGATCTGTTTTATCATCTGGTAACCAGGGAACTATCTACCAGACTAGCTTTGACTCTGATGGCCTCTCATAGCCGTGGGTCCCACAGACAGTGGCACCCTCCATCTAGAGCCAAATCTGTTCTAATTATCGGGCTCTGAGGTTCATGGTAGCAAGTCTTCCGGAAGTTAATAATGCTATTTTGAGAGCACCTGCATCCAGCCAGCTTAATGAACATGATGATGAGAACATAAAATACTTCTCAGCCTACACAGAAGACTTTATCCTCTTTCTCCATTTCATTTCATGTCTCTCTCACTTCTGGACTAGCTTTGTTTTCAGCTAAATTATGTTTGAATCACACTTCCATTAGTGTTAATTTGGTGGCTTTTGCAACGTTCTTTAATTCTACAGCATGGGGTTTTTTCCCTGCATTGCCCTGATAGGGGATCCCCCCACCCCCACCCCTCAGAAATGTCTTTTGATTACTGGCTAGAATGACAGAGGAATCTTTCATGCCTGGTGCTTAAATTTTCATTTGAAACGTGTCTAGATAGAATATTTTTTACAGATATTTATTTCTCCTCCATTGGCTGAAGACAAATTCAGCTTCTCTTTGCCTGATCCTTGTTTGATTCTTTGAGCCTCATAAAGGACATCTTAACCTTACTTAGTAGTAAGATGGGGGACAGATATTTTGTGATGGTTAAGGATTCTGAGTGCTAGATATTGCAGTTTACCAAGATATTTGGGGGAGCTTTTTGAAGCATCAAACGTGATATTTAGCTGTTTTGATTGTCAAGAGATAGCAAGCTTTCTGAGCTCATTAGTAAGAATCCCACAGACCCAAGTTACCAGTTGCCTCTGGCCTTCTTAGAACACCAAAGGTCCACTTACACCATTGCCATTTCACCAGAACCCAGCCCTCAGGAATACCAGGGCCAGAGGCTGGGAAGATGACTCAATGGATAAAGTGCTTGCTATGCAACCCTGAAAAACTGAGTTTGGAACCCCAGAACTCATGAAAAAGCTGGGCATTGGGGTTGTAATCCCGGCACCAGGGGAGTAGATACTGGAGGCTCCCTGAGGATTGCTGGCCAGTTAGTCTAGTTGAATCAGTGAACTCCAGGCTCAGTGAGAGACCCTGTCTCAAAAAATAAGGTGAAAGGTGATTGGAGAAGACAGTGACTTGATCTCTGGCTTCTACATGCATATATACCCATGCACCATGCACATGCAAGAACAAATGAACACACACACACACACACACACACACACACACACACACACACGAATACCAGACCTCCGTTCTAAGGCTTGCGACACCGTGGTGGGCTGGACTTCTGTGGGTCCTGTTGATGGGTGCCTTCCTTTTCAAGTTGTTCTTTCCCCATACAAAGACTCAGTCACCTAACTCTTGAGTAATGTGCAAATAGTCAGAAAACAGGCCCCAGATCCTGGAAGAGTGCGCCCTGTTTGGAAAGGTAGAAATTACTGGGTTGACTGTAAAGACGGCCCTCAATGGATGCAGTACTCCCTTTTGGGGAGTGAGGAGTTTTGTTGGCAGGAAGGTTGGGAAAAAAATTCTTGAGTCATAACTCAAAAGCCTGATTTGTCTCCTGCCATGTTCTTGACTTTCCTTCAGATGCTGGCTCCACTGGATACTTAGACAATGACACCAGAAACAAGAGAGGCAGAACCTTTTCTGGTTCTACTTTGAGATGCCTTTAGGGCCCCCTAGTGGTTGTTTCAAGACCTCTGTTTTCCGACAAGGGGGGGAGGGGGAGAAAGAGAGAGGGGGAGAGAGAGAGAGAGAGAGAGAGAGAGAGAGAGAGAGAGAGAGTCAGTCTGAGACTCTTTCAGATAGCAGTTGGTTTAGAGGGCACAATACGTTTGCAGTTCTTAGCAAAACCTGTGCTGATTCTTTAGAAATAATGTATCACCTTACATATTTTATTCTGCATTCCTTACACTATATTACGTCATGGCCAGAATCCTTTTAAGACATTTATATCTTGGTTTGTGTCAAAGGGCTATAATTCCTAGGCAATCACACCCCACTTTAGTTCATATACACCACACACACACACATGCCCCATGTGCAGATGTACATTTGCTTAGACTGCAGAATTTAGGGAGCTTAATATATATATATATTATATATATTAATATATATATATATATATATATATATATATATATATATATATATATATATATATATATATATAAATTTAGAATGTGGGTCTTCCATGATAGGAATCACCCAGTGTTGTTTGTGGAACGTTTCAGTCTAACAAGCTCTTAATGAGCATTCCATACACATCACTGACTTATGACTCTAACTTTGAGTTAACAGAACCAAACTTTTCCACATTCTAGGAGCTTATTGACCCAAGCTAGCCAAAGTTGTGAAATTCCCCCAGTAATGAATGTCATTCCTGACCGTCCTTTTGACCCCAGTGAGATCTGCCCCCTCCTCACCGTTCATTTCTAAGATCTAGACAATAAACCACACTTGGGTAATTACAATGGAGATGCTCCCGTCCCTAACGCTTATCTTTGAGTTTCTGATGTAATTCAATTATTTCCTCCTTTGCTTGTAAATTCCAAGCCTCTTCTTTTCCCCTTATTAATATGCTAATGTATTGTAATGATGCATCTTTACACCATTAATGAAGTGAAGCAAGGCAATAAATAAAAAGAAAGCACAAATTCTTGCTTTAACTTTACCGGTTCCAGGGCGGAGGCTGGTGTGGGGGAGGAAGAGTAGGAAGGCCTTCTCGGCCCGAAAAATAAATAAATAAATAAATAAATAAATAAATAAATAAATAATTATGCCCTTGTTTGCTTCGCGTTCTAGAACAGAGCTGTACGTCAGAGGAAGAACTAAGCTGCCTTCGAGCTAAAAGGCTTGGCATTAAACTTTGACGCTTTAATGGTTTCTAGAATATTAGATAATATTTTATCATATAATGTTCTCCGACACAATAATGGCATCAAAAACAGATAGGATCTCCTATCCTCGAAACCTGCGCGGTGAGACTCCTGCCTGCAGAGCTAAGGCAGCAGGACCCCAGCTTTGCAGTTAACTTATCCGAAGCTCCTGCAAACGTTTTTCCACTTCACTGGGGACTCGTCAGTGCCACCGCTACCTTTCTTTCTCCTCCTCGGCTGGGGGCTGCCACTGAGATTAGGTAAACAGCGCTGGGTGCTGGGGGAAGCTGCTGTGGGTGGATGGGGTCCTGGCTTAGGGAAGCTGGAGGCCGGCGACTGGGGGTGGGTGAGTGGGTAGGGGAGAGGCCGGGCCGGTCCAGAGACAGGCCAAGAGTGTGGAGCTCGGTCCGATCCGAGAGAGACCGGATCCCCGAAATTCAGGGTCCCCTAGCTCGGGTAGAGGGGTCAGCGTGGCAGCCTGAGATAGGCGGCCTTTCGGTATGCACCCCTTGGCTCTCCATCCTTCCGATTTTCTAAGACAGTGGATGGGCTGCTCGCTCAGACAAGCGCCCTGAAGGACGGCAGAGGCTCCGTGGCCCGTGGGGATGGGGGCCCGGGGTGCAGGGGGAAGAGGACCCCAGAAGTCCCGGGACCGAGTAGAGGAAAAAACCCGGGTGCCGGATCGCTTTCTCGGAGCTCGGTCTCCCAGCTGGAGTTGTCCATCGGTTGGCGTCCTCTTTCTCTCCAGGCTGTGCTTTTAGCCTCCCGGGCTTTGCTCCGGAGGGACACCCTCGGTTCTTCCACCCTCTCGTCCCGCACACACTCCTTCCGCGGCCTGGGGGGACTCTAGGG
The DNA here is from genome assembly GCA_009823505.1 of Rhizomys pruinosus. Lineage (NCBI taxonomy): Eukaryota > Metazoa > Chordata > Mammalia > Rodentia > Spalacidae > Rhizomys > Rhizomys pruinosus. Next base: position 70,501 of record VZQC01005388.1, read on the forward strand.
ACCCCGACCCCTCCAGCGCGATGTTGCGCTCGGGGCTGGAGCAAGAATAACATTAGAAAGGGGGCGCACCGTGTGTGTGTGTGTGTGTGTGTAGTGTTACTGACCACCACTGAAGCACAGGGAGTCTTGGATCCAGACTCCAAACAGATGCACTCCAAACAGATGCTGTCCAAACCGTTCAGGAAGGCTCCTCGCAGCTGCGGCCGCCGCCAATCCAGCCCACCTAGGGCAGGACCGCCACCCCAGCGGAAGGAATAGGAGGGGAAACTTCCTACTTCCCAGGACCATCGATTTGTAAAAGGGGGTGACACCCGGCGAACCTGCAAGGCGTCCCCACGCCGGCAGCTGCACACTCGACCCGCCTCCCTGCCCCCCCTTCCGCGAGGCGCGTTGAGCTCCAGGCCACCGGCCCGGCCGGGCTGGAGGGAGGAAGGCGGGGAGCTCCGGGCCAGCACCTTCCCCGAGACCCGGCCCAAGCTCCGGGATCCGGGTGTTGCTTCCGCCTGCGTGCCAGCCGGCGGAGAAGCGGAGGGCGGAGCTGGGCTGGGCGGGCGCTGGGGCCGCGCGGCCGGGGCGCTGCGCATTGGCTACCCCGGTGGTCACGGGGGCGGGGGCGGGGCCGAGGCGCGCGCCGGTCCCGCCCCCGCTCGGAACCCGGCCCGGCTCGCGGTCCCCCCAGCTGCACAGACATGACACAGACACACAGTCACTGCAGCTGCTGAGCGAGCCTGACGCTCCGGGCACGCGGCGGCGGCGGCGGCGGCGGCGGCGGCTGGGTAGCCCCGCGCTGGGACCCGGTGTCCGCCCGCGCCCCCCGGTGTCCGCACGACCGTGCCCGCCTGGCCCGCTCCGAGCGCCTGGGAGGCGGGATCCCGCGCCCGCTCGGCCGGCGGCGCCCGCTGCCCGCGGCGGCTGCAGCGTTCCCCGGGCTCCGAGCACCGCGCGCTCCGGGAAGCCGGCGCGTTTCGCGGGCGGCGGCGGGGGCCGCGCGCCTGGGCTCCCCGCACCCACCCTGCCGCGCTCCGCCGGCCGCGCCTCGGCTCCCGTGACCTTCGGAGGGGCGCCTCCTCCGGCCCCGCGCCCCCGGCCCGCGCTCCAGGCCGGGCGAGGCCCTCTCCAGCGCCTCCTCCTCGCGGAGCCGCGGGCGGGCGGGCGGCGCAGGCCCAGGGGGAGGGGGCGCGCGAGCCGCTGCAGCCGCCCCCTGCGCGCCGCCCGGCCGGCTGGGCTGCCGCTGCCCCGCCGCTGTGCTCGAGCCGGGGCGCCCGGAGCTGGGGGCGCGGCCAGGCCCTGCCCTGAAGGCTCGAAGCCACGGGGAGCGCGGGAGGTGGAGCCGCCCGGCTGCCGCTCCGAGTCTCTTCGCGGCGCGGGTTCCCGGGACTCGACCTAGGGCCGCCCCAGGCCCCTGCCCATGCGGGGCGCCCCCAGCGCGCAGGAGTCCTTCCGGCGGGGAGCAGCTCCCGGCAGCAGCGCCGGAGGAGGAGAAGGAGGGACGGCGCTCAGCTTGTACGACGCCGACCTGCCCCGTGGCCTTTGCAGCCCGAGGCTGTCCCGAAGTCTGCGCTTGGCACCGCCGCTCGGGATCCCGGACCCCCTGCACTTCGGAGGTGTAGCTGTCGCCGCGCCGCCCGGCTCTTCCGCGGTCTCCCGCTGCCTCGGGATAGTCACGGCCAAGGTAAGAGCCCCGGGTGCAGGAGACGATCCGGGGGGCGCTTTGGGGAGAAGCGCCGGAGAAGTTGTCCGAACCTGTGGCTGGCACCTGGTGTGCTTCGATTGCGGGCCGAGAGGAGGGAGGTTGGACACGCAGCCGCTTTTGCCTAGGCTGTGAGCCCTGGAGTGGCCGGAGGTGGAAGATCCCCCCCGCGTCTCCGATGTCCTGCCCCCAGGACCTGTCTCCAGACGTGCCTGGCTGGTTGGCCCAGGTTGCTGAGCGGTTAGAGCCAAGGGGGGAGTTTCTTGTTAACACGTGGAGGTGCAGTGTTCCCATTCCTGGTCCTGTACTTCAGGAAGCCTGCTGATTTGGACGGTTCTCCTCGCTGTTCACCTGCCTTTCATGATGGGATGCCCGGGAGAACTTTTGTCTTACTTGCAGAGGCCAGTTTGGGGGCGGGGGCGGGGGCGGGGTGAGGTGTGCAGACACAGTTTGCAAGTACCTCTTTAGGACGGTGGTTTATGGACATCCATACCTGTAGAAGAGAAGACCCTACCAATACTTCTGTCCTGTTAGACTAATCTGCTTGTAACGAGGGTGTAGCAGTCCAGCATTCCTATAAACGTCATTGCTTCTGAAGGTTGGGATGGAGGCTGCAAAGTTTGTGTTCCTTAAGTTCTGTGGTTCATTGCCTTGTTACCTTTTTGAAAAGCTCCTTCTGTTCTGGCCTGTTTGAAATTTATTAAACCTGTGAGCTCGGCGGCCCCCCCAATCAGATTTTAAGTGGGTCACTTCAGAGGGAACAAATTGTCTTTTACACACCAAGTCCATCCCCTGGTGACCCTGTTTAACTGAGATGGATTTTTTTTTTTTCTGTCCCTGTGCTGATGTTCCTCGGCTGAGCAAATTTCTGTTGAATTCTGAATCCGTGAATTTTGTCACTCAGTCCATTAAAATGAACTCCTGAGGGAGCAAAATAGCAGCTTATATTTTCCGTGAATGTCACAGGAAGTTTTACAGGGTCTTATGTAAGTGCCCCAAGAGAGAACTCAGACTAATGCTTCAAGGGGACACAGGGAGGGGGACAGGTGGGGGCGGGCACATCACCTAAATGTAGATGCCTGTTCTGACACAGGTAGAGACCCGAAGCGCTTATTCACTCTGTTAGCTGGAGGCGGTCACTCGAGGCTAATGCTTCTGCTAGCCTCCTCTTGCCTTCCCACCTCAGGATCTGCTTTGATAGACTCAAGATAAGGGAAGGTTCTAAATTAGGAAAGGAACAAACAGAGATTTCTTTTCTCATTTCTCACAAATGGGTGACATGAATGAATTACCATAGTGCTGGGGCTTTACTGGGGGAGAAGAAAAACTTAAAACTGGCAAGAAGGGTTCACACATCTCTTGTGTACCTTTATTTTTCAAGAGAGTGCTTTACTTTAGTGAAAATTGCTTGAGGGAGAACACACATTTATCGAGCTTGGCCTTGTTAATTCCATTTTAGGAAGGAAATGAGCTCAGAGTGAGAGAGAGATGCAGAAGTCACCAAGATTTAGATGTAAGGTTTGTGAAAGTGGCAAAGAAAGGCATCTCCCCACCCCCCCCACCCCCAGGATGGAGGCTTCTGAAGCCAACATCCTGCCAGCCTGGGTGAGTGGGGGCTGGCTGCCTGCAAGTGTGGGCTCTCTCTGCTTCACGAAGTGAGCTGAGATTTGGGCAAGGGTTTTGATGTGAGATAATGCGTATTCCTTTGGCTTTTAAGTTGAAACTGGAAGAGCCTTAGAAATAAAATGAAAGGGTTTCTCCTCTCACAGGTCCCAGAAATGCTTGTTCTCTGAGAAAGCTCGTCAGTGTTGCCCTAGGTCCCCCACACCTTGTTGTTCTTTCAAGTCAATGCTGAAGGCAGGAGGCTACATGCCAGAGTGCCTGCATTCTTCAGCCACCCACAGGACACTAGGGGGGACTAGTTTTCTGTTCTAACACCAGAGACGAAACCACTGACCAAGGACTGGTGCTAGAAATAAGCACGGCTTCTCTTTAAAGCTCATGAGCCTACCTTTTTGGTACCCAATCTGTGCCTCTCCTAATCAGTGGATTCCCAGTGCTTCAGCTGTGTGCCTAGTACAGCTCAGCATGATGTGACAACTTGGGTCTGGTCAACTGTAAAGTGTTATGGGAAATTCTGGAAAGACTGTTATAGCTGATTTGGCATTCTGAGGACCAAGCCCAGGGCCTTGTGCTTGCTGGACAAGTGCTCTACTACTGAGCCACATCTCCAGCCTCTCTTCTGTTTGATTTTGGCCTATATACCCCATGCAGTCTTAAAAAAAAATAACACTTCTTCAAAACATCCCTGTAGTCAGTTCCATCAAACTTCCCATTCCTTGCTGTCATTCTTTACATAGATGGCAACGTAACATTTGACAGTATGGTTGGACTTTCAGCAGAGATGTGCTCTGCACTTTTAACAGTATTAAATCATTAGCGTCTGGGATTCTTCCAGCAGAATTAGAAGATAATTGTATTTCCCCAAAGAACAAAGCCCTATGGCTCAGGTCAACCCATAGCAGCCCAGTCTTTCAACTCAGTTGAAAGCTGACTCCCACCCAGTCATAGAAGACACACAAGGTAAAAAGGACAGTTTAAGAAGAGACTGCCCATTCTAGAATACTGGTATAGAAAGGACAAATGTCACCAAGATGTAGGGCCTGTTGCGGTCCCAACAAGCCTGGTTCAGTATGTAGAATTACACTTTGTTTAGAACCTGCAAGTTTGCACAAGTTGTTCTGTTGCTTGAGTTCTGGGGTCTGTGGATCTCATTTGTGACCCTTTATTTGTATGTATAGGTAGTTTAAGGAGAGCTGTTATTGTGGTCTAGGAAAAATAGTCATTGTAAAGCCTTATTTCCACTATTAAGGCTTTATAGATTGATTCTCATAGGTGCAGTATTACCAAGGAGTAAGCGATTCGAAGTGGGAAAGACAATCACATTTGCTGCTGAGCAAACAGCCAGTGAAAACGTCCTGAGCGCTTATTGTGCTGTGGGCCTGAGGCATGAAGGAAGTTCTGTGAATCTGAGGGAAGATGGTTGGCTGAGGTGGAGGACAAGCTGTGACAGGATGCTGGCCCTCTGTGGGGTCAGGGAACACGGTGTAGGTGTCTTTGCAACCAAACTTCCTCTGAGAGGCAAGAACAGTAACGGTTTGGGTTGTGCGGCTTTGCTGAACTAGCATGGTGTATCGGACAAGGTGACATTGGTGTTTAGAAAGCAGTGGGTGGATGCCAGGAAAATTAGGACATTTTATTTGTTTATTTATGAGTGTTTTGCCTGCGTGCATGGAAGTGCACCCATGTCATGCAGTGCCTGCAGAGGCCAGGAGGTATTGGATCCCCTGGAACTGGGAATTGAACGTGGGTCTTCTGGAAGAAGCTCTTAACTGCTGAGCCACCTCGCCAACCCCAAGTTATGACTTCTTACATATAGTTTGGAGGCTTCTCATTTAGCAAATAGTGATTGATTATGCGTGTTGTGATGTATCAAGTGCTGTACTCTGTTCTGAGGTCATGGGAGGTTCTGATTTTGGTTCCTTTGGGGAGGGGTAGACAGCCATCCACTCCACAAGCTGAGTACTACTTTGAGTTTGCTGGGATGATGGGAATGAGGAAGTTCTGGTCAGGCAGAACAGCATGGAAACCTCAGGGTACATAGTATGTGGAGAATAATTGGTGAATAATGTGGCTGGAAGGTGAGGTGCAGTAAAAAAGGAAAGCTTGGAGTCAGAAGGACAGTGACTTAGCAAGACCTCATGCTAAGGACTGTGTCCTAGCTTCATGCACTGTGATATCAAATGGTTGCTGGGCTAGATGTAAGAATAGTAGTTGATTGCTCTGTATTGCTATCGACAAAGAAATGTTAGTTTTGCCCCTTGTTTTTCTATAGATAGCTTTCTGCCTGTTCTTTCAAAAAAACCATTAGCAATGCAAGTAAAGGAAAAGGTTCCTCCTTAACCTAACTCTGCTATCTTTGAGTACTGGAATCATATCTGGGGCCTTTCTTATGTGATTACACATGGGAAAAATGACTAAGTCACTTAACACATGGTACAGTGGAGGGGGGAAATCTTACTGTTAGAACAAATTGCATTTTGTCAGACTTGCTTCTAGATAGTTATGGATGTGTTTAACTCTTGAATAGACATCCTGTCTTATGGTGACTTTGTTCTGATCTAAACTTCCTTCGCTGTTGGAAGAGTTTATACCAAGGTTGGGAGTGTATGTCTTTACCTGCCTGTCTACATGTGTGTGTGTTGTGGTCTTGGTATTTGTGGGGTATTGGTTCTTAGGTCCCTCCCCCACCCCTCAATACCAACCACCACAGGTGTCCAAGATCCTTGTATGAGATGGTGGAGTGTGTCTGTGTAACCTTTGCAAACTTAGTCTCCCATCTAGACTATTTCACCTCTAGACTGTTTATAATCCCTACCCTAATGGAAATGGTATGTAAATAGTTGTTATATTTCTCTGTTTAGGGAGTAATGGTAGGGGAAAAAAAGTACACATTTTGTATAGATACAGCTTTTAATGTTTTCTATCTGTGATTGGTTGAGTGCCTAAATGGAGACCTTCTGATTTAGAGGGCTGACTGTGTGGTAAGGAAGAACCACAGTGGTGATGTAATAACACTGGAGGATGTGGGAGAGGATGTAGAGAGGGTGGAAGTTCACAGTTGCAACCTTGCTCTCCAGGGTCAACTAGATTTAATTTTTAGAGAACAAGAGCGCAGGACAGAGGAGCATAAGAAGGGGTGTGTGTGTGTGTGTGTGTGTGTGTGTGTGTGTGTGTTCATCTGCATACATGTTTATTTATATTTCCCTGTTTGCTTTCCATCTTCTATCCCTGCATTGAGTAGGTTGGGTTAAGTGATGATTGGAAGTCTTTGGATTTCAAACATTGTCAGTATGGCATTGTTTATCTCATATCTAGCAGTTTAGGAACCCAGAAAGGGAGAGGGGTAACTTGAGGTACTTAGTGGTAAAGCTTTGACTATGAGGTAGGACTTTAGCTTTTTATTCTTTTTTTAATATATATTTTTAAATTTTATTTATTTTGTATGTGTATGAATGTACTGTCTGCATGTAGGCTTGTGCACCCGTGTCCTGCAATGCCGGCGGAGGTCAGAAGAGGGTGTTGGATTCCCCTGGAACTAGAGTTAAAGACGGTTCTCAGCTGCCATGTGGGTGCTGGGGATTGAACCTGGGTCCTCTGCAAGAGCAGTCAGCGCTCTTAGCCACTAGGCCATTTCTCCAGCCCCCATTTAAAAATTTTTTTTGGGGGGGTGTCTTTTTTTTTGAGAAAGGGTCTTCCTGTAGCTCTGGCTTGTCCTGGAACTCACTCTGTAGACCAGGCTGGCCTTGAAGTCACAAAGACCTGCCTGCCTCTGCTAGGATTAAAGGCGTGAGCCACCATGCCCCACTAGCTTTTTATTCATTTATTTATTTATTTATTTATTTATTTATTTATTTATTTATTTATTTATTTATTTCTGTATGTGTATGAATGTACTGTCTGCATGCAAGTCTGTGCACCCGTGTCGTGCAATGCCGCGGAGGTCAGAAGAGGGTCTCGGATTCCCCTGGAACTGGAGTTCTCCTGGAATTGGAGTTTCAGATGGTTCTCGGCCGCCATATGGGTGCTGGGGATCGAACCCGGGTTCTCTGTAAGAGCGGTCGGCGCTCTTAACCGCTAGGCCATCTCTCCAGCCCTAGCTTTTTATTCTTAAATGGGAAGAGATCTGGCCAGTTGAAAGGTGTGCTTTAGGCTGAAATGTACAACATGGCAAATACTGCTGGTGAGAATCTCAGCCTTTGCTATATTGGTTGCAAACTTGCCTTCTGCACTCTGGATTGCTTGAGGCCCTGAACAGAAGCATTGCTAGACTTGCTTGCTTCTGTGCATGGTGCAAACCTGTTGATCCTGGAATGTTACACTGTTCTAGAATGTGACACTATTGTTTTGTTGCTACTTGAGAAAGAAGTACTTTGTGATAAAGACAAAACAAACAATATTGACCATTCTAAATATTTCAAAATGAGGTAGATAAAAAGAGAATTCATTCTTCAGAGGGTACTGGCCTATAGCTTGCAAAGGGAAACCCTTTGATTTGACCTTATAGGGGAGCTCTTGGGTAAATATGAAGAAAAAGCAGAACATTGTGTGTGTGGAAGCACAAGATAGAAAGAATGCACCCCAGAATGCTTTTGTGTCTGCACTCCTGAGCTGCTTCTTCCTATGCATCTTCTCCTCTGGTTCCTTGGGGTAGAGGACTATTCTTACTGAAAGGAGGAAATCTGGAGACAGTACAGTGTAAATCTGAGATGCTACGTCATGTCATTATTTTAATATTGAGGCTAAGTGGGGGAGTGCTCTCTATTTTAGGAGAGCTTGGCATATAAAGCCTTCATGTTGAAAACCAAGTAATTTAGGTAATTATTTGAGCTGTGAAAGGATTTTTTATTTTATAAAAGTGATTTATTGTGGGGTTCCTTTTCATAGCTGCTCCTTTATTTTATTTGAAATTATTTGATTAATACAATCCTGATGGACAGTTTTGGGAGCCTCTCTGTTAGGTAAAGCCAGAGACTTTTGAGACATAAACTATGATGTCTTTTTTTTTTTCTTTTATTATTATTTATCTTTGTATGTGTATGAATGTACTGTCTGCATGCAGGTCTGTGCACCCGTGTCGTGCAATGCCGCGGAGGTCAGAAGAGGGTCTCGGTTTCCCCTGGAACTGGAGTTCTCCTGGAATTGGAGTTACAGACGGTTCTTAGCCGCCATGTGGGTGCTGGGGATCAAACCCGGGTCCTCTGCAAGAGCGTCGGTGCTCTTAACCGCTAGGCTATCTCTCCAGTCCCAAACTATGATGTCTTTAATTGAACTTACTAGACTCACCTGCCAAGAAGCCTAGTACTCAGTGTGTGTGGTGTAGAAAGAAGTACAGGGTTATTTAAATGGTCAGGCCCAGTAACCAGCCACATGGAGTAGGTAAATTTGCTGGAATAAATGTGGCTGTGTTCTTCTGGAGAATCTAGTTATTACTACCCATTCTCATGAGCCCTTCACCCACACTCCCAGTTCACCACTAAGAATATTTCAGGAATTCAAAGGAAAGAAAAAAGTTAGGTAAGAAATTCCAGGATTCCTGTGTTTTCATAATTCTTTTTTTTTTTTTTTTAATTATGTTTGTGTGTGTGGGATCCTGAAGTGGTAGCATGTGGAGGTCAGAGGACAACCTGTAGGAGTCAGTTCTGCCTTTCTACCATGTGGAAGCTGGGGATCAGGCTACCAAGAACCTTTACCACTGAGCCGTCATACCGGCCCACTTTTTATAACTTTAAGTAAAAAAAAAGGAAATTATGTTTGCCTTCTGGCTCTTCTTTTGTTGTCATAGACCTAGCCAAGGATGTTTGTGTGTTTGTGTGTGTGCGTGTGTGTTTTCTTTGTCTCTTATATATAAAGTTTCTAAAAGAGAGTTTGCTCTAGGAATGGAATAAAATGGAGGTGTTTAAGGCTGTAGAGGTAATTTTGGAGCCGCAGGTAATCACAGGCTGGGGTAGAATGGAAAATGCAGCCTCACCCATAATTTGAGCCTCTCTTGTCACATTATGGACTGTGCTTTGGACAGGCAGTGGACACCGATGGAAATGGAGCCCTGACTACTGGGAGAGCTTTGCTCTTAACACGGTCCTTTTCTGAATTACCAAGGCCAATTGGGAAGAAAGGGCTTGGCTGATCTTTCTAGCTCTCCATGGTAGCATTAGAGTTGGGGGTGGGGGTTACTGCAGAATGGAACCATGTGGGGATTTCTTTTTTTTTCTAAAAAAATTTTTTTTTAAATTCATCAGTGAATCAGGGACTCTGGGTGTTATTCTGTGGTTAGAGATGACCACTGCTTCAGACACATTACATGCACTGTTTTTTTTTCCTTATGGAATGAGGATAAATTTGCATGGCTAACTGTAATCCCCCCCCCCTTGGTTTCCAGAACACTTGTATGGATCCTTAATAAGCCAATAGCGTATTCCAGCTTTGCTGACACAGTCAGCTCTCATCTGCAAGTGGCTTTTACTGCAAGGCAGGGAAAGGGATAAGTGGGTGTTTTTCCCACCTCCAGAGTGGTGCCTATTGCTTAGTCAGTCTGTATTCAAGTAAGTAGTCATAGTGTCTGCCCTGAATGATGTGTTTAATGAATGGTCCTGTTTCACACTTGGGGCTGAGTGATCAGGGTGGGAGAAAGTTCTAGTAGACCCAAGTGTGAATGCAGTGGACCACTCCAAGGAGCTTTCATTTCAAACTGTGAAGATATTTCATATCAACAAAATAAATTCCCTAAGGGCCTGTTGTTGCGGATGATACATTGATGGTGCTGTAAAGAGGAAGGAAAGTGCACTGTTGGAATGGGTCCTGTGTTCTTTGGGTGAAATTGTAACTTATCTGGAATGAGAGGAATGGGTGTGTTCTTATGCTGGTTCAAGTTCAGATGCCAAGTTACCTTGGAAATACTCTGAAAAGCATTTTCATTACAAGTCTTAGGGTGATTGACAGCATTTAGATTTTTCATGTTGGTGACAGTGGACCTGGGTGCAGTTGGGGCTGTGATTCCAGTGTTTAGGGGGGTGGAATGGACCAGGATTGAAGGAAGGGACCCTGTCTCATGGGAAGAGCTCTCCTCCATCTTGTATAAATCTTTCCCCTTCTGTGTTCCCTGTGATGGTTAATGCTGAAGTCAGCTTGTCAGATGTAGGTATTGCCCAGGAGCCAGCCTCTGGGCATGTCTGCGAAGAAGTTCTTAGATTGGTTTGAGGTCAGAAGGCTCACCCTCACTGAGGGCAGCCCCACTCCATAGTCTGGGGTCCTGAAGTAAATAAAAAGGAGAAAATGAGCCAAAGACCAATCTTGGTGGGTGCACTGTGACTAGCTTCCTTACACTCTTGTGCACTTCTTTCCATGCCACCATGTACGATATCCTCAAACTGGAAGCCAAAACAACCCCTCCCTTCCTTAATTTGCTATCGCACCAGCAACGAGAAAAGGAATGAATATGTTCTCCTGTGATGCAAACCTCTCACACTGGGCTCCACCTCCTGACACAGGCACATTGAGGAATTCAGTTCCAGCACATGGACTTCTGGGAACCCAGTGGAGCTGGAGCAGTCTACGAAGTCTTTAGATTCTAGTCTCACTAGAACTGTTGCCATCTGACAGAGGCCAAGGGAAACTTCTGAAGTTTTTTCCACTCTTAACCATTGGCTTATGAACCTTTTGCTTGACATTGAAGTTTGAGATGATTACCCATCATAAAGGCAGCCTTGGTGGAATGAAGTCCATTTGTGACCCAGCCATGATTCTAAAATAGTGCTTTCTCTTTGGCTGGCCTGGGAACAGGGCTTCCATGAAGGATTCTCTTCCGAGCCTTTCTTTGGAGGTTTGTTTAAATGGACCCAGGCTTAGAGACCTTTTTTTTTTTTTTTCTCTTCCCTGAGCTTTGGCTCATACTTAGGGATGTAATAGTGAAAGTTCTTTTCCTTGGGAGTGGTTCCTGAGGCAGCGGCTGACACCTGAGAGGCTATCTGGGTAGGTGCTCCATCTTAGGAGAAGGCCTGTGCCCTGCCCTGGATCCCCATGCTTGCTGCTCCCCTGCAGGGCACACTTCAGAGTGGAGGAGGAAGCACTCTTGAGTAGCAGAATTTTTCAAGTAGAGTATTCCAATCCCTTAAAGAAGGTTTTTATAGCTACTCTTTGGGGATGACAACTTTTCTAGAATGTTCTGTAGACATATCCTCAGTAACTGGAAAACATCTACCTTTCTTATCGGGACACAAAGCCTGTTGTGAGCCAGCCCCTAGCACTTGCTCACCGTGGCCCCTTCTCATTTTCTGTGCCATCAAGCTCCTTAGCTCTCTTCCATACTGTCCTTTCCCCCTGAAACCCGCCAAGACCGCCACATGCTTCTTTTTGCCTGCTCAGCTCTTTCCTCCTTTTCTGCCTGGGACAGCAGTTGCTTGCACACTGTTTAGTTCTCAGTGGCAAGGAGCTCAGATAGTCCTTGGTCCTAGCTTTCCTGATTCTGGGTACTGAATGTGCGCTCTGTCCTGCTCTATCCTGCTTTGTCCTCTGAGCTCTTCATGGTTTCATTTTTCTCTGCCTGGGCTGGGGCTCCTGTGTCTCAGGACCCAGCACATCTGGGGCGCTGGAGATCTTTAGGGTTTTAAAGAAATTAGTTAATGAATTGCCTAGCCTTGCCCCACTTCCTAGGGGGGTATGTAGCCCCACACGACCTGGAACTTGCTATGTGGACCAGGTTGGCCTCAGTTTCACAGAGATAACCTGCTTCTGCCTCCTGAGTGCTGGGATTAAAGGCATGTGCCACCACACTCAGCTCATCTTCAGGCTTTTACCCTGTACCGGTAAGTGTTGTCTGACCAATAAATGGTGGTAATGGTGATTTGGATTTTGTGGTATTTACTTGCCTGGTATATTGTGATGTTTTCTTGCTAGACTTTGAGGGTCTCATTTTGCTGTAGGGACAGCTAGGTTGATATGAACTTGCTTCTTAAAACATTCTCAAGTATGAAGAACACATGTCCCTTACCAAGAAGTAGAATAGCTGTTGAATCTTCCTGGGTACATTGATGCCCTCAGGGAATCTGGGGATGGCAGGAAGTAGGAAAGGAATGCTTATCAGACTAGAAGGAGCCAGGGTTGAAGTGAGGGGAGAGATTGGAAGAACCCATGTACTGTGTGTGTGTGTGTGTATGTGTGTGTGTGTGTGTGTGTGTGTGTGTGTGTCGGCATTGGTGCATGCATGTGGAGGCCAGAAGTCAACCTCAAGGGTCATTCCTCAGAAGTCATCTAACCTTGTTTTTGAGACAGTGTTCCTCATTCTCCTCGAGCTGGCTGGCCAGTGAGCCCCAGGGATTTGCCTGTCTCTACCTCCCTAGTCAGAGAACGACAAGGATGAACCACCATGCCAGGCTGCATTCTTTATAAAGACATGTGCAGCCCAGGCCCCATGCCTGGGCGGCAAACACTCTATCAGCTCTTTTATTTTGCTTCTCCCTCAAGTATTTGACTCTTTCCGGCTTGACCCTTAGACACTGATGGATGCTTCGACCCTGGCTTCTATTCAGGTTTAATTCTATTCCTCATTCCATCAAAGAACCAGATGCATGGAATGGCAGTTATAATTGATTGAGAAGTTATTGGAGAGTGATGGGGCGTGGCTAGGGAGGACGGGATTAATTTGTGCAGAAGCATAGTTGAGGTGCCCAGAGCCTCTTCCATGTAAGCACATGCTTCTGCCAGATGATGTCATTCTGCCTCTGGTATTTCTGAAGTCCATTTGGGTTTTTGCTGAACTGGCCCTGCAAGTTGGCATGGTGCTGCATGAATGGGTTTGCCTATTACAGACGAGTGACAGAGGAGTCCTGGACTGTCAGAATGTGTATGTGGTCCAGACACTGGTAAGACTTCATGAACTTGCACTTGGTGAATGGTTTTGGGGATAAATGACCCAGGAAGCCCCACTTTATCTCTGGAGGTGATCTTATTAAAACTCTTCTGAGAGTTGCTTTACATTTGGGTCTTAACTTTTGCCATTTTCCATTTCCTTGTATTTGAGTTTGTCTGTATCTCCTATTGAAGCAGAATTTTTGAGTTCATTTGCTCTGTTTATTTACTTCCATTCCATGTTGAGAAAGTACTCAAGTTCCATCCTCATATCCATGTCCCTTATGATGAATGCTAAATAAACTAAGCAAACAGATGGTACCTGGGGAGGAAGAAGAGGCCATGTTCTTCTTGCTTTCAGCCTCAGGAAATCTACAGAGATCCTGAAGGTGAAAGAAATTCTGCTCATCTTTGTACCAGTTACTTTTCTGTTGCTGTGATGAAATAACGTGAGTGAGAGTAGCTTGGAGAAGAGTTTAGTTTTCGATTCCACAGAGTAGAGGAGACAGGGTGGCAGGGGCCGGAAGCTCACGGTCACATGTCCATCTATAAACAGGAAGAAAGAGAAACAGGAAGTGGGGCAAACCCTTAAAGCCTGCCCCCAGTGACACACTTCCTCTGTCAGGGGTCTGTACCCACTAAAGGCCCCATAACTGCTTCAGACAGTGCCACCTACTGGGGGATCAGGTGTTCCGATACATGGACAGATAGGAGACCTTTCTTATTCAAGCCACTGAAACTTTTTGCTTTTCTCTCTCACAGGAAGTTTGTGTTCTTACAGAGAAAGGGGGGTGGGAAATGATGAGGGCTTAAGAGGATGCCCCTACTTGGCAAGGTACGATCCACAATTTGTAAAATCACATGATGGTGTCAGTAATGACTATAGTTACATGTATCACATACATGTTGCTGAGATGTGCTTTATGTGTGTGATGCTTTGTGATCCTTCATAACTAAACCATTCTGAGCTGAGCAGTTTTATTTCACAAGTCAGGAAATTGAGGTTCAGAAAAGTCCTTGAACCTATAGAGGCTGGAACTTACTGGCTTAAAAAATTAGTCATTTTCTTTATATGTATTTGCTTCTGTGAGTTTATGTACACTGCATGCATGCAGTACTCTTGGAGGCCAGAGAGAATCACGTTCCCAGGAAGTGTAGTTATAGGCAATTGTAACTTGGAAACCAAACCTGAGTCCCTTGGAAGAGCAGTGAGCGCTCTTTACCGCTGAGCCATCTCTCCAGACGCTGTCTGGTAGTATGCTAACCTAGTTGTCTTGATAATGAAACATACATACCCATGGTGATAGATGAAGCTGGTCTAGGCAGGTAGAGATAGTTTTTAGGAAACCACTTTCTAGATCCTCAACTTTATGTACCTTTATCCCTGACATTGATTTTCCTGACATGATTTCCTGTCTAATCTGTGGTTCTTCCTTGATTTTCCTTTCCATAGCTATTATTGTTCCCATTTTATAAAGGGGAAGGACATAAAAAACTAGCTTTACTTAGGTGCATTGTTCTGGGTATAAAACTCTGAAGGGCTCCAAACAAAGGGACTATTTGAAATTGTTGTGGGAGAACTCTTTGAATTTCTAGGTCTACGCCACTTGTGTGTGTGTGTTTTTTTTTTTCCCTGTGTTTAATTTGATTCTAGAAACTGTGAGTCCCTTTCTTATTCTAAGAAATCATGAATTTTTTAAATTATTAAATGCCAATTTTATTTTTTTGTGTGTGCTTTTATGGATGTTTTGTGTATTTCAGACATCATTTTTTCAATTCAGTTTAGGCATATTCCCTTTTCCCTTCCCTCAACCCCACCCCAGATCATGCATTCTGCCATAACTGTCCTGCATTTTTCTCTGTCTTTTTTTTATGCTTGGAAATTAAGATTTTCCTCCATTAATTTTATATTACTCTAAAATATGGATACATACTCTCCACCCATATACAATAATTCCAGAGTCTGAAAATAAGTGGTAGGTGGATTCTAGAGCCCCTTGAGATATTTACATTATAACAACATAGTTGCTTTCAGATAAACAGAAATATAACAATAATGTTGTTCAGCTTGCCTTTCATCTGTGGATTTGGTGTTAGCATCCACAAATGAGGGAAACCATTCGCTGTTTATTTTTCTGGGACTGTGTTACTTCAGTTAGGATAATGGCTTTGAGCTCCATCCATTTACCTGCAAAGTTCATAATGTCATCTTAATTTACTGCTGAATAGTACTCCATTGTGTAGATGTACCACATTTTTGTCATCCACTCATCTGTTGAGGGGCATTCGGGTTGGTTCCAGCTTTTCGCTATTGTGAAGAAAGCTGTGATAAACATGAATGTGCATGTATCTTTGCGGTAGGATGAGTCTTTTGGGTATATACCCAGGAGTGTTATGACTGGGTCAGGTGGTAGGCTCATTCTGAGTCTTTCAAGGGTTCTCCACACTGCTTTCCATAGTGGTTGTATGAGTTTACATTCCCACCAGCAGTGAATGAGTGTTCCCCTTTCCCCACAACCTCTCCAGCATCTGTCTTTTGTTTTCTTGATCACGAAATCATGAATTTTTAAAAACATTTATTTATTTTTATTTTATGTGTATGAGTGCATTGTCTGCATGTGAGTGCATCCGTGTTAGTCAGTGTCCTTGAAGGTCAGAAGAGTGCATCGGATTCCCCTGAAACTGGAGTTAGGATGGTTTGTTAGCTTACATGTAGGTGCTGGGATTCGTACCTGGGTCTTCTGTGAGAACAGCCAGTGCTCTTAACCACTGAGCCATCTCTCTATACCCCCACTTAAAGTCTTTTTTGTCTGTAGAATTTTAGGAACACCAGCAGCTCCCAAATTACACACATTACACTCCTGGTTGAATAATTTTGAAAGCACGTAGGGTTTGGAGAAAATGCAAGCACACTTTAAATTTTGTTGAAACATTTACCCGTGTAGAACATGTGGTTGTATGTAACAGAGTTCCTCAGTGGTCCTGAGGGGGCTGTTTCGGGAATAAAAGATAGAAACTTAATTCTAACGTGTTCTCAGCATCAAGTCCAGTTCATTTTTATCTGTTGCTGTAACTGAGAATTGAGGGAAGCATCAGGAAGGGCTGGATCCAGGTTCTCCCAGTCATGCATCCGCATTCCTTATCACTTGACTCTAACCTGGGATCTGCTGCCTTTTGTGTTAGCTTCATTCTCAGGAAGTTCTCCCTGTGGGGTGAAATGGAGGGTTCCTATGGCCTCAGGCTTAAATCCCATAGGCTCATCATCTCAGCTGAAGAGTGCATTGTTTTCCCAGTATGACTGGTAAAGTACTTCCCATGACCTGAGTGGAAGAGCTGACCTAACATCCCATGAAGAGATGGGATGAGTCTATTTGAATGGCCCTGAGAGTGTGCAGGGGACAGTCCAAAAAAACTCCAGTGTCCATTAGACAGACTGATCCGAGATCTGAAGTCACGCCAGGCAGACCACAGGTCTCTTCACTAGGTTTAGGTGTGCTTCTATGCATTGGCAACCAGCTTGCTGTTGGGATGGCCACTTGCCCACTGGCAGGGTGGCATAGAGGTTGCCTTTCATCTCCTGTATTTGTCATTTCAAACTTCAAAGGAAACTAGAAAGAGTCACTGGCAGTATATATTGTGATTTTTTTCCCCCTTTTGGTTTTATTTGTTAAACAAAAAGTGAAATTAAAAAATGGAGGAACCCAATTTGGATTAGTTTGCTAGTGATAGCTCAGCAGTACCGCAGACAGGGCTTCAGCAACTGTTGTGGGTCTTCGTTTTCTGGCGTAACTTGACCATTGCCCCCTGGAAGTCCAGCAGCTGTGACTGCCCATACTCAGGAGACCATCACAAGATTAGGCTTATTAACGTCCCCTTGTAGAAGTGGGGTGTCCCCGTGGACCTGAGATCCCATGCACTGCTTCCTGTCTGTTCACTCCCCAGCTGTGTGCGGTCTTGGGAGATGTTAGAGTGTACAGGAAGTGGAATGTTGCCTAGGGTAGGGACTCCCATGATGGAATTTTTCTGAGGTCATCACCCATGTTGGTGCAGCATTTTTGTGGTGATATAGCCATTTGGGGGCCACCCACATTCCTGTAAGTAACCCCTTCCCAGCTCTTGTAGTGAATCCAAATTACCTGTTGGTTCACCAAGTGGATCTTGAATGGAGTAATTTCTTTGATTTGTCATTGGTTCCGTATTTGGGTGAATGGATGGTTGGTCTTGTCTGTCCAGGAAAAGTATCACATCAGAAATTTATATTCTAATAGTTCTGAGGCCAGGGTGCGGCAGGGGTGTTTGTCCTTTGCTGGTGGATGCCAGTCTTGTTCTGACAGGCCTCCTTTGTTGACATATGATGCTCCAATTTCCCCTTCTGTTAAGGATGAAGTCACACTGAATCCTGCCCTAATGATTGAATTTTACCCTCCTTGTCTGCATGAGACCCTTTCTCCAAACATAGTCACATCCTGAGATACTGTGGGTGTTACAGACCTCGGTGTGTGAGTTTGGTGAGGGTCCATTATTCAGCCCATCGTGCTGGTGTTGTTTAATGCAGCCAAATGAGTTGTAGTCCAACAATCTTGTGCAGACTTTGTTTTCTTAGTTGAATTTTTTGTGAATTTCATAAAGATATATTATAGATGCATTTTTTATGTTTTTAATTTTTTTTGGTCTTTTTGAGACAGGGTCTCCCTATAGCTCTGGCTGTCCTGGAACTTACTATGTAGACCAGGTTGCCCTTGAACTCACAAATATCCACTTGCCTCTGCCTCCCAAGTGCTAGGATTAAAGGCATGCGCCACCACGCCCGGCTTAATATTTTAATTTTAAATTAATTTTTTCATAATAATATAGATAAAAGATTCAAAAAATTTTATGTTATACAGTCTGAATTCTTTTTTAATATATATCTCTATTATATCTGTCTGCCTATCTGTCTGTCTATCTCTCTATCTATCATCTATCTATCATCTATCTATCTATCTATCTATCTATCTATCTATCTATCTATCATGTATCAGAAGACCTGTAGAGTCAAATTTGTGTCTCCAGCAAATCAGAGTATATAATTTATATATGTATATATATGAGAGTACATTAAATTGGTCGGGGGAGGTATGGAGAAGGGAGAGGACCCCCGAGTATTTGTTTTTGCAACAGGAGGTGTGACACAATACAGTCCGTAATATTATCTGAACTTTATATTCTCTTCTCTGTGAAACATGGCCTGTCGTCTTTTCCCATCTTCAAGGATCAAACACATTCTTGTGAGAATGCATTCTAAGACACAGATGGGCTCTGAGTTACAAAGGTTCAGCTTAAAATATTTTGACTTTGGCATGGTGTGAATTCGGTGTGCCTTTGGGTCTTTAAACTTAGTCTTTTTCTGGGTGCCATGGGGTGCAGTCTTCTCTCAGGATACAGGAGAGCAGGTAGCATTGGTCAGTAGCAGCTGTTGAACGTCTGCTTCGTCAGGTGGGTCTGCAGTGTGCTGTGCTGCTAGGTTAGGAAGTTTAGTAGGCTAGGTGTATGGCACGATATTGTCCCCCTTGCAGTGGGTTTAATAGGACATAACTCTGTCATAAGTAAAGGGACATCTGGATGTATCCCCTAGGTGGTGGTAGAGTGACCCACTCCAAGTCTGTGGCATCAAATGAGTATTTGGGTCTTACCCTTGACAGACTCTGACCTTTTTCAATTAAAGTTCCTTTGGGAAGTTGCAAATGTTTGCCTTAAGTTGCATGCTGTGTGGAAACTGAGAGGGGGAGGGGTTACACACCTTAGAGTCTGGGCATGCCGGTCACCTGGTTTATCTGCACTGGATGGCCACTGAGTACTGCCCTTGCTAAGTGGACTGTAGAGCCTGAGCTATATGTTGCAACTCTTGAATCTTTCAGGGGAGGAGAGCCTAGGAATGCATTCTACTTTTATAAAGTTTGTTTTCATGAGCCGTGTTTTGCTTTCTGAAGCAGTTTCACTGAGGGCAGAGACTAAGAATATTTCTCTTTTGTCTCTTCCTAATCACTTGCAATGCTGAGGATAAAAAAAGGTCACAAAACAAACTAAAATACCCTGGAAACCCTCACAGTGACACTGAAGGGAATGAATGGGGGCTTTGGGCTCCTTTAGCATCCAGTACAGTGCAGATTTCCGTCTGCGTATATGCGTATCTTGATGGGTTTTGGTTTTAGTCTTGCAGGTGCATTTTGAGGCAGTAGCTTACTATGTAGCCCAGGCTAGTAAAAAAAAAAAAATACTCCGAAGCCCAAGCTGGACTTGAACTCACCATCTTCTTGCTCCCTGCCTCTAAGTGGTGGGATTACAGACATGTGCCCGCACAGTCAGCCCTTGATGTCTTTTTCTGAGACATGCAAAGTGGTACAGACATCCTGCTTCTTTGTTGTATAGATCTGAGCATAATTTTCTTTGTGGGAGGAGCATTTCTGCGAACTAAGGTAACTAATGTCACCCTGCCCAGACTCATTTCTTCCCGCACTCATTCTGTGACCATTTGCGGTGTGTCAGTCTTGTACACTACTCTGGATGGATTGGTTCATCATGACCAGGTTAGCTTGTTCCTAGCCCTCACGTTTTCTGACCAAGCCGCTTCTTTGATCACTTGCCACCTGTGGTTCTAGGCTAAAAGCTACCATATATCTAACACTGCTTGGAATTTATTGGTCTGTTACACAAAATTTTGCAAAGCCAGAGGCATCCTTTGGCTAAAAGGAATCGTCTGTATTCCGCTCCCAAGAGGTTGTTCAACATGCTTTGATGGTCTGTAAAAGCCAGCTCCATTTCTGTCGCAGGAGAGCTTGTAACTTGTTTCTTTATTTTTTTATTTTTTGCCTTTTCTGAATTTGAGTCCTTTATAGGCTATTTTGAGAGTTGGCCACTGTCAGGATGCAGGTTTTATGTCATTGCCTCTCAGATGGACGGTGAAGTTCTGGGATCAATTTTGTTATATGGTGGCCTTGCACAGAGCCACACTTGGAAGAGGTACATTGGGAGAAGTGTTCTTTTCATGGAGAGGTTTAGATGTGGTAATTGAAATGGGAATGTCTGAAAGGACTGTTGATGTCTCCATGCTGCATGCAGTAGTCGCCAGCCATCTTGCAGAAGAGCTGAGGGGATTGTCCCCTGGCTCACTTCTGGTGGGGAAGAGTCTAATGGCCTACTGCTGTGGCGATGTGTGCCAGCACACCCACCCTCTCCTTAGGTACCTTTCCTTCCATTCACTTCCTGATAGAGAAAATTGGAAGAGGACTTGACAGAATTTACAATGAGCTGTCCTGGAAAATATTGCCTCACAGAATGAGAGGAAGGGTGAGAAGGTTTCTACTGAGGTAGGAAGAGCTCCTGGAACAAGTCTTGGGCAACTGCAGAATTTTATCTTGAAGATGAGCTCTCCAGTGATCTTTTGGAAAGAGGAGGAGATAAAAGTGTTATTATTAAAGTGCTTCATACTTCCTCTGTCTCTCATTGAAAGACTGAGTTTCCAAAGGCTTCAAAGAAGGATGCAAGTCATCAGGTTTATTTTGTAGATGAGGACACTTAAGTCCAGAAAGTCGAGGAACTTGTGCAGGGTCACACTCATGTCATGGTAAACCTACACTGGAGCTGAGCTCCTTGCTCTCCTCCAACCCAAGCTGTCTTCATCATGGGTCAGTGGCTCTTTGAAGCTAGACCAAAGCTGTTCTTGGGCATGCTATCCCCCAAAGAAACTATGTGACCCTCCTGTTGGGTGTCTTTGAGTGGCTGCAGCCGTGGCCACGTGTATGTGTGCTATAAGGAATCACAGGTCCCGGTCCTGTTTTTTTTTAAGCAGGGTCTTGTTGCTATGATTATTGACTGCATCTTTTAAAGATGAATATAAAACAACCACCCTCCCCAGCAAATCATAAAACAAATTATGCCCCTGCCACCCAGAACTACAGAGAAGCAGCAGGTTCTTTGCGACACAGAGAGTAATGGCTGCAATATTAAAACAATGAGGGGAGAACTAGGATCCAATAGCTGAAAGCCGGGAGGAAAACAACCCCGTAATCCCCCAGGGATAATGGGTCTCAACGACAGGTCCCTGTGATTTATTGTGCTTAATGTACTTATTTTTATTTGTCCCCTTCAACGCGGAGCTTTGTCACTGAAGAGATTTGATAATGGCCTGTTTGCAGTCACTTAGGCTCCATAATAAAGCACCACATTCGGCTGTCTGTGTGTTCATTGGCATTCTCCATGGGATTTCACCTTTGCTGGCAGAGATGGGATGGAGCCTGATAAGGGCTGCTCTGCCTCCCTGCGTGTCCCATCATGCCTTCCTGTCCTGACTTCTGCTCACTGTGGCTTCCCAGGGCCAGCCTGCTTCCCTTTGTCACTTTTCAGTGGCTTTGGGATGGCAGTAGCAGGCACAGAGTTTTAGTTGGGGGACCAGGAATTCTGAGACTGACTGTAATGATGATTGTATGGAGACAGAACACGCTTAATCGCACTGAGCTGAATCTGTCCAGAGGGTAAGGGAAGAGCCCTGTTTTGCCTGTCGTGATAGATCTCCAGGACGTTGTCTTCCTGGATCACCAGCGGGGAGTTCTTACTACTTGCAGCTTTTGGGGAAAGCAAAAATAAAGCAGAGAGGTGGGAGTGTGAGGCTTCCCAGAAGAATGGGCTTGATTTAAAGGCTGCGGCGTGTTCTGATCCCAGCAGCAGCTGCTTTGCCAAGACGAGTGTGTGGAGTCAACCTGCAGTTTTCTTTGAGCCTCATCTAGGCTTTGGGTGAGGGAGGTAGGACACCCTCTAAGGGGCTCTGCCTCAGACCTGCTGTGTGAGTCTCCAGTGCAGTGAGGGCCAGGAAAGCCGGCCTGTAACCCCAGATTTCCTCTCCATGGAGACCTGTTTCTGGTCTGCCATCAGGGCTGGTTGGATCCTCACATCTGAACTCCATATTTGAGTTCCATGGCCAAACCTTTGCTTTTATCTGAAAAGCAACAGAGAACAAGTGTCTAATTACAGAAAAAAACAAACAAACCCACCACCACCACCACCACCACCACCAACAACAACAACAACAAAACTGCTGCAGAGAAAAGGATGTTTTTAAAATGTAGACTGAGTAGCTATGGTCGGGGGCATAGGAAGGGCGAGGACTGGGAGGTGATTGGTTCCTGTCTCAGGCTCCAGTAGGGGTTGCCTTAAACCCTGGCGAAAATGCACATTTGAGCAAGGGATGTGATCATGGGGGAAAGGTGTGCAGACAACTTCATACCCAGTTCCCCTTTGGGTTTTACACCTGTGTTCATGGTGCCTGCAGAGGCCTGAACAAGTTGTCCAATTCTGAGTTGGGACTGGAATTACAGATGGTTGTCAGCTGCCATGTGGGGGCAGGAACCGAACCTGGGTCCTCTGGAAGAGCAGCCAGTGCTCTTAACTGCCGAGCCCTGTTTCCAGCCCCATGGGTGGATGTGGTACACAGTTTCCCAATGGCGTTATTTATAGTGTGCCAAAGGTGGGATGCATGAACACAGGAGGGAAATCTTGCCATGTGCTGCTACATGGGTGAACTTTGAGGACATTATGCTAAGGGAAGCAGTCACTGAAGGACGACTGCTTGTGACCCCACTGTTAGTTGCTCCCTGAAGTAGACACATTTTAAAGTAAAGTGGATTGGTGTTTGCTAGGGACTGAGGGCAGTGAGGAATTGGGAGTTGTGTCTGATGGGCACAGAGTTTTGGTCTGGGAAGACAGCATTGTGGAGATGATGGTGGCTGTGGCTGCTCCATCCTGTGAAAATTCTTAGTTCCACTGAGCTATACATTCAACAAGGCCTAAAGTAGTCTGACCAGAATGGAAATAAAGCCCCTGTGCTGGTAGGTGGATGCTGAGCAGTCCCAGGGTCTCCATCCTCTGGTGTTACACCCTGGCGTAATCTTTACCTGTGTTTGTAACCAATACACAGTAGCAGGAGGGATAGCAGGCTACTTCTAGGATCCCTTCTGCTGCACTCCATTCAGTGAGAACTGAAAGAGGCTATTGCTGCCTTGACGAAGCTGCCATGTTGGGGGTGCCTGCACAGCAAGGAACTTCGGGTGTTTTCTGGGGGATTTTTTCAGGTAGATTTGTACTAAGGTCTCCACGTGAGAATACCTGGTGACCCAGACTAGAGCTGAGGACCTGCCAAGCCATGCTCAGCCTCATGCCCAAGTGGTAGGACCTGAGATCACACAGACTAGAGCTGAGGACCTGCCAAGCCATGCTCAGCCTCACGCCCAAGTGGTGGGACCTGAGATCACACAGGTCTGCTGTTCCAGGCTGTAGCTTGGCAATAGCTTGTTCTGCACACCAGAACACTAACACATAGCCCGACTTCACTCCATCTTGGTTCTCTACCTCAGGCTGCGTTCGTCCTTCTTGTTCTCTAAAAGTGAGGGAGGAGAGTGTGAACTGGTCCCTGTGAATTGCCAAGCTCTCCTCGGAATTCTCGTTTAGTATGTAATCTCTCACTGGACTGACTCCCTTGCAGTGGATTAAAAAGAGCGGCTGCCATTTTTTGAGCACCTGCGACATGTCAACCGCTTGATTAATGATTCTCATTGTGTCTTCCCAACAGCCTGATGAGTGGGTGTCAAGGTGCTTGATGTACGGGGGAGCACAGTGAGATGCAGTGGGGCTGTTTCCTTGTCTGCTGGAGCGCATATGTGGCCAGGATTAGAACTTCCAACTGCGAGCTCGCTTGCCTGGGCTTGTTGCCTCTGAAGGGTAGGAGGGATTTCTCTTAGGTCCCATGTTCCAGTTTTCCTTGGAAGACAGAGCTGCAGCTCACAGAAGCCACCAAGACATTTCTGCAGCTTCATTCCTGACGGACCACAGGGAACCCCCCGTGCAGCAGAAACCTGGAATTGAAGTAAAGCAGGGGATCAGGGGTTCAGAAGCAAGGGCTCTAGGGGAGTCCAGAGAATTGGAGACCTGGTGGTTCTCATCCTGGCTATGCGCTGGAAAGGTTGGGTGAGCTCGAACGTCTGTTGGTGCCTGGGCTCCCTGAGGTGGCGGTTCACTGAACTGTACGCATCACATGCGCTGGGATCCCACGCTCCCCAGATGATGGGGGGGGTGCAGTCTGCTGTGGCACTCTGGGAGGGAGGGCTTTTATGTGTGAGGTTGAGCACAAAAAGAAGATAGAGCGTCGGTGTGAAGGTGTGTCCTGAGACAGAGCACCCCTTCCGCTTAGAAGCAGACTCTACTTTAGAGCTTTAGACTTGCAAAGCCCAAGCCCATAGAACTAGGGGTTGAATCTGGGAGCATAGGTGGATAGGACCTTTTCCTACGAACTTGATATAGCTCTGAACTGCCATTGCCTCCACCTCAGTTTTTAAACACAGCAGTCTTCTGTGCTCTGTACAACTTAATTTAGTGACTGGCTTAGGCATTTTTTTTGAAAGTAGAAGCACAGAAAGCCTGAAGTGCCTTGAGGAAGTGAAACGTGTGCTGTTGTCACCTTGGTGGTGTGCTTCTCTAACTGCATCCCTGTCTTCTTAAGCCTGGTCCACTGCTGGCTAATGCACTGCAGTGTAAGCTGATGAGGGGCAGGTGTCTGTCTTCTTGTGTCTCACGTCTCAGTGTGTATTTGTGGAGTAGATGAATGAATGTGACGTGCGGTTGGTGTGAGCAGGGATATGGGGGAAATGGAATGATCCAAGACTCAGCCTGGATTGAGTTCTAGAAGGAACTCAAGCATTACTAGGGCCTGTACTATGGGTTGATTTGATTTTACTACCCTTCTTGAGCAGGTGTCTTCTTGTCTAATTAAAACGCTTTCCTTCCTTCCTTCCTTCCTTCCTTCCTTCCTTCCTTCCTTCCTTCCTTCCTTCCTTCCTTCCTTCCTTATTTCCTCCCTCTTTTCTTCCTTTCTAAACCTTTACCTTGTAATAGAAGGTGACATTCTGCAGACTTTAGTCTTTTATGTGTTCTAAACTGAGCCCTTTCCCCCGCTGTGGCTTCAATAATGCATCATTTCATAAGTTCATGGAATTTAATGGGCTTCTGGAACCTCTAGTCTCAGTGAGGTAGTTAAACAAAAATTAACCACTGTCGGTTGATGCAAAGTCCCCACTTCCTGTTTCGGTCTGCTCCCCTACTCACCCCATACAAATCAGTGTCCCTTTTTCTTGTTTGGTAAGAGAGTATGGTGATGGGTGTACAGGGAGCTCCTGATATGGATGAGAATATTGATTTATTTCATAATTAGAGATCCATGAAAAAACAACACTGTGAACGCGCAAGGTTTTTAATGGCCTCCTCTCCAGCTAAAGTACAGTGGAGCTGAGGGACCTGTAGCAAACTAATATTTAACGAGAGTGCTTCTGGCACAGCGTGTTTAGGATTCGCATTGGCTGCCGGTGAACTTGGCGTGTGTCCTGACATGGCTCTGAAGAGCACTCAGTCTTCATTCCTTCCTTCATTTGTTCATTTATTCAGTGCCTATGATCATTTTGTATATGTGAGGTGCCTAGTTGGTACATGGCAATTTGCATGAATGGCTTCAGTCTCCACACTTTTCTGAATTTCTACCCCATTTCCCTGACTTTTGACTTTGGGCTTAACTATGGTACCTGTAGGATGCAGTGGAGGTGGTGGTGTGCTGGTTCTAAGCCTACACAGTACATGGTCCAGGGTTCTGCTTTCTGGTACTTGTATTTACCAGGAACAGAACATGCTTTGTTAGCTTGCTGTTCTCAGGAGGAGTAGGCTTGGCAGAACTACCCTGTGTTGTACCAGTGGGAAGCCAGGCCCTGTTCGGATCAGCGAAATCCCAGATATGATGGGATCTTCGTATGATAAACACACAAGTCCTGTTTGGAACAAGTCTTGGAGTTTGGCGATGGTGGCGGGAAGGTCAGGACAGCTTCATTAATGGTCACACATTGCGAAAGTGTTAGGTGTTCTTTGCTTTGAGTTTTTTTTTTTCCTCTTTGCATGTGTGTTTAGTTTTTAAAAATTCATTTTCATTTTACATTTTGAGTGTTTTTGCCTGCATGTAAGTGTACCTGTGCATGCAGTACTCATGGAAGTCAGAAGGGAGCATCAGAGTTCCTGGAATTGGAGTTAAGCATGGTTAGCCACTATGTGGGTGCTGGGTACTGAACCCTGGTCCTCTGTAAAAGCAGCCAGTGCTCCTAACTGCTGAGTTACTTCTCCAGTCCCTAAGTATTAAAGGACTCAATAAAGAGTTTCAGGAGGAAGGCTTCTGGGGAGTGAACACAGAGGACCTCGTGGGAGGGGTGGGCTCAGGAGAAGCTGCTTTCAGACTGTGCTGTCCGAGTCCAGAGCAGAGGAACCTGGACTGGCATGCGGAATTCAAATGAATGTAGAATTTCAAAGTGGATTTCTCATCAAAGCCAATACATCGAGGCCAATTTCCCATTAAGCCTTCTAATGACTTTGCTTTCACTGGACCAAAGAAAGATTCTTAATAAATTAGAGCTGGCTCCAGAGAACAACACCCCCCTTTGAAAATCAACAATATATATTCTTATCACAAAGAATAATCCATCGTGTATATTGGGTGTTCCAAACATGTTTGCTGTGTACTTTACATGTATGATTTTTCTATAACCATTATTATGTTAAGAATTGTAGACATGCCGGGTGTAGTGGCGCATACCTTTAATCCTAGCACTTGGGAGGATTTTTGTGAGTTTGAGGCCAGCCTGGTCTACAGAATGAATTCCAGGACAGCTGGGACTACAGGGAGACCCTGTCTCGAAAAGACACATACACAAAAAAAAAGAATTGTAGACACTAATGTTGATTGCATTTTCCAGAGAGTAATCAAGCCAGAGGGCCGGCTACTTGCCAGAGTTAGACAAGGATGTCAGAGTTCCGTTCCGTTTTCCTAATCTCGCCTCCTCTTTCCATCCTCCCAACTCAGTCTCAGTGCTAGTAATTGCATGGTGCCTTGCACACAGTAGGTACTCAATATTTTTTTCATTTTCCTAATTTATTCTGTGCAGTTTAAAGTGAAAGTCAAAATGCACACATCACAGAAATTTTGGATAGAGAACTCACCAATTTTAAGACAAAAAACACTGATCATTTACACATTCCTCATCTTCAGTTTTCCATCTTTGTTCTGTAAAGGTGCTATCAACACACACAGCTCTATTTCCTTGCATATTATTTGTGAAGCAGCAAGATGACAATCCACCACAGCACAGGACAGAACAGCTCCTGTAACACACCACAGCAGCAGTATTTGGTGAATGGTTATGCATAGAACTGGCTTGGAAGTTGACTCTAAGCATTCCTCATGATCAGGTAGCATATGTATATTACATGGAAAATGGAACTCCTATTGATATAGTGAGATGTCACTATAAGTTTAGAACTCTGGGACATTTTAACAACACATAATGCCAGGTGCTTTAATTCCATAACCCAACACTCTTCCATAGCCACATGAGTCTTTACACTTTGAGAACTGCACACTGGCTTTAAGAAGTCAACTTCATATATAAAAGAATTTAGTTTACCAGTCAAAATTATCTTGGTTACAAAGTAACAATAAAGCACACCTTTTGAGAAAAACTAACTTTTAAAAAGACTGCATTATGGACTTATAATTTCAAAAATTCTTACTCTTTTTTTGGGTCTTTTCGAGACAGGGTCTCCCTGTAGCCCCAGCTGTCCTGGAACTCACTCTGTAGACCAGGCTGGCCTTGAACTCACAAAGATCCGCCTGCCTCTGCCTCCCGAGTGCTAGGATTAAAGGTGTGCGGCACTATGCCCGGCAAATTCTTACTCTTAAAAGGGAAAATGTAGTATTTCCAGATCTTTCAACGTGTCCTGAATGCCAGTACTTTATATATCCAAACTTAGAGCAAAGTACTATTTGGAAATGATTCCTAGGCTTAATCTAAAGCAACAGGTCAACAGATTTATGAATGGCTATCTAATACAGAACAATGTTTGCTTCCAGTATGGAAATCCATTCAGTTCTACTGCTATCTTCAGGAAACCACTTAACACCTCACTTACCAGTGATGTACAAATATTTAGTGTTTTTGGCATTTAAATCAGAGCCATGCTACTACACAGGCAAGTTACACACACACACACACACACACACATATACACGCATGCACACACACCCCTACCTCCTAAAGCAAAAGACAATGGCACTCAAAATATTTAAGAAGTGAGCAAATCTATTGAGGAGGGACACCTTTGTCTCTATATCTGGGTAAAAGTCATAGCCTGGTAAAGTGATGGATATTTGGATTGGCCTTATAGCCAATGGGAAAGTAAGTCCAGTGATTAGAGATACTGAAATACTTCTAGGTTTTAGGTAGAGCTGGGAGGAGGGGACCTTGATACAGCCCTGGATGGTCATCTTTGGAAGTGGTGAGTTCTGAAATGCATCTCTAGTGAGGAGTATGAATTGGACAGGAACAGCAAAGGGCTTGCTTGTAGAGGGTGGTGAGCTCCCCTGGCCCCTGCACAGTCTGGGCCCTGGAAGCACTCAGTTTTAACTGCCTCCTGAAGGAGACGAGGCAGTGAATGTGAAGAGCAGGTGCTATCCGTGAAGAGTGAGCCTGGTGCCTGTGCGGTCAGCTGTCTCCAGCTTCCCTGTGCTTGCCACCACACCCAGAGGTTACGACCCAGTTTGTCTTAAACAGTCTAAGGAATCACTGCATGAGAAGGCTGGGTTATGACCAAGGTAGCAATGCTCTTGAACGGACCTGGGAATTCTGCAAATTTAAGTAAATTTGAAGTAGCCCATGGTGGTTTAACCTTCAGTAGAATAGTCCCCCGATGATGGTCATGTTTAGGAAGGATTTACTGATGACTGTCAACTTGACCTAGACCTAGACTTAAGTCCCAGCTTTAGCAAGTCATTGTGAGATTTTGGAATGTTCCTTTCGAGCTTTCTAAGCCTAAATCATAGAATCATTATGTAGACAAATCTTTAAAAATATTATTCTATGTGTATGAGTGTTTTGTCTGCATGGATGCATGTGAACCATGTACATGAGTATCAGTAGCTGCCTGGTACCTGCAGAGCCCAGAGGAGGGCACTGGAGTTATAGATGGTTGTGAGTTGCCATATTGGTACTGGGAACTGAATCCAGGTCCTTTGCAAGAACAGCAAGTGCTCTTAACTGCTGAGCCATCTCTCCAGTCCCTTGACCTTTTAAAATTTTTCCTTGTATTTGGGATTGAACCCAGGGCCTTCCTCATACATACTAGAAAAGTGTTCTACGACTGAGCTGACTGAGCTATATTCCCAGCCCTCTATTTCTTTTTTGAGACAGAGTTTTACTGGGTAGTCCACTATATCTTATTTTTTTTTTTACAAAAAGCTTTGTGTTTTGTTATTTAAATATGTTAAAATTGTAAAATGTTATATGCTTGTAATTTCATAGGTGTTAGAAGGATTATCTGGGTCAAAGCTGCAAAGAAAAGGGTTTTAATAGGGCACAACATTCTTGCTTTTTGCAACAATTTGTGGATTAAAATATAATTTTTTTTATCATTCACCAAATATTTTATTTTTTTAATTTTAATTTTTTTATTGATGTCTTATGTATTTCATACATCATTTTTCATTTAAGTTCAGGCATATTCCCCTAGTCGACTATGTCTTAAACTTGCGGTCTTTTTGTCTCAGCCTCCTGGGTAGCCTGGATGAGCACTGCCAGCCTCTGTGCATCTCCCATTAAACATTTTTCATTTTTTAATGTGTGTGTTTTGCCTACATGTATGTAAATGCACCCATGCCATACAATGCCTGTGGAGGCCAGAGGAGGGCATTGGATCCCTTGGAACTGGAGTTATAGGCAGTTTTTAGCTACCATGTGGGTGCTGGGAACTGAACTTGGGTGCTCTGTAGGAGCAGCCAGTGAGTGCTCTTACCTGCTTAGCCGCCTCTCAAGCCCCAGTGTTTCCCATTTTAATCCTCAGATCAAACTGACAGGAGCTACATAATCAGTACTTGCTTTCCGGTGAGGCAGCCTGGACTTCAAGGATTTGACCAAGGCTGTGGGTGCTAGTTGAGGAGGACTAGGGCACAGAATCATGAAATTAACCCCCAGCTTTACCAAGTCTATCTGTAGAACCTGGGAGGAGCACATGGGTGATTTGTCCCTCAGAGCTGACTGCTGTCATGTCATTGTTCTTTCTCCAAAGACCCTTGAGTCAGCTGGGCTAGGATGGCTGGACAGAGAACTAGCCTGATTGCAAAACCTGGGTCCTCCCTGTCTGTTCAGATGAAGCTAGTCATGTGTGTTTGCCCTTCTCATCCCTCTGTACTGAGGCTGCAGTGTCTGCTAGGGTCCTTCTGATTTCCTGAACGAACCACACTGCATTCTCAGTACCAGGTTTTGTGTTTTTAACCTATGGATTACTCAGGAAACAGCAAATGAGTGAATAAGAGAACATTTCCATTTACCTTTCTCCTCCAGTATATTCTAGTGTCGTCAGTCTCCGATCCCCGTCCCCCCCCCCCCCCCCGTCTTCTTCAAGCCTTAGTTTGCAGGTCCTACCTGTTTGTAGAAAACCTGGGAGTTTGCATTTGTCTGTAGCAGTGGTATAAAATAAAAACAAATTTGGGGTGGGGGAGGTGGCTCAGTGGGTAAGAGCATTCAATCATGACAACCGGGGGTTTGAGTATCTTTATAAAGGGCTAGGCAAACAGTGAGCTTCCAGATCAGTTGAAGACCCTGTCTGAATGTAATAAGATGGAGAGGGACAGGAGGAGCCCAGCGTCCTCCTCTGGCCTGCACATGTGTGTGCACAGGCATACACACCTGCACTCACATACATCCACCACACACTACACAGACACATAACCACCCCCCCACGTGCATGCACGTGCACACACACACACACACACACACACACACATACGCATGCACGTGCATACACACACACACTCCCAAATGTCCCAAGCATGTAGACACTTTTTAAAAAAATTTTTATTTATTCTTGTATGTGTATGAGTGTACTGTCTGCATGTAGGTTTGTGTACCCGTGTCGTGCAATGCCATGGAGGTCAGAAGAGGGCTTCGGATTCCCCTGGAACTGGAGTTAAAGACAGTTCTCAGCCGCCATGTGGGTGCTGGGGATTGAACCCGGGTCCTCTGCAAGAGCAGTCAGTGCTCTTAACCGCTAGGCCATCTCTCCAGCCCAACATGTAGACACACTTATGAGTGCTTAGTCTCCTCTCCTTCCTGCCCATAAGCCCTGCAGGGTGCCTTGCATATGCCAGACCCAGGGCTTGCCTCCCCATGTCCTGTTCTTGAATGGTGTTCATGTGAGAGGACTGATTGAGCCCCCATCTGAGAAGCCCGACCCTGCTGGAGCTTCGGAGGAGGACCCAGAAGAAAGAAGCTTACTTCAGGCTGCCAGTGGTGCACAGTTTCCCCTATAAATTATTCCAGCTCCGAAATTTCAAAGTTATGAATAGATGGGCTGCACAGGATGTGCCTTCTTTTCCCAGTGAAAAAGATGTCACAAGTGGAAGGAGAGGAATGCTGTCGGTGCACAAAAGTCTGCTTAGCCCAGGAGGGAGCTGGATTCCTGGACCTTTGCCATGAAAATTGTCAAGACAGCTGCACTTGCCAATGCAACAATAAAACTGAAGACAATGCAGCTGAATATGAATGCTTTTCATTTATATTGACTGAGGGGGCTTGAGGAATACCTTCTGTAATTAAAAAGAGAGCGGTGGCATTTCTGAGCGTGGTGAGAATTAGTGAAGCAGGTGGCACCTGTTGATTTTCATTGTTCACAGTATATGTTGTGACTTTTCCTGGGGAGGCTATTTCTGTGTACCCCAGATAGCGAGGGCGACCACAGATCAAAGAAGCCATTCCACCCAGGTCTGGCTTGGTGAACCAAGGAGTTTAATTGGGGTACTTAGAGGAGCAGGGGTGAGGGGTTACCTACAGGAGTAGGGGCAGCTACACTGACAAAGAAGAATCTGAGCAATCATTAGTGGCTCACGTATCCACTGGGAGGCCTGAAGCCTTGGGAGCGCCCTGCCTCCCTTTGCATGAGGAAGTGCTATCTGACCTAGTCTTGTGAGGGTCTTATTGTGGGGTAATCACAGCTGCTCTGATTTTAACCAGGCATTGACCATGCTGAGCCTAGAGGACAGAGTTCTGCAATGCTTTTCCTGTGAGGAAGGAAGATGGCGTCCAGGACGAAGCTCAAACTATAGGATTAGGAAGACTTAGATTTAGGTCAGGCAATTGTGTGAGCATGAGACCAGCTTGAAGACACAGGCTAGACCACCGATCAGCCTCCTTATCTCTAAGGTAGGTGATGTTATTTTAAAGACTCTTGTGAGTCTTGCCTGAAGATATATTTGAAGGTACTTTGTAAATATTTAGAGCTCAGTAAGTGTTGGCCCTTTCCTCTCCTCCTTACTGCCTGTGACACACAAACAGTATACCATCACATCACAAGCTTAGCCATTTTTGAAATTTTATTTTTCACTTATGTGTATGAGTGTTTTGACTGTATTCATGGAAGTACCCATGTCTAACAGTGCCCACAGAGGCTGGAAAGAGGGTGTTGAAAACCCTGAAACTGGAGTTACTGACAGTTGTTAGTCTGGGTACTGGGAACTGAACCCTGGTCCTTTCCAAGAGCAGCCAGTGCTCTTACTTGCTGAGCCTTCTCTCCATCCCTAGTCACAAACTTTTTAGACACTTTTCCAGCCTTTGCAAGGGGCTTACCTTTGTTATAACCAGCCCTTGAACTGCATAGCATTTTCTAGGATGCCAAGCCCATTAGTGAGCCTGGTGTGTCCTTACTAATGTTACAAGGTCTGTATAGCTTCTGTGATGCTGCTGTGATGCAGTTGTATCTATTTTACAGATGGGCAGACTGAGGCTTAGCAGTATTAATGTGACCAGGAGGACCTTACCTTGGCATCTCGTTGGGAAAGGAGGGCTCTCTGTCCCTGCTGCATCTTGGCCTCAGGTCTGAGAACCTGGGCTCTCTGCTGCGTCTTCTGTAGAGGGTCAGCTGGGATATTGGCTTCAAATAAAGTGACTCAGTAGCACTGTAATTAGATTTTCAGTTTAAAGAGAGATTGATGCTATTGGTTCTCAGTCTTTGGCCTGTGGAGCCCCCTTCCAGCCAGGCAAACCTGAGTTTGGAAGCCACTGTGGCTTACTTCCTAGGACTCTAGTGGGTTACTTAGACTCTGAGCCTCAGTTTCTCATATGGCAAAATGGGAATAAATAATGTTTAATCAAGGCATTAGCATAAAATGGGTTGTCAAGGTAAAAGATTGCTCAGGTTCTTTTCTTTCCTTCTGCAAAGGAGAGAGAAAGCGTAAGAGCTTCCATGCCTCTACTGCATTCATCATCTTCTTCACGTGTAAGGGCTGAGGGTATGAAGCCTGGCTACAGCCCCTCCCCCAGGGGTCCTACCGGCTCCCCATGAGAGGATGATGTCTACTTCCTTCTGTTTATGTATGGCATTTAATAGAGTAGCCATGAAGTGTGTTGTGGTACCTGGCCTCAAACTTGGAGAGATGAAGATTCTGGAAGGTAGCATAGGCACTTGAACAGGAAAAGTATTTTCATCTCCAGAGACAGCCGTTTAATTTTTTTCTTCTAAATTTTATAAATGTATCACCTCAGACAAGCTGACGGGTGTGTGTGTGTGTGTGTGTGTGTGTGTGTGTGTGTGTGTGTGTTAGTTTTTTTCACTTATAAAACGGAAATAATATTAGCCTGGTTGTTGGTAGGGCGGTTTATTGTAGCATGAAGTGAGAACCTGTGTGAAGAGCTTGGTGATAGAGGGAGTGCATGGCAACTGTTTTTATTGTAAATGACCCCTTAGAAATGAAAGTATGGAGCTCAGTGGTGGAGTCAGGGATTGCCTGGTGTGTGCAAGGCCCTGGGTTTGATCCCTAGCATTGCCGAAAGCAAACCAAACCTGCCGAGCCAGGACTCACTCTCCAGCTCCTGTTTGTCCTTCTCCAGAGGTGTTGCCTGTGATTTCATTTAAAAAGCAATGTTTTCCCCTGCAGAAAGCCTCACAAATCTACGCACTGTTGCTGCCTCAGAGGCTCAGGTGAGGCAGCCTTTGTGGTTGGCAGGGATCTCGGGCTTCAGAGAACGGGGGAAGGCCGATGTGTGCGTGGGGACACCCCCAGTTGCTTGTCATTGTTCTAGGGAGGCTGACTTTGAGTCTGTGCTTGTGTGCCAGGAAGACAGTGATTTGCACGAGGTGGGGACCTTCCCTCCTTGGACTGGCAGATGAAAGGCTGGGTTGCCAGCCCATGGTGTAAGCTGTGACCCCGAGACTCTGCCAGCTCTGTGGGATGGTGGCATGTGGCCTTTCGGGGCCTCCCCAGTCTGGCCTTGCCTGGTCTCCCACTGACTTCCCGTGTAGTTGTGACATCCCAGCCAAATGCACAGAGCTTGCGGTGGTTCAGGCCTCCCCAGTGCAGCCCTTTGCTGGGGTTGGCGTGCTGCATGGCCCTCAGAAGGCCTGTGGAGCTTGATAAGTGCACAGCTCCTCCAGGCTGACTCATCCCCAGGATAGCTGTGTGGAAAGTACAGTTTCTTTAATGCCGCCAGGGGAAGACGTGACATATGGTGACCCAGTATGACCTTGGTAAATACACAGTTACTTCCAAATCTTGTGTTCCCAGCAGCCTGGAGAGAAAGGGCAGTTCATCCATGATGAGTTAGTGGAGGAGCTGGGATTGGTGGAGGAGGAGTAAATGGCTCTGGCTGACGTGTCCTGTGAGGTGGTGTGGCCAGCTGAAACCAGTCCATGGTGGACTTGGGCTTAGATCTTTATTTTCTTCATTGATTCATTACACAGTTTGTTGTACACTAGTTGGTATAGGACCTGTGAATTTGTTAGTGGATCATGTGATGATAGACAGACTGCCCCTGTGGATCTTACGATGTACCTGCCGGGGAGGGGGCAGAATAACACAATAAACAGAGAATATGTCTCCTCTGGAGACAAGTACTGTGGAGAAAAATGAAAGTGTAAGACAGGGAGGACTGTGTGTGGGGGTGGAGTTTCTCTATTATAGAAACAATTTATTATTGTGTGTGTGTACATGTGAGTGTGGCCATGTATGTGCCATGGCTTGCATGTGGAGGTCTGAGAAGAACTTTCAGGAGTCAGTTCTCTCCTTCCTTCTTGAGGCAGACTCTCTGGCTTCTGCCTTGCAGTGTGTGATCGGATAGCTCATCTGTAAGCTTCTAGGTCGTTTTCTTATGTCTGCCTCCCACCCCACCTTAGGAGAGCTGAGACTGCAGATGCGTGGGGTCCAGGGATCCATCTCAGGTCGTTGGGCTTGGAGGGCAAGCGTTTTTACTCACCAAACCATCTGTGGTGGTTTGAATGAGAAGTGTTGTCACTGCTCCCCCATAGGTTCAAGTATTTGAACATTTGGTCAGTTGGTGGTGCTGTTTGGGGAGGGTCAAGGAACGTTAAGTGTGACCTTGATAGAGGAGGCAGCCACTGGGGGAGGGTGCTTTGAGAATTCATCACCTCACCTCACTTCCAGTTTCATCCCTCTGCCCCCATGTGTGCTTGAAGATGTGGATACTCAGCTTTCTGCCTGGCTGCCTCCCGCCATGCCTTTCCACCATGAGGGACTCTCACCCCTCTGGAAGTGTAAGCCCAAAGAAACCCTTCTTAATATGTTAGTTTCGCTGGCCATAGTGTTTTGTCCTAGCAACAGAAAAGTACCTAATGCACCATCTCGCTGGGCTGAGCTTGTCTTTTGAGATGCCTTTTGTGGAGATGACTTTGAACTCTTGAAGAAGGCGGAGAAGAGAGTCCTGGGGGAAAAGCTGAGGCTGACCTACGTGTGAAGGGCCTGAGACTGTTTCTCAGTTGCTGAGTGAGAGGCTACAAGGTGGTCATGTGTCTGGAAGGTGCAATCCTCTAGAAACGATGTCAGAGGCCCATCTGCCCCAGGGCCCATGGGTATCAGAAAATGGGTATGAACCAACCTATCTTTATTGTGATTGTACAGGCTGTGTTGCTGACTGTCTATAAGTAGAACAGATAGACACAAAATTGGGCATGCCTGTAATATCAGCACTCAGGAGGCTGAGGACAGAAGAGTTTGTGGCCATCTTGAGCTACTGGGCTGCTTGGTATGATTTTATCTCAATTAAAACAACAGTAAGGGGCTGGAGAGATGGCTTGGCAGTTAAGAGCACCGACTGCTCTTGCAGAGGACTGGGGTTCAATTCCCAGCACCCACATGGTGGCTAAGAACTGTCTTTAACTCCAGTTCCAAGTGAATCCGATGCCCTCTTCTGACCTCCATGGCATTGCACAACACGGGTGCACAAACCTGCATGCAGACAGTGCACTCATACACATAAAAAAAAAAAAACAAAAACAATATGAGGAAGAAACAGAAAAAAGAAGAAGAGGCTTGCTGTAGTTCAAGTTGGAGGTAAAAATATTGTACTGGGAGCACTGAGAACCGAGCGCTTGAATATGGTCTCTGTTGCTTTTCCTTTCTGGTCCTGTGATGACTGCCGCTTTTAGTTCAGCCTTTCTCAACTCTAAGATGAAGATAATAACACTGAAAGTGCCCAAGAAGGCTGTGGAGTGGCGGGCCGCTCTGCTCACTGCGAAGGATGCCTCATCTCTGCCGCTTGGAGGTGTGTGTGTGCAGTTCTTGCACCACGCTCTGGAAGGGTCTATAGCTCACCAGGCTAAGAGGTAAAAATCCAGCTGCTGCTGCCTGCTAGCCAGGCACCTCGGGTGCTGGGCCAAACAGATGTGTGGAAGCATTCTCGCTCCACCTTCCTGCCATGTCGATTTGGAATCCAGACTCCCACGTGAGTTTTCCCATTTTCAACATGGTTTATTCAGCCATGTGCTGTGTCTCACAGCTCCCATGGATCTGAGGAGCATTGGGATGATTTGTGGTTCGGTATGAGGAAAATTGGATTACGAAGTGATAAATTAAAAGAGCACTCGAGGCTGGAGAGATGGCCTAGCGGTTAAGAGCGCCGACTGCTGTTGCAGAGGACCCGGGTTTGATTCCCAGCACCCACATGGCAGCTGAGAACCATCTTTAACTCCAGTTCCTGGGGAATCCAACACCCTCTTCTGACCTCTGCGGCATTGCACGACATGGATGCACAAACCTACATGCAGACAGTACATTCATATAGATAAAAAAAAAATTACCCGGGCGTTCCTTAATTCTAGCATTTGGGAGGCAGAGGCAGGCGGATCTTTGTGAGTTCAAGGCCAGCCTGGTCTACAGAGTGAGTTCCAGGACAGCTGGGGCTACAGGGAGACCCTGTCTCGAAAAGACCAAAATAAATAAATAAATAAATAAATAAATAAATAAATAAATAAATAACAAAACAAAAACCAAAAGAGCACTCAGTCTGTCTACTGAATGCCCATACTTTGAGACTCTTGAGTTCAAGGTAGTCACAGAAATGGTCGAAGAATGTTGGGAGCAAGTGGGAAGTCCCGCTCTGTCATGTCAGCAGGGGATCCTCATCAGTGGTCCTAGCCATGGAGCGCCCACCTGAGGTCATGTAGAGCATTCTGCAGCTATGAAGGGTGAAGC
The DNA here is from genome assembly GCA_009823505.1 of Rhizomys pruinosus. Lineage (NCBI taxonomy): Eukaryota > Metazoa > Chordata > Mammalia > Rodentia > Spalacidae > Rhizomys > Rhizomys pruinosus. The sequence continues at coordinate 108,240 of VZQC01005388.1, forward strand.
TTTCATTGGCAAGCACCTGTTCCTTACTTAACAGTTCTGTCTGCATGTCAAGGCCAGACTGGCTGTGTTTTCCTCAGGGCAGAGCCATTTCTTCAGTCCCAAAGTTCATCTGTGTGGTTTTCCTAGGCTTCAACACCACGCCAAATCCCAGGGCTGGCTGGGATTTCCTTCACCCATCCTTTTGGGACTGCAAGAGGCAGAAGTGGGAGCCACCTGGCAGCATTTGGATACAGCCTGGACTGGCTTTCAGCGTGGACAGAATTGATGGGAAGCCGACCTGCTGGTGAGGACCGAGTGCAGTGACCATTGTGCTCAAGTCCTGTGAAGGCATGCCTCCTGTGTCCTTTATCCATCCTGGGTATGGTGCTGACCCAGGGGATTTTGTGGTGTCAGCTTGTCTTCCAGAGATCAGCGTCTACTCTGCCTTTAGAAAGGATCAGTTTATGAGCCTCGTATGGGAAGCTTCCTAGTGGTTCTGATTCTTCGACCTTCTGTTTCTCAGAACTCTCTTTGGTGGTGAGGTCTGATGCTCATCCTCTGAGTCTACCTGCTCACCCTGAACTGGAGGTAACTTCCTGGCTGCTCTGTACAGGGAACGCAGGGGCACGGGGCTCTCTGCAGGCTTGGAATGGTTCTCTCATTAACCCGGACAGAAAGCTGTGCAGCTTGTCCTGTGTGCCACAATCCTTTTCCGGCCCCAGAGGGCTCGTCACTGTGCTTCTGCAAACCTGGTACACAGGAAGGCATCTGGAACATTCTAGCACCATATGGGAGCCTGTCACGGAATGTCATTGTGTTTTGGCCTGACAGCCTCTGTTGCATCTTTATTGAAAGTAAAAATAAAGCTACTTAGTAGTAAGCTGGGACAGCTTGCAAGGATAGTAACTAATTTCTGCAGTTAGATGGTTGAAAACTACGTTAACCTATAAGGTATGTCATACTTATGCAATGAATTCAAATAAAAAGTACAGTAACATAGATAACTTCTGTCCCTCTGGTACCTCTGCGTCTGTGCTTACTGTCCAAAGAATGGCGCATGTGGAGATGGGTGATGGAGAGTGATCTCAGTTCATCTGCATCAGTGTCTTAAGTAAGAGAAGCAGAGAGAACCAAATTGCCCAGACTGAAAAGGTTCTAGAATTGAAGGCAAGATCTAGTTGACAATATAGAGGAAAACTTCTCAGTCCATTATGGTTTGGAAGTTACCAAAGCTTTCTTAAAGGGATAAAGCTTTTCTTAAATGACCATGATGTGTCTGTTAAGTCTTGAGGGTAGGTCAGGCACAAGGAAGGGACAGTGATATGACTTTCACAATGAGTGATAAGGAACAGGCCTGGCTCTTTGCCTTGGGATTCTGCAGATGCCTGTAGCATATTTCTCAATAGAGCCTCACTTTCCTTTTCCAGGAGCTGACTTGATAATGGTAGCCTTGCAGGATTCCCGGGGCTGATGAGGAAGTGTCTCATAGCTCACTTTGCTATTTGCTTCAGAGACTGGGTGGAGAGTTGAGGTTTTGTTCAAGACCCTTCTTCTGTCTCATCTGGCTTAGGCTCAAATATGCTGAAAAATAAGACAAGCAGACCAGGTCTTAAAGGCCGTGGGATTCTGGAATTTTTCCCCCCTTTTATTCCCTTATTGTGGAGTAGGAGCATGCTATCGTGTGTACACACAATTGGAGTGCTTGATTAACCCAGCAATTAATAAAAATGGAGAGGTGACAATTGGTGTTACTTCAGTTGCAGTTGAAAGCAATACACTTGGCCTCTCTCCACACAAACAGATTGGTGGAGAAGCCACCCGTGGGGAGGAACATCCAAATTCAGGAAAGGAAGCCGCTGAGAAAAGAGACTCCAAACAGAAAGCCAGGGTATCGGGTTTGGTTGGCTGGCTGGTTATTTCATTCACTAAATCAACTGACTTTTTAAAATTGAGTAATTCTTAAATGTCTGATGGTGTGCCAAGTGCTTGGGATACCTGTGTGGATGAGGCATAGCCCTCCAATGAAGGGGCTACCCCTGTTGCAAGGTAGTACGCACTGAAGCAACAAATTTGGATTCATTGTGCTTGATTTGGGAAACATGGTATTTCACATTCAGTAGTAACCAAAGGAAGGAATGGTTCATTTTACAAGAAGGGAGAGAGTTGTACCTGTTTATTGTAGAGGTGACTCGAGCCCACTTAGCCTTCTGGGACTTGCCGGTAGGAAAAACAGGTATTTTAGCACTGGGAACCATGGGAGTTCAGACAGGAGCCAGGAAGAGAAGGAAGGGCGTAGGCACACGCTAGCTTGCAGTTCTGTCTCTGCCACTGACTAGCTAGCTGGGTGACAGGCAAACACCTGGTTGGTCCTTCCTATGAGTTGCTTTCCTCATCTGAAAAGTAGGGGTAAAGAATCCATTTTGGGGGGGCTGGGGAGATGGCTCAGTGGATAAAGCACTTGCTCACAAGTATGAGGACTAGAGTTTGGATCTCCAGAACCCATGGAAGAGCTGGGCAAGTGTAGTGGCCACTTTATATTCCAGGAGTTGAAAGGAGGAGATGGGAGCCCATGGGCAAGCTGGTTGGCTGGAATCTTTGAATTCTCTGAGTTCAGCAAGAACCCTGACTCAGTAGTAAAGTGGAGAGCAAGCGAGGAAGATTCCTGACATCAACGTGCCCTCCATGTACATGTGCACATGCATACCCCCGTACACTTACACATGTTTGACACACAGACCTGTAAGCATGCACATAATACTCACATACAAGAGAAAGATTAGATTTTTTTATGGAGAGTTGGGAGAATTTAGTGTTAATTTGTGTAAGAACACACTTGAGCAGTTACAGTCTTTCACATACCATTTATGAGGAGCTCAGACTACAAGTAGCATTTGTGGCAGGGTAGAAAGGGGTCTTAATACCACCCTTTCTGATTTTATCCTTGCCAGCATCTGCCCACACCCTGTTTAAACCATGCCTGCTCTCGAGGTATCAAACAGTCTCACTCTGTAAAAATGTAGCCTCCTACTGATGATCCAGGTGACAAGTAATTACATGTTTATTCCTTGTGTTTTCCGTGGGGTGCTGATGTAAAGAGGTCACAGTTTTGAGGAATTCAGAGCTGTAGGTGAATTAGTGCCGAATATTGGATAGAACTCAGCTTAGTATCTCATTAGATCTGGGTTCCGGTTCTGGCTTTTGATTAACCGTAAGACCCAGGGTAAATCCCGTCGTTCCTCCCAGCTCTTGCTTCAACATCCCCCAAGTGAAGTTGGTGTGTTTATAGACCAAGATAAGATGTTTTCTTGTAAGAATGTGGATGGCAGTTCTGTGAGGGAAGGAAGAAACACACTTTGTGAAGCCAGAACAGTTCTAACCAATAGAAATACAATACATGTCACATATGTAATTTAAATAATTTAGAATGTACTCAAAGCAAGATTTCTAAAAGAGAAATAGGTGAAATTTATTTTAATAATATATCATGTATAATTCCTTATAACTGATACATGTAACAAAATCAATACTGTTTTTTTTTTTTTTTTTTTTTTTTGTCTTTTCGAGACAGGGTCTCCCTGTAGTCCCAGCTGTCCTGGAACTCGCTCTGTAGACCAGGCTGGCCTTGAACTCACAAAGATCCGCCTGCCTCTGCCTCCCAAGTGCTAGGATTAAAGGCGTGCGCCACCACGCCTGGCTCTGCATTCTTTATTTAATATTGTGGCACACACAGTTCAGTCTGGCTGGGGCCGAATTCTTCTGTATCTATATTTGGCTTGTGGCTCCCATGGTAGACAGCGTGGTTGGTAGGTAGGAACCAAAAGCTTACATGGAATGGCTCTCGAGGGGAAGTGAGTTTTCTCCCTTCTGTCTTCCCACCCTTTCCATTCCTCTCTCTGTCCTTGTGTATTAGTTCCTCTTCTCATCACTGTGACCAAATTCCCAACAAGGAACAACTTAAGAAGGTCATTTGGCTCACAATTTTAGGAGATCCATTGCATAGCAGATGATGGAGTGAGGTGACAGAGGCAGGGGCTTATAGCATGGCTGGCTGGCATCTCAGTGGATGAAGAAATACACTGAGTGTAGCAGCAGAGCTGGCCTGTGACCCTCAAGGCCTGCAGCCCAAAGTCCTCACTTCTTGAAGGTTCCACAGCTTCTTGGAACATTGCCACCAGCTGGGGAGCGATTGTTCCCATAGCTGACGAGGGACATTTCATAGTCAAACTATAGTACCATCTGTCATTCTTGTTCTTCTTCCTTGACCCAGGGTGACCACCACAGAAGCTTCGCTTTGAGCCGTTAGATTTTGGTGGAGCTTGAAGCCTGTGATGCGTTTCATAAGAGGACAGACAGAGGCAACTCACCAGGAACTCATAGAAATCATGGACATGGTACTAGCTAAAATGCATTAAGCATTCATTATATGTCTGGTACTATGCTCAGCGTTTTACTCAACATTTCATTTAATGTTTCCAGAACCCTAGGGTGTAATTATTTTTTTCCATTTTGAAAGTAGGGACCCTGAGGCTCAGGGAGGTTCAGAGACTTGCCCAGAGTCACACAGTGAGGGTTTGAACCTGAATGATCTTGTCTTCAGGGCCTTACTGTACTAATTACCTAAAAAAGAAAAAAAAATCTTGGAAAAGACTTTGAGCTTCCATTTGACACAGACTGACTGCACCTTGGCGTGGAGTGTGAAGGCTCATGGGAGCTGGGCCAGGCTGATTTTCACATCATTCCTAATGGTAAATGTTATGGCCGCCCTGATCTCTGGGTATATGGTCTCCTTTTGGGCTCATAGAACAATCTTCTTAAAAGAAAGGAATTTTTTGATTTTGTTCACATCTAGATCTGTGCCTGCACATAGTAGGTGCTCAGGGAATCTTTGTGGAATCAGTGATATGTTCTTCAAATCCAGTGGTTGGAGTCACTTTGTGGACCTGTTGTTTGGGTCCTGCATCTCTGGTTGTCTTCTTGCTGGGGTTTCTAACCTGCTTGTTAGATCCCCCACCCCACCGAGGCTCGTAGACATGGGATCGGGGCAGAACAAGTCAGTGATGCCATAAACCTGTGTTTCTTACCACCCTAGATGTTTTCTTCTATGGCACTTCACCTGGAATTCCAACTTGGGGACATTCAGGTTGAACAGTGTAGGGGAGGGGCTGCAGTGCAGCTATGAGGGGGCTGCCTTACATCTGGAGCCCCAGGGCAGGCTCCTGGCCCAGGAGAGAGTTCTCAGCAGACCCTGTCCTGGGTGGGGTTGAGAGCAGAGTCTGGGGGGTTCCTCACTGTTTATGGGTTGCAAGCACCCTGCGGCAGTGGCAGAGGGAATCTTCCATTAGACAGCCCAGTGTCTCCTCCCATCAGCCTGCTCTGCTCTCTCCTCTGCCAGCTGAAGTTCCCAGTGTTCTGTTTGCTGTAGGCCTTGGGTCTGCTCCCTCCCTCTGTGTGGCTTCTATCCCAGTGTAAGCCAATGCTCAAGGATGGAGCTGGCCTGGAGTCCCCTTGGGTGGTGGAAGTGGCATGCTTATTCAGGCTGAGGAGCCTTGCTCTCTGTGGCAGGGCCCTCTGCCCTGCAATTCCCCAGTCAAGGACAGGTGGTGGCTGCCATTCTATAGTTGGCCTCAGGCCACAGAGAGCTTTGCCAACAATTTTGCAATGGAGATCTTCCCAGCCTCTTTGGCCCAGAGGTTGCAGCTTGCCCCAGAGAAACGGGGGCAGCTCCCCCATCCTGGCTGTCTCCTCACAGTGATGGGGGTGGTGAGTTAGCAAAAGTACAGACTATACAGAAGGCTCCAGGCCCCTGGGATAGTAATTTGACTAAAAAAAAAAGCCAAATAAAATCTCCCTCTGGAAGCAGGAATTCTTAGGTAAATGAAGCCACTGTCATTTATTGTTAGGATCCCAGTGAGTGAGTGAGCAGCTTATCCTGACTGCACGGGGTTCCATGGAGCCACACCATCTAGGGGACAGCTTTTACATCCTCCGCCTAGCTGTGTGACCTTGGGCAAGATTCTTGACTTCTGGCATTCCTTAGAAGGGGGATCCCCGAAGTCCGTATCTCCTCAGGTTGTATTTATTGATCCATGTAAATCATTTGGTCTAGGCTGGCATGCCAAAGGCTTGATAACATTAAGCATTCCCAGAACAGCAGTGGTGTAGCTGCTTGTGATCTGAGTGTTCAGGCACAGTAGGTGGTTTATAATTCTGAGTTTCCAGACAGGAAGACTGAGGCACAGACAGGCCAAGTTCCTACCACAAGTTTTCACAGCTGCTAAGAAGTGGAGGAGGTTTTGAGGCAGAGTTGACGGACTCCAGGCTTTCCTGTGAATGGTTGCAGAAGCACTGGGGCTTGCCGGGGAGTTACCAACCGAGGATCCAGGCAACCTAGGAGATACCTGGGATGGATTTGTATCTTGACTGGCTTAATCGAGGTGGGGAGATCCACTCTGAATGTAGACAGCATTGTTCATGGGCTGAGTAAACAGCAGAAAGTGAGCCAAGCTCCAGCCTTCATCTCTCGCTGCTTCCTGACTGTAGACATAGTGTGACCAGCCGCCATGTCTCCCTTACCTCGGTGGACTGTGTCCTGAAACTGTGAACCACAATCAGCCCTCCTTGATGGTGCTTTTGTCAGGTGTCTTGTCATATAAATGACAAAGTAACTGATATACTCCCCTTCCCCAAACACTTCCAGGAAAAGCATTTTAAGTTCCATTTAAAACACTAAGCACAGGGGCTAGAAAGATAGCCTAGCGGTTAAGAGCACTGACTGCTCTTGCAGAGGACCCGGGTTCGATCCCCAGCACCCACATGGCGGCTAAGAACCATCTGTAACTCCAATTCCAGGAGAACTCCAGTTCCAGGGGAATCTGACACCCTCTTCTGACCTCCGCGGCATTGCACGACACGGGTGCACAAACCTACATGCAAACAGTACACTCATACACATACAAAAATGAATAAAAAAAATTAAAACACTAAGTACAGCTAGTGCTCAATGAGTGGGCATTTCCGTTATCCTTTGCCTGATGGCCTGGGTCGGGTCCTGAGCCTTTGGGACAAAGCCCTGTGGTCAGGTCAGACTGGCAAAGCTTCTCTTCTGACCACAGGTAGAGGAGTCAAGACTGGCTTTCCAGTCTGTCCTGCTGATCTTTCTTTGGGAGGTGTACCTGCGGCCTGGTCAGCGCTAGAACCCTTAGCTCTGTGCTCCAGATAGCCATAGTCCTGGACTGCTGGGACCTAACAGTGCATCAGGCCAGCCAGAAAAGGTGCCGGTTTGAGTTTGGCAATGGGAAGCCCCACTGGGGTGACGGGGGACAGGGAACCCAGGGAACCACAGGGGAAGATGGAGGAGGAGGAGGGTGAAGGGGACATGCAGATGGGAGGCGGGAGGGGGAGCCAGGCCTTGGAGCCAGGCACTGAAGCAGAGAAGAAACTAGTAACTTGTTCCTGGCGTTTTGGAACTTGATTATGGCTGGGCAGGACAGGAGGTGGGAGGCTGGTCTTGAGCTTGCTGGGGAGGGGAAAGGGAAGAAGGGGAGGAGGAGGAGGTAGAGGATGGGGACATAGATGCAGGGAGCGAGCAGTGGGAAGGCAAAGAAGGGTGTGGGAGAAAGAACAGCAGCTTCGCTGCCTGAACTGGTTAAAGGCCACGGTGCAGCTGTAGTCTGGGCTCGGAGGCCACTGTGGACTCCTCAGCTGGTCTGTGGCAACCTCCTGGCTGGTGACAGAGCGGGCCTTAGGGAGATGGATGGAGCATTCTGAGCTGAACCCCTTGTTCAGTGCTCCCAGGGGTGACCGTGCTGGGCAGAACCCTCGGCCTAGGTCTGGGTGCTGCTGTCTTTGTAAACTGCAGCGTCTCAGCAAGGTCTCCACAGAGGGATGGAGCCTCTGGTGCCTTCCCAGCCTAGTGCTGTCTCTGACATGCTCAGAACAGCTGACACAAATAAACTTCACTGTGTGTCCCGTTTGTCTGGGAACAGTTTGAGCTCATCTAGGCGTGTCTCCATGGAGTGCTGGGGGGGTTAAAAAAAGAAATGCTCTGATCCAAGGGCTGTTTGTGGGCAGGGCAAGAATGATAACGCCAGACACAAAGTCGGGCTGGCAGGAGCGAGGTCGTGTGCTCCGGCAGTGCATATTCTCTTTGCTTAGGATCTTGGCTGAGAGAGGTGGCCCAGTCCCTGTCTGGAACGGCCTTTGTGCTTCTGTGCACAGCTAGCTGGGGCAGAGGTGAGTGGGCCAGCTTTCTGTTAAGACAGGCTGGTTTTAATGGAAGAGGATTGTTTCCTAGCTAGGTCTTGACCCTGTCCTCCTTCACCCTGCCCTGGCTCTTCCTCTGGCTTCCAGCAGGAGCTGTGTGAGCCCTCTGCCAAACTTCTAGTCCTTAAATTCCAGGGAAACTTGCTTCATTTGCTAGGAAAACTCACATTCAAGGACATGAGGGACTTTCCCAGAGTTTTGTGACCCGGCTTGTTGTGGTGGCGACCCCGGTGAGTGTTGATGAAGGACGGTCTTCTTTATTTTCCTAGGCACCGTGTTAAACTCCTAGAAGGAGATGAAAGGGTAGGTCTCAGGTATGGATGGTACCGTAATGGTGGTACTGATTGTGTGTTTGCTGTGTGCTGTGTGCTGGGCAAGGCTTTGAGCCTCTGGGTCATGTGTCTGAGAATGACTCTGTAAGGCGTAGATGCTCAAATGCCCATTAGACAGAGTCACTGATGAAGGCAGGGTCAAGTCCAAGGCTGCTTTGCCATGTGGTCTTAGGATGGTAGAGCCACTTCTTTGTGATAATAGTTGATTTGCTGTCTTCCTTCTAGATCCTTCTAGACCCCCCCCCCTCTTTCTCTCTCTGTGCTGTTTTCTTAGTATTTGTTGACTTGGAAATAGGAAGCATTTGCTATTTCCAGGAGAGCTTGGTTGGGGTAATGCTAGTAACCATTGTGAGTGATCCATCACTTGTAGTTCTAGGCTCTGCTTTAAATTTTTTCTTTTTTTAGACATAATCAAGTAATTCCATGTCCTTTATCATGGGTTAGTAACCATGAAAACTTAATGTTGTTGAGTATTGTCTACTTAACCAGTGTGGTTTGTGCAGTGTAAAAAAAAAAGTGTTTCAGAAAAAAGGTGTAGAGAGAGAGGAAGAGAGGAGATGCATGCTTGCATGGTGTGTGTGTGTGTGGTGTGTGTGTGTGTGTGTGTGTGTGTGTGTGTGTGTGGCTGACAGGGGCTACAAAGCTGGAGGGGTGAGGTTTCCATGCCATGTTCTCAGAAGACATCCTCATCTACTAGAGCAGCTGTAAGTTCATCCTCTCTGTGCCCTGTGGCACCAGTGTTCTGACTTCAGTCCTACTTCTTAGATTTGTGGAAGTCTACCCCTTTTCTGTGTCCTTCCAGAGTGGCAGGGGGCCGTCGCTTGTATCCTTCTTGGATGCAGGCCTGGCATGCATATGTATATATTTAATGTTTCTTGAATGTCTGGCACAGAGAAGCCTTGTGGGAGAGGAGCCCCTTCCTGTTGCCTTCTTGGAGATGCCTTGTATTTCTTTCCTGTTACTTGTTGACCTATGGACTAGGGTGCCACAAGTTTATTTTAATTTGAAATTATGAGATGTATGGAAGCCCACTGCCATTTGATTCGTTTGTCTGTAACATCCAGTGCACATTGCATGGTCTTTCCAGCAGCATGCTGTAAGTGGAATGCAAAGTAGAAGAAGAGGCCAAGGGCTTTGAAACCTGATCACCTGAGTGCAAGTCTATGTCAGTCACTGCCTCTGGCTTTAGGTAGTTGAAGCTGCATAAGAACATAGATCCTAGGTCTCAGTTTTAATTCACATTTCATCACATACAAGCCAGTGACCTTGGGCAAATTACTTAACTCCTGTGCGAATGAGTTTCTACCCCTTTAACATGGCACAGCCTTCAGGAGATTGTTGTAGGGATTAGGAGTTCTCTATATAAAGCACTTACGATCACCATTGGTATTTGCTGTTAACGAAGCTTCAGTGTCCTCATGGAAAACCCAACTGTGTCAGAACCTATGTCACACGACCTTGTGATGAGGATTGTGTGACAATCTCCTAGGTCTGCCATAAGAAAATGCTATGAAGGTGTGGCCCAGAATCACAGACATGTATTATCTAACAAGTTAAGAGGTCAGGAGTCTGAAGTCCTGCATCGGTAGGGCCATACTCCATCGGAAGCACAGGGCTGTCTTAGGACACCAGCTATATGGGCTAAGGGTTTCCCTGCTACAGTATGGCCTCACCTGAAAGATAAATGTAGTAACTCTGTTCCCAAGCAACATCACATTCTGGGGTTCGAGTGGTGTAGAACTCCAGTATATGTATATTAGTAGGACATTCGTTCTAATATACAACTAGGGTACAAGGAGAGAATACATTGAAACTCTGAGCACAGAACCTAGAAGGAAGCAGTGACAGTCAGTGGTGACTGTGGCTGGTGTCACTCTGTCCTTACTCTTGGCTAAGGGTCCTGGGACCTTCTGAATAAATCAAAGCCTAATTCCTCTCTCTCAACATTGAATGATAGAATGGTCTGCAGGTGAGTGGACTGCATAGTCTTCCTGTCTGTAGAATAGGAGTGGGGGACCATTCCTTCCCCCTACATGAAGTGAGGACACGGAGGAGCTGATGGCACGCATGAGCTCAGGTAGGTTCCAGGGTTGCTGTGTCTCTTTGCCTTTCCTGGCTGATGCTTTCTGGCTCTGTGAGGACAGATGACCATGGCAACTGCATCAAGAGACAGGGCCCTGAGGGGTTGCGAAGGACCAGAGGTGAGCAAACACATGAGCAGGTTTGGGTTCCCCAGACCCTAGGGTTACTTTGCAGTTAGAATGGAAACATGTCTTTCATTCCACTTAGCAGCCAGGCAGATTTGCTCCAGAGAAGTCTAGATATCTATGGAAACAGTCCTAATTTTAGCCTTGCCACCTTTAATACCAGAATGCTGTTTTGGGTCAGTGTCCAGGGAATGGGGAAAGTAAGTAGATCGAAGGGTCAGAACAAGCACAGAGTGTCAAGGGTCAAGCAGACCGGTGGTGGGGTGGTCAGGGGACACAGCAGGAAGCTTTAGGGGACCTAAAGGAGTCAGCTCCAGCCTAGCATGATGGTGCATGCCCAATCCCAGCACTCAGTGGCTGAAGTAGGAGGATTACTGTGAGTTGGAGGCAAGCCTGGGATACATAGTGAGTTCCAGGCTAGTCAAAATAACAGAGAAGGATCTGAATAGAAGGGCTGGAGAGATGAGCCCTCATCAGACAGGTGGGGTTCTCCTTTACCTTCCTTTTTGTGTGTCCTGTCTAAATTCTGGTCACTTTGGAATTCTGGTTCATGACCCTGGGATCCTGATACCTTTCCCCATCCTGTTGATGTTCTACGTCAGCCTCTTTAATTCTGAGGTTGGCTCGTAGGCCTTGAAGACCCGTGCTTATTTTTCAGCCTCTCATGGGCAGCTGTGGTGGTTATCAGGTCTGTGTGCTGAGCCTGTCATACAGGCGACATGCAGAAAATGCACATGATATGGAAGTTGGCATGACTCTGGATTAATGGTCAGCCAAATGAGGACTGCTCAGCCACTAGAAAGGGACTCTAACTCAGAGGATGTAATAAAATACATACTTTTTAATAGGAAGAGTTAATGTGTATAACAGATGCTGTCCAGAGTGCCAGCCAGCATCCACAGAAGTGGCCAGCCTGTAGTTCTGTTAAGGACATGCTCAGGAGAGCCTCTGGCAGGACAAACCCATGGCATGGAGGGTGTTAGGTGCAGTTGGGTGAGGGAGGACAAGCGTGGGAGTAGTTTCAGGACACGGGGGGAGTAGCCCTGTCCTCTTAGCCTAGAGTTGGTCCCTGTTGACTATCTGACAGAGAAAACCTTGGACATTATCTAATTTTGTGTGTTTTGAAGTATGATATTCAGGACCAATATTTTTATATGAGTTGTTGGTTATTTATTTTAGTCATTGTGGGTTCCTTGCACAGTTCCCAGGAATACAGAGTGACATTCCCACCTTCCATGGATACATGGGCCTATAGTGAGTGGCTGTCCTGTGTAACTATTTGAAAGTTAGAGTTAGATACATGGAATACATGGCTGATTCTTCTCACTGTATTTCTGGACATTTGGTATTCTTTGTAGTGGGGTGAAGAATAAAATTCTAGTAAAATTGGGAAAGTCAGCACTAGAGACTGGAGAGTGGGCAGTGCAGATGGGAGGGGGGACCCTCCTGTGAATGACAGGGGAGATGGCAAAGCATAGGTAGACCAGATGCCTGAACGTGGTGCCAACACTCAAGACTTAAACCATTTCTTCTCATGCCTGTCTGTCTGTCTGTCCATGCCTAGAAGGTATGCAAGCTCTTACCAAGTTCTTAGGTACTGCTGTGGATTGAGTGTGACTCCCAAGGGTTCATGTGCTAGAAACTCAGTCCGCAGGGTGCCCTGTTAACAGAAGAGGAACCTTTAAGACTGAATGTAGGGCTGGAGAGATGGCCTAGCGGTTAGGAGCGCCGACTGCTCTTGCAGAGGACCCGGGTTCGATCCCCAGCACCCACATGGTGGCTAAGAACCGTCTGAAACTCCAATTCCAGGAGAACTTCAGTTCCAGGGGAATCTGCCGCCCTCTTCTGACCTCCGCGGCATTGCACTACACGGGTGCACAAACCTACATGCAGACAGTACATTCATACACATACAAAAATAAGTTTTAAAAAAAGAGTGAATGTAATAGAAGGTGATTATGTCATTGGGGTGTTATCCTCAGAAAGGATTGACGTGGATCTCATGTGAAGCAAGTGAGTTTCTTCGAGAGTTGATTGTTTTCTGGCAGCGAGCCATTCCTGGGATCCCTCTGGCTTCCCTCTTACATGTGTTTCAACAGGGGGTCCCACCATGTTGTGTTGTAGCCAGTTTCTTTTGAACCAGGGTCGCCCTATAGCCCCAGCTGGCCTGGAACTCACTGTGTTGACCAGGGTGGTCTCTGTCTCACAGAGGTCTGCCTGCTTCTGCCCCTGGCCCCCTGGAGTGCTAGGTTAAAGACATCACCACCAAGCCCATCTCCCAAAGGCCTTAAAGAGCCAGTGGATGCTGGCGTCATGCTCTCGAGCTTCTAAAACTGTGATTTAACAATTCTCTTTTCCTTACAAAGTGCCTAGCCTCAAGTATTTTTCTGTTGTAACAGAAATGGAGAAGTACTTTATTGTCCTCATTTAATCCCACTAACACCATTGTAAAGTAAACTCTGCTTTTTCTTAGTAAAGGAAAGGAGGCTGTGAGACTAAAAGACTTGAAATGTCTTGAGCAGACTGTCCCTGCTGGCAGGAGGCCTATCCAGAGCTGCAGTATGCCCCTGGCCTCACGGAGTTCCATCAGGGAACTACAAGGCCAAGGAAAGGAACCTTCAGATTTGGGAAGGAGAAGCACAGGAAGTGGGATAAGGCCACTTGCTTTCTGCCTAACCAGCTTCCTGTGAATAACAGAATCAGCACTGGATGCAGAGTGCAGTGCTGAAGCCCCTGGAGAGTTCAGGGGCTGGGTGGGGTTTTCTGGGCAGTGTGTCCAGGAGGGTCATCAGCTTAAGGACCAGCCCTGCTGACAGGATGAGTCAGAGTAGGGCCCAGAATAGAAGCCAGAGGGCATGCATGCAAAGGCCACATCTGTCCCTTCCTTTGGGTTGTAAGATTTCTACTCTCCATGATGCACCTTTTATATGTGACACTGTTTGCAGACTGCTTTATGATCATTTATTACTGTTGCCTGGCAACGGTGCCCCAATTCAGCCACATCCACTTCCCAGAGGGTACTTAGCCCAGGATCCACTCAAAGCCCAGACCACTGCGTCTGTATTCCCTAGCCTTGTCTTTCATCCATCTATCAATCCGTCTATCTGCCCACCTACCCTTCCACCTTTCCACCTGTCCATCCATCCATCCATCCATCCATCCATCCATCCATCCATCCATTTATCCATCCATCCATCCATCCATCCATCCATCCCTATCCATCCATCCATCCATCTGTCAGTCTGTCCATCCATCTGTCCACCCATCTATCCACCCATACCTATCTGTCCATCTGTCCATCCATCCATCCATCCATCCATTTATTTTTCCATCCATCCGTCCATCTGTCTGTCCATCCATCTGTCCATCCATCCCTACCTATCTATCCATCCGTCCATCTGTCCATCCATCCATCCCTATCCATCCGTCCGTCCGTCCATCCACGGATCCCTTTTATAGTAGGTATTCCCTCAACGGTAGCTTTACAACTTACCTTTCCTCTTCATTGCTAGGAGTGTTTACTGGGTGGTGAAATGGGAATGCTGATATTTGTGGTTCTATAAACAGCAGTAGCATCTTAAGACTGTAAATTCCATGAGGATGCAGCCCTTGAGTGGCCAGTATATAATGGATGCTGTAGACCTGAGTGGAAGAGTGAGTGGATTGCCTGCTGTGTGTTTGCCCCATGGGAAGAGGTTTCTACCTTCACCTCTAGTTCTGCCTGTCTCTCCTGCACATCTGCATGGGCTTGTTCTCATTCTAGGGTACCTCCTACTGAGTGTTTTGTGTTACTGTAAGTGGTCATAAGCATGTAGCAAACAGTACTCAATAGGATTGCATAATTGGTTACAATTAGTCATATTTTATAGATGAGAAAATTGAGATGCAGATGTTACCATGTTACCTTGCCAAAGGTCACACCGAGCTCTGTAGGTCAAGGCATTTCTTTACTCCTATACCATTGCTTCCAAATAGAATACTTTTGTGATGGAACTTCCATATCTATGAACTGTGGCCAGCAGCTACCAGTCATGGATGGTTATTGAGTCTTGGCAAGGAAGCCTGTGCAGCCAAAGAACCAATCAAATTTCATTTAATTTTAATTAATTTAAATCTTAATAGCTACACCTGGCTAGTATTAGCATGACAGCACATATCTCCCTACCATGCCATCTCTAAACAGTAATGATAGCTAGTGCTGGTTGAGTGCTTGCTGTAAGCCAGACTCTGGACCCACCCCAGGCATGTAGTGAATGATTTAATTCTCACAGCCCTAGGTGAATTCACAAAGCCCAGGACACCTCTTCCACCCTATAGATTTTACAGCAAGAAAGTGGTGTGGCTGGGCTCTCCCCAGGGAGAACTCTGTTTGACCTCACAGTATTAAACTAACTCCTTGTTTTTCTGTTTTCCATGTGCACAGCACTGGATGTTGCTGCAAAATACAAGATCTCACTGTTCTCAATTGTCTGTCAGCTACCAACAAACTGCCTTCCTCCTATCCTGCACATCTTCCTAAAGGGGTCAAGTCATGTACAGCCTTGCAAACTCACTGTTCCCACCAAATGACTCATGGAGATTGAAAACATTTGCATGAGGTGAAGTTATGTCAATGTCACTTGGAGAAAAAAATGCCAATATTCCTCACAGGATGCTTTGTCATGCTTCCAGACAAGTGAAACAAAACCCACTTTGTGTGGTGGTGAGAATACTTCAAGGTTAGGGTGGGGAGAGGAGAAGGTCGTGCCGAGTTGAGCTGCAGTCTTGTTGGATAAACTGATGGGTGAATTCAGTGACACCCTCTGTCCCCCTCTGTGCCTTCCTTTCCTGAGGTGAGCAGCAGTGCAAGTGAGTTTCATGGCGCACTCCGGGTTACAGAGTAGAGCAGGGGAAGTGTGCGGTGTATAGAGGTGGAAACCTAATCCTCTGCCTGAGGTCAGCCGTGCTTTAGCATGCAAACTCCTCCCATTGTGTCCTTGTCAGCTGTGTCCATGGCTCATTCAGAAATAAAGAATGAACATGGGGCAGGGCCAGGAACTCATGTTCTAAGCAGAACTGAATGAAGGCGACCAAGAGAGAGGAGTGAGAACAAGAGACATAGGCCCCAAAGATGAGACCATGTCTGAATATAGACAATGACTTTGGACTATAGGTAGGAATGTTTAGGCCATGGGGCTCTGGGGCAAGCCTGGGTCTCTAGACTTTGATTAAAGTACGTTTCTTCACACAGCTGACTCGGAGACAATCATTTAGTTAGCATCCATCCAAATGCAAGTGGAATGTCCATTTTCCCACCTGCCCACCAATCCACCCATCCATTGACCCACCTACCTACCCACCTTCCATCCAACTACTCTCATCCTCCATCTGCCCATCTGCCCTCACCCAGCCAGTGCCATACATCTGTCCACCCAGCTTGGGCCTCTCATTTGTGTGTGGTGCTGGGGAGAGTGTGGGATACAGGCACTGTCCTTACTCTAAAGGAGCCCCTAGTCTTTCCTTAAGGCACAGACATGGGTGTGCATTTCTGAGACACGCAAGGGAAGCTTTGGCTATTCTGGATTTTGAGGTCAGTCGTACCTTACCTGTGCAGCTTCTCCCAGCAACATGCAGACAGCATTGACTTCCCTTCTCTGCCTTCTGTCTGTATTGTGCTTGGGCTTTACTATAGTACTTTGACTATACTCACTCCATTGCACCTTTACTAATCCTCCTGAGAGGAGAGCCTTCTATGTCCTCCATTGGAACTTGGATCAGTTGTAGGAAGTAGTAGAGAGTTAAGGTTGTTTAGGTAGATGGGAGCTGTTTCTACTTGCAAGGGGCTTGAAGAGTTATCACTCATCTGAAGTCTCCACAACCTTTCTGACCTTGCAGCTTTCTTCTCTCTTCCTCTCCTGTTAAGTCCTGTCTTGGGCTGTTGCCAGGCAGTGTGAGAAGCAAAGGAAACTGCAGCCCTCACAGAAGCTGAAACTCACTGATACCCATCACCCATGCGCACACTCCACAGTCACCTGGAAGCACAGAGGCATTTATCTTGTTGGACTGACAGATACAGAGGTCACCGCACATTTACTTTGTCTTCAAGCCAAGCTGCTGTTGGGTATGAGAATGCCAGACAGATTGCTTGGTACCTCAGCACCTTAGGGTGCTTTTGGTTTTTCCAAGTTTAGGACCCATGATTTCCAGTCTTTTTAAAATAAAAGCACTTCCAACTACCCTTTCACCTGGGCTCAGGTCTTTCAGAAATGGGGACAGCATCATCCAGGCATGATCAGTGGTTTCAGGGCAGGGGCTGATGGGTAGGCTCAGCGGGACTGACTGGAAGCAGGGTACCAACATAGCTTACTCTGCAACAAGAGTCGCACTGGTTTTATTGTGTTAGTTGCCCTTTTTAGAAATGATCAAGGAGCCCTGAAATGGGTACCATGCTTCTGATCAAGCAGCTTTGGAGTGGAAGGTAAGACTTGAGCCCTTATTTATCTATACCAGTCTTCCTGTTTGATGCTGTCTCTTATGGAGCAGTGAATTTACTTCTGAGGTTCAGAGTCAGGGGATTCACTTTCTTAAACACATTCCCATGCTTGGGTAACTTCACTGACTTAGGTATCTCAGTTTTGTCATCTATAAAGTAATAATGAGACAGTGGTGAAGATGATTATGATATCTTGCTGAGCATGGTAAAGTATGTCTGTAATCCCAGAATAAGGAGGTAGAGGCAGGGAGATCCTGAGTTCAAGTCCAGCCTTGGCTACATAGCAAAACTCTATTCCTCAAAACTAAACTAAACAAAAAACAAAATCAGGAATTAGAGATGTATGTAGTTCAGTGGAGGGTGCTTGCCAGGCACGTATAAGGTCCTGGGTTCAAACCTCTATAAACACACACACACACACACACACACACACACACACAAATAACATGCACAAAGTAGGTAAGATATGGATTAAAGGAGATTATTCAGGAAAAGGCTAGCACGTTGGCACATGTTAAATACTACTTTGGGGTCTGTAACAGATGTTTGCTATAAGAGAAACATTACTCATCAGTAATGTTTGACTATATTTACTTCTGTTAATTTTGACTGTGGACTGACTGCCCTCTCTTCATTAATAGATTTGGTATATTAATGATAAATAGCTCTTATAAAAAGAGCTTCTGCTTTGTAACATGAAGCCCAGGCATAGCACCCTGTGGCCACTGAAGATACAAAATACAGCGGAGACTGGCCTCTGTCTCCATCCTGCCTTTCCTGGAACGCCAGTGTCCAGCTGGCACTCAGCCTTGTCTCCCATAGCTATGGTGGCTCCTCGGGCGGTCACTGTGTCTGGAAGACCTGTGATGTCAAGGAGGACAACCCCCATTTCAACACCAGAAAAGGAAGAAGACAATGTAAAGTTGTGTTACACAAGGCCAGGCCACTGCTCAGAAATTACCATAACCCCCTTGCCTGAGGATGTCTCTGGGTTGTTATTGATGTGGTAGGGACCATTTCATCAAGAGAAGCCTTTCCTGAGGATGTGCACCTTCTATGGAAGGCTCTCCCAGGCATAATATGGAGTCTTCCTTTGTCCCATAGGACCTTATACAACTTCTCCTGAGATCTCCCTGTCATGTCTTCCCCAGGGTGTGTGGCTCATTTCCAACTCAAAATGAATTCTTCGAGATCAGGACTTGTCTGTGGTTTTACACAGATCCCTTTTGTGTTGGGATAGAATGACGCTCCTCTTGCATTCCCTCTTCAGTTAGGCAGGTCCCTGTGTCTAATTCTAGATCAAGGGTTGGAACGGCTAAAGCATTTTTTGTGGGGGGCCTGGTACTAGAGCCAGGGGGCCCTGGAACGAGGTGTGTGTGTGGTGGGGAGCAGGACCTGAGAGTGGCATCACAGCTGAGGTATAAGAAGTGTGTGGACTGGCAGGACATGCTGTGGCTGTTATCCTGGTGAGGGGGGCTGAGAGGCCACAGCTGGGACCCAGGTGCACATCATATTTATCCTGTGACAACACGCTCTTATTTTAGTTGATTTCTTGTGCTTTTGCAGCTAAATTGTAGGTTAAAGGTGCACGCATATGTGTGCGTGCTTTGGTGTGTGTGTGCGTGCGTGTATGCTGAATGGCCCTAAGAGAGCTCTTAAAGCTCCAGGGACTCATCCCTTCTGTCAGCTCAGATGAAGGGGGCGTCAGCATCTTTAGCCCAGATGGTGGCCCCAGTAGGCCACCAAGGTAAGAGAGGGAGAAATTAGTTGACTAGTATCTCTTTGAAGATTTGACAGGGTCTGTGCCTAGAAAAGGAGACAGAAGAGGTGTCTTAGTCCATGGCTGCTCAGATAGTGTTCTGAGGCATGGGAGCCTTGGCTTGAGCTTTTGGGATAGAGGCTCCAAAGAGAGTGTTCTAGTTTGTCTTCCATTGCTGTGACAAAACACTCTGACCGACACCAACTTGGGGAGGAAAGGGTTTATTCAGCTTACATCTCCTGGGTCACAGTTCATCACTCAGGGAGCCCAAGGCAGGAACTCAGGGTAGGAACTTGGAGGCAGGAGCTGAAGCACAGGTCATGGAGGAATGCTGTTCACTGGCTTGCTCCCCTGGCCTATGCCCAGCCTGCCTTCTTATATGGTACACAACAACCTGCCCAGGGTGGCACTACTTATTGTGGGCTGGGCCCTCCCACATTGCCTGACAATCAAGATAATACTGCACAGATATGGCCACAGGCCAATCCAATGGAGCCAGTTCCCCAAATGAGGCTCCCTCAACCCAGGTGTGTCAAGTTGACACTAAAGCTATCCAGCACAGAGAGCATCTAGAAGCACAGGCCTCGCAGTGCAGAGTCCTTGCTGTGCGTGTGCAGGTGTGGGTTATGCTCATGCTGTGCATGCACAGGGTGGGTTGCGCTCATGCCGTGCATGCGCAGGTGTGGGTTGCGCTCATGCTATGCGTGCACAGGTGTGCGTTGTGCTCATGCCGTGCATGTGCAAGTGTGGGTTGCGCTCATGCCGTGTGTTGCAGGTGTGGATTGTGCTCATGCCGTGCATGTGCAAGTGTGGGTTGCGCTCATGCCGTGTGTTGGGCAGGTGTGGGTTGTGCTCATGCTGTGCGTATGCAGCTGTGGGTTGCGCTCATGCCATGTGTGTGCAGGTGTGGGTTGTGCTCATGCACTGCATGCACAGGTGTGGGTTGCGCTCATGCCATGTGTGTGCAGGTGTGGGTTGTGCTCATGGAGGCGATGCAGCAGACCTACAGAAAGAAGTCCACTGACACAGCTCACACGGCCCATCATCCTGGCTAGATGAATCATTCCAGCTGTTTGGGGCGGCTTGAGCAGTGCACAGGTAATCCAGATGTGGTTCTGTCTCAGGTCTGGATTGTTCTACTTCTCCCTAAACTGCTCAGGACCAGGGATGCCAAGTGGTTTTTTGCTGTCCGTTACAGCAGCATGTTTTAGATCAGGACATGTGACACCAGGTTCGTGACTGCTAGGGTTGTCCTCCAAGTGCTGGGCTTCTTATCTTGAAAATGGAGGCAGTGTAAGAAGCAGACATTTCCACGAGAGCCTACTGTGTGCCAGACCTATGTTTAAGATATATAGCTTATCTTGGCTGGGCGTGGTGGCGCACGCCTTTAATCCTAGCACGTGGGAGGCAGAGGCAGGTGGATCTTTGTGAGTTCAAGGCCAGCCTGTTCTACAGAATGAGTTCCAGGACAGCTGGGGCTTACAGGGAGACCCTGTCTCGAAAAGAGACCAAAAAAAAAAAAAATAAAAAAAAAAAAATATATATATAATATATTGTTGTGTGTAGTATACATATATATATATATATATATATACACATATATATGTGTAATAACAGATATAGATTAATCTTATCTTAATGAAATCCGTTTTTTTTAAATCTCTGGGATGGGTATCATTTTTGTTGGTTTAAAATGTTTTTTGGAGCAAGCCAGTGAACAGCATTCCTCCATGGCTGTGCTTCAGCTCCTGCCTCCAGGTTCTGCCCTGAGTTTCCTGCTGGTTCCCCGAGCGATGATAACTGTTGACCCAGGAGATGTGAGCTGAAATAAATCCTTTCCTCCCCAAGTTGTGTGGTCAGAGGTGTTGTTCCACAGCAATGCAGAAAACTAGAACAGAAAAATTGGTACCAGAGAGTGGGCTATTCTGTGACAGACCTCTTGGTGTTTTGGGAAGGATTGTGGAACTTTGGGCTTGAAGGAAGATCATGAATGCCTAAGATTGTGCTGTGGAGCTTGGAACAGTTTTGTCTGAAGGAGTTGTAGGTAGGCCTGGCTTGTGAAGTTTCTAGTTTCAAGGGAAGCAGAGATCATCAGGACTGTTTAATCTATGGGCCTGTCACTGGTCTGAAGAATCAGCTGTAAGTAACAAGAGACCAGAGCCTGAAGTGAACCCTTTGCTTCACTGGGACAATTGGTGCTGGTCAGCTGGGGGCTGAAAAATAGCTGTTAAAAGAGACCAGCATCACTGTGGTGAAGTCTGGGAAGAATTTCTCAGGGTCGCACACAGAAGGCTGGGGTCCAGAAGGGGCCTGAGCCCATCTCAAGCCAGAAGCAGGATTGGTTAATGTGTAAGAGTCTCCTATATGGTTCTGGTGTTGAAATTTGAGTTCCAGAGCAGCCAAGGCTTGGCACCGTGAGAGGTCAGGAAAGACCATTGGTGGAAGTGCACCGTAGGTTGCAGTGAAGACCCCAGGATTGATAGGGGTCATGGAGAGAAGCTGAGGCTTTGCACCAGGAGAGGTCAGAAGAAGACCATTGGTGAAGGTGCTGCCTCAGTTTCAGTGGTGACCCAGCTTTTTGGAAGATGCCAGGACCATAGGTTGACCACCAAGAGCAGAGGCAGGTGTGGAATGGAGTCGGCCTGGGCCTTGGAGAGAGCGTGTGTGCCATGGACGGCAGAGTCAGGAGAGGGACTGCCGTAACCCTTTGGAGCCCAGAAGATCGTGAGTGAATCCCAGTGTCCAGCCTTGAGCTACTTTGCTGACTTAGGTTTTTCTTGAGTGTGCCTGATTCTTCCCTTTGAATAAGGACAGTACTTGTTTGGATTTTACAGCAGCCCACAGTAAGAGACTTTTAATAAACTGTGAACTTTTAAGTGTTGGACATTTTAAGGACTTTATTGGGGGCTTTTAAGGTTGTACTGTCTTAGGTTTGTATAATGATAACATCATACTTTGGGGATAAGAACTGAAGGTGGTGGTTTAATAGTGATGTGTTTGTTGTGTGGTCAGTTGACACGAAGGGTCATTGTGCTGGTTCTGTTAGTTGGTCAACTGACACACTGGGTTAGAGGGAGCCTCAAGTGGGGATTAGTCCATGGATGGCCTGTGGCCAGTCTGTGGAGTATTGTCTTGATTGTCCACCATGTGGGAGGGACCATCCCACAATGAGTGTTGCCACCCTGGCAGGTTGTTGTGTACAGTAAATAAGAGGCAGGCTGATGGGCTGGGAGAGTGGCCAGGCAGTTAAGAGCGCCGACCGCTTTCTACAGAGGACCCGGGTTCGATCCCAGCACCCACATGGCGGCCGAGAACCGTCTGAAACTCCAAGTTCCAGAGAACTCAGTTCAGGGGAATCCCACCCTCTTCTGATCCGCCGCGGCATTGCACGACACGGGTGCACAGACTGCATGGCAGAAGTACATCCATACACATAACAGAAATAAATAAATTAAAAAAAAAAGAAAGAAATTGAATTATGTTTAAAAAAAAAAAGAAGGCAGGCTGGGCATGGGCCAGGGGAGCAAGCCAGTGAACAGCATTCCTCCATGGCCTCTGCTTCAGCTCCTGTCTTCCAGGTTCCTGCCTTGGGCTCCCTAAGTGATGAACTGTGACCCGGGAGATGTAAGCTGAATAAACCCTTTCCTCCCCCCCCCAAAAAAAAGTGTTTCTAAAAAATTGTAAAACTTTACACTTGAAAATATACCACCTTAAACAATTTTAATTGTACAATTAAGAAGTGCTAAGTACATTCACACTACTGGGCACCCAATTTCCAGAACTCTTTTGATCTTGCAAATTTGAAACTCCATGACTATTAAACATCCTCTCTTTCCCTAGCCCCTGGGAAGCACCATCCCTGTGATTTGACTGCTTGAGGTATCTCATATGAGTGAGGTCATTTTATATTTGTCCTTTTGTAATGCACCAATTTCATTTAGCATAATGTTCTCTGTGGCCTCATCTAGGTGGTATTGTGTGACAGTACCTCCCCCTTTTGAATGCTGGATAAATTCTATTCTAAGCAGCTAACCTGCAGTACATTTGTTTTACCATTCATAGCTTGATGGGTGTGGCCCTTCTGCCACACCATATTTTGTGAATTTTTTTTTGTTTTTGTTTTTTTTGAGGCAGGGTCTCCCTTTAGTCCCAGCTGGCCTGGAGTTCATTGTGTAGACCAGGCTGGTTTTGAACTCACAGAGATCTGCCTGCCTTTGCCTCTTGTATTTTGTGTATTTTATGAAAGAGCATAGACCAAGCTGGTGTGCAGTACAAGTCTATTTGACACTGGCTTGTTTTTACTTCTAAGCTTCTTTTAGCTCTGGGTGTCAAGAACAAATCAAGAAAATTGATACATGATGGATGATACTTTTGTGGAATCCTTTGGAGAAAATTCCAGAGATGTTGTCTGAGGGCAGCTGGACAGCTGGCTCAGCAGTTAAGAGCAGTTGCTACTCTTGCAGAGCACCTGAGTTAAGTTCCTAGCATCCATCCACTTTGGACAGCTCACAATTGCTTGTAAATCCAGCTGTAGGGTAACTGACACTTTCTTCTGGACTCTGCAGGCCACTGCACTCAGTTGAACATCCAATAAACACATACGCATATTAAAAATAAAATCATAGCGAAGTTGGCTGAGGATCTTATAGTACCCTCTTGGCACTTGCTGCTTGGATGCTGGCTTTTTTCTTCCTGGTCTTCTCCAGGGGCCTTTCTGCTGGTTCTGAGGAGCCCCTGGATATGTCCATGTTGTAGGAGTAGGGGCTTATAGCACAGCATGTTCCTGTTTCTTAGGTTCCCGACACCTTGAGGAATAAAAGCCGTGGTCAATTGGCCTTTTGCTCCTGGTCTGTGGTGAGACTGCACATCACAGTGCTAATGCTGCCGAGTGAAGCTGTTTGCCTCATGGTAGCTGGAAATGAAAAGTAAGAGACTGGGAGGGGCCATAGTCTCAGTAGCCCTTTAGGGACCTCCCCCCCAGCTCCCTGGTGATAACAGCTTTCGAGTGGGGATATCTCCTAAAGGTTCCACATCTCCCATCAGCATGTACAGGGTAGAGGCTGTAGCTTCCATCCATGGGCTGCTGTCGGTGACATTCCATGTCTAATGTGTGGTATCATGGAATACTCTGTAGTCTGGCCTTGCCTCACTGCAGGAGCCGGCTGTCCTTCCACTGTTCTGAGCTGTTTGTCTCTTACACAATGAAGGTCTGGATATCTTTAGAGCGGCAGACTTTGAGGTTTCTGAAGCTTTAGCTTCTGGTCCTGTCTGAGCTGCCTCAGGAATGAACATTAATGTGACTTCTATGAAGCCTGAGGTAGCTTTGGAACCATCAATCAGGTACTTTTTCTGAGTCCTACTCATTACTCCTCCCAGAAGCCTTATGGAGACTCAGTGGGTACCACCTGAAGCCATAGTATGTGGTGAAGGCCTTTGGTTTGTGTCTCCTTTATTATTTTCCAAAAGTGTAGTTTCTTTACCTGCTGAGTGTCCTCTCAGTGCAGTGGCTCCTGCGGGCTCCCAGGGTACCGTTCTGAAATTGTAAATACGCTAATCTAGCATCAGCACCATGGCATAGGTTTAGGTTTGCCGTCACAGAGTCAGCTCTGTGGAGGCTGATGTGCTTCCTCACGCCCGGCCTGGCCAGTGGGTGCACTGCCCATGTGTGGTGAAGTGTTTATAGTTGCAAAGGGGAGATCTGCCGTGAGATTTGCCAGAGTGGTCTTCTGACTGAACTGATCATCAATTTCTATTTAAAATAAGTATTTTGTTTATCTGGCAGAGCCGAGGCCTGACACTTACCTCTAAATCATTATGGGAAAGATTTAAGGAAGCATTTTCTTCACTCCTTCCAGGGAAACTCAGCCCAGTACACATTTAATTTAGCTTCACATGTTCCTGACCCCATCAGTTTTTGCAGCTATGTGTCCGGTGGGCATATTTATTGCTCACATCTTTTGAGTGTAAGCCTTTTGGGGTCTCCTCAGTTTTTGGGTATCAAAAGCTCATAATGGATTTTCTCCTGCCCTTGAGGGGCACGAGTTGCTCCTGGCTACGAGCTTGGCATGTGTGAGCCATGTGGGGAGTTCCCAGGGGTTTCTGTACTGTCTGCCTGCGGAACTTGACTTTAAGATGTTACTTAGGCTTTTTTTTTTCTTGTTCTTAGCAAAACAAAATTGGAGGATGGAGGGAATATAGAAAGTTAATGACAGGCTCGCTGGACAGCCAGGCTTAAAGGGGCCTTGTCCATTTTCCACAATCCACATCAAGAAACAAATTCAGGGATTGTAGGGAGGTGGGTTAGCAAAGTGCCCGGCTCACAGACATAATGACCTGAGTTTGGATTGCCAGCACCCACATAAAAGCTGGACGTGGTGGTGCCTATCTGTAACTTTAGCACTAGGGGGTAGAAACAGGTGGATATACCTAGAGCTTGCTGGCCAATCTAGCCAGTCAGAGACCTCTGGGCTCTGTGAGAGATCCTTTATCAAAAGAATAAGGTGGGACACTATTAAGGAAAGCACTGGATATCAACCTCTGGCCTTTGCATGTGCACATGTGTACACACACACACACACACACACACACACACTCAGGGCTGGGAGACAGTTCAAGGGTAAAATGCTTGCTTAGCATTCCTTACACCCTGAGTTCACTCCCCAACATCACAGAAACAAGCAAACATCAAAAGCAAATTGAGAAACATTAGCCATTTGTGCAGCCCTGCCACGTGTCAGGTAAAGTGTGAAGTGTTTTCAAAGCGGCTTTATGACATCCACACAGAAACCTTTGCAAGGCACCGTTGTTCAGCTGTGTGAAAGAGCTCGCCTGCTCTCACAGGGCTAAAAGTAGAAGCACGAGCCTGCTTACCATTTAGGGCTCTGTTCTGTTTCTCCAAGGAGTTGCTTTTTCACAAGGACCTAGAAATGGGTCCACTATGCAGTTTTAGGGGATTTTCTCTTTATGTCTTGTTCATGTTGCTGATATCCAGTAGATGATTCTTTGTCAGTCCTCAGCCGGAGAGAGAGCACCAGGCTTACTTTGAGTCCTTTAATTTGGACCCACTAAGTGCCTGGGAGGAAAGTGGCTGCTTAGAACAGCTACCTGGCTCCTTCCGTCAGAAACACCAGGTCCTTTCTGTGAGGGCTGTGCAGCTTCCTGAGTGGGCAGAGGACGTTTCTAAAGGAGCTTTGAGATGCACTACACCTCCTCCCTGGTGGGTCTCAGCGTTCAGGAATGCTTACTGTGTGAGTCCCACTTCGTCGTCGTCCTTGTTGTCGATGCACCCCTTCACCCCCCCCTCCCCTTCGTAAAGGTGCATGTCCATTCCTTATGCACTCTCCCTTGGTTCTGTGCAGGCTGACACAGATCCTCAGCAGGCAGTGTTGATGTGATGGTGTGAGGCTGCTTCATAGCCTGCAGGACCTCTGTCCTCACTCCGTCTCATGCTTGGAGTAGGTCCCCATAAGCTGTTACTTACTGCAGTTTTCTTATGGGCAAGGGGAGGGATAGCAGTCATGCTTCTTATTCTTAGTATTAGTTCCTATGAGAACTCATGGAGTAAAATTCTGTAATGAGGAGATAGGTTTTTGCTTTAGTCACTGTTGTATCTTGGAATGGGTAGGCAGTGAATAGTCATTGGCCAACTGAATAAGAAAAGAATCTCCTCTTGGCTCACTCTGAAAAGAAAGATGCTGGTGTGAATCTGTGATTCTCAGGAACTGCCTGTAATAACTGTCAAGAGGCTCAGGGTCAGGGTTCTTCATAGAATACAACCCATAGAGTATATAAATGTAAGCGCAGACTTGTTAGGGAATAGGCTCACGCAGTCATCAAGGCTGAATGGTAACGCAGTGGTCGTCTTTTGCAAACTAGGGAATGAGGGCAGCTGCAGCTGGCTCAGTCAGAAGCTGAGAGCGTTGGTCCAGGAGGGCGGAGGTGCCAGCTTCAGAGTCCAAAGAGTGTCCGAGGGCCACATCAGAACACATATCCCTCTCTGGGAAGAAGAGAAGAGACAGAAAGATAGTTTCTCCGTCCTTGTACTTTCCTGGTAGATCCAGCTTCAGATAACTGGATGGGGCTGCCCACACAGAAGGCGGGGCTGCCCACTCAACGAATGACCCGAATGCCAGTCTGCCCTGGAAACGCCCTAAGGAATACTTCCCCAGTTTTTCTGGCATTGCTCATTCCAGTCAACTCACACCCCAACTTCACTATCTTAGGGTCCTTCCCAAGGACAAATAACTGTGCCTTGCTTCTAGATTTGGACTCAGCACTGACTTGTTGACTGTGGCTTGGCACATACTCTGAGAGGAAGACTCGGAAGCGATCCTGTTTATAGCCCAGTGAAAGGCAATGGGATCTCTGGCCTCTGGAATCTCTCGTTAGGTTCTGTGTCTGACAGGTTAGGGAGCAGCATCTGATGTGGCTGGGAAACAGTTAGGGTCCTACCATCCTTCCAGGGCAGCAGACCTCTGAGGCTGGAAAACACACCCCAAGTAATAGCTCCTGGTCCTGCTTCTCGGCTTCTACCACACCAGGAGTAGCCACAAACTTGCTAAACATAGCACCCCATAGCACCTTCCCTGGGACTCCTGTCTGTCTGGCTCATCACATGTATTTTAGATATGCTACCAATGCCGGGCGTGGTGGCGCATATCTTTAATCCTAGCACTTGGGAGGCAGAGGCAGGCAGATCTTTGTGAGTTCAAGGCCAGCCTGGTCCACATAGCGAGTTCCAGGACAGCTGGGACTACAGGGAGACCCTGTCTCAAAAAGACCAAAACAAACAAATAAATAAATAAATATGCTACCGAGCCAGATGTGGTAGTGCCCACCTTTAGGCAGGAGCAGGTAGATCTCTGTAAGATCAAAGGTAGCCTGGTCTACATACCCAGTTCCAGATCAGCCAGGGCTACAGGGAGACCCTGTCTCCCCAAAACAGAAAATTAAATATATCAACAGTAAATTTTAAAAAGTAACACTGTCTCCCCCAAGATATTTCTGTTCCTATTCAGGCCAAAAGTATAGCTCGTTTTTAATAGATTGGCTTTTTTTTTTTTTTTTTTTTGACAAAAAAACAACTCTGAGAGAGAGGAAAAAAAAGCGATTCATTCTTCCTTTGTAATTAGCCTTGATGATGAGTCTGTTTTCCATTATGTTTTTATTTTTGTGTTCCTGAAATTTATCAAGTGGCCTCTTTTCTGTGAAGGTTATCCTTCAGTTGAGTAAGGGAGCTTGATTAGATCACTGGGGGATTTACTTTGTATTTTTTAAGAGGTGAGGACTGTGATGGAATGGGCTGATGGGAGCTGATTGGGAAAGGTCAGCCTGGAACTATATATAAAAGGGGGCTGTGCAAGGAGAAAATGAAACCAATGCTCTGAGGACAAGATTTATTTTTTGTAGATAACTGCTAAAGTAATTAATAGTCACTCTTATTTTAGAGATTGTTTTATATTTAACAAGGCTTCCTGACCAATCCCTGTTGGCTCAGTCTTTTGTGCTCAGGGCAAGGTCTTTCTTTAAAAAGCACATTAATAATTAAGTTCATCAGCCCAGGTTTTATGGGATATTAGCTGCTTGCATGCCATACTTTGGTTTGTTTATTTTGATGTAGATGGGTCGTGGGGTCGGTTCCAGAGTACTTTGGTAGGAGAGTCAGCTTTATGGTCTTGGGTCTTGTTCAGCATCTGAAAGAAGAATTCAGGGTGGAGGCCAGTGTGGGTAAGTAGCTGGCCACACGCCCACCTGGAGGAGCTTGCTGATACTTGCTGAGAGCAGTTTTGACTTCCACACTTGTTTCCTCCTGTCCATAGCTGAACTGAGAGGTATTGTTTGGGGATGCCTAGAGCATCTGGAGCAAAGAGCAGAAGGAAAGGCTTGAATCCATCCAGTGAAATCCCTAGTGTTTGCCACGAGGCAGATTCCCAGGATACAAAGTCCCTGTCTATGTGTGTATGTTCCTGGCAGCAAGCTCTTTCCAACTCAGCACTTGTGAAAGGTACTGATATTTCCATTGTCCTTACTGCTGTGCATATGTAGGCATGCTGATTTAAATCTCACGACTTTGCGAGAAAAGTATTATCAAGGATTTTAGATAAACGCATGCACGCATTCACGTACGCACACACGCACTCATGCATGCATGCACATCATATTTTGCAACAGTTCCAGCTGTGAAGTTCTATAGCCTGGGTTTGCAAATAAACCACACTCTTTACCATTTCCATGGGTTGAACAAGGATCGTAAACACCCAGAGCTTTATGCCCTGCTCTCATTCAGGCTAATGGTTGGGCCTCTATAAGACTCATTAGGTTGACTGTAGTCATGAATGCTTTGCAGACCCCATGATGGGCTGAGGGAGTGGAGCTTTTGTAGAACCGTGTTCTCTGGTTTCAGAATTCAGGCTTCTGCACCTGAGTCTGAGTTACTCTGGACCAGTCCTGCCTAAGCTCAACCTTGAATCCAGTTTCTTCTAGGATAGGCAGCTCGTGGTAGGGAATGTGGAGAGCCACGGGGTTTCATGTATTGTTGAACAAGTTCTTCCACTTCTCCAAGTCTGGTTTTTCTATTTTTAGAATGGGACAGTGCCAGTTTCCCTTTGTTTTGGCTCATTCCTTAATGTCCTGCCACTTAGTTAACAACCATAGAGATACCAGGTCACAGAACTCTTGCTTTCTGATAGCATCCAACCAGAGCAGTCCTCCACACAGTCCACACTGAACATCTTTTTCCTGACATGCCTGCGATTCTCCATGGCTTTGTGTCTTCCTGGTTGTACTGAGCCCCCAAACCCAATTTTGTTAGAGTGTACTATATTCCTAGTGGACTTGGTCTGGAGCCAGAAGTGTTGTCCCATGGTGATAAAACTTGATCATGGGCATAGGCTACCCCTACACACTGAATTGTACTGACGAGGTATGTTATCCCCTGTGACCCAGTTTTCCGATTTCCCATATGAGGGGGTTGACCAGATGACTCATTAGGTTTCCTTAGAGTTTTCAAATTGTTATTCCTGAATATCACTAGGCATGTCCTATGCGTCATACCCAGTGAGGGCTACAAGAGAAAAGGAGGGTTGTCTTGTCATCCCTTTGTAGGCTGTGCTGCTTATTTGTGGTTTGACCCAGAGTAAGACACTGAGCCATGAGCTTTAAGCCACTCTGAAACTGTAGCAACGATGACTAATAATGTTGATAAATAATATTAATGATGAAAAGAACATAAAATTTCTAAGAGCTGAGTATTCTATCACTCAGGCTCTCATTAATTCCCTCTGTGATCCTGTGTTGTTACTTCATTAAACACATGAGGAGAGGGAGACACAGGGAGGAGGAAAAGAATAACTGAGGATCGGATATAGCTGTAAGCGGCTTTGCCTGTTAGTTTTTGTCAGCTTGACACTAACTAGAGACACCCAAGAAGAAGAAACCTCAGCTGGGGAATTGTCTCTATCAACTGGCCTGTGGCCATGTCTGTGAGGCATTTTTCTTAATTGTAAATTATTAAAGGAGGGCCCAGTCCATTGTGGATGGTGCCAGCCCTGGGCAAGTAGGTCATGGCTATCTAAGGAAGGCAGGGGAAGCTTGCCAATAAGCGGTGCTCCTCAGTGATCTGTGTTTCAGTTCCTGTCTCCAGCCTGCTTTCGTTCCTGCCCAGGCTTCCCTCAGTGACTGCACTGTATGTGTGCCTATGTTCATGTGTGTGTATGCACATGTGTGTATGTGTGTGAGAGTGAGCATGTGTATGCATGTGTGTGCATGTGCATGTGGAAGCCAAAGGTCAACTTCAAATACTATCCACCTTGCTTTCTGAGACAGGGTCTCTCACCTGTCTGGAACTTGCTAAGTATGCCAGGATGACTTGTCAGCCATCAAGCCCTGCATACCTGCCTGCCTGTCTCCCCTGTACTGGGATCATAAGAGTGTGTCTGAAGCTCCAATTCCAGGAGAACTCCAGTTCCAGGGGAATCCGAGACCCTCTTCTGACCTCCGCGGCGTTGCACGACACGGGTGCACAGACTTGCATGCAGACAGTACATTCATACACATACAGAAATAAATAAAAAAATTAATAAAAAAAAATAATAATAAAGTACACAGTTTAACTAGAGAGCTAAGCCATACATATACTCAATGCCTGTCAAAACAAACCACCATATGTTAGAGAATACAGAAGCACAGGTAAAGGATATACGCACTCCAGGGACTTCCAGCTAGGGAAAGCAGGCTGGGTGCCAGGTAGTCTCCAAGACACTGGTTTGAGAGTCAGGAGACCAAGGTTTTTGCCTGGTTCCTGAACATGAACTCTTAATGTCTTGTTAGATTTTAAATTTGTTGAAAACAGAGTCAGCAATCCCTTTTGTGCTGGATAGCTTTAGTGTCAACTTGACACACCTGGATTGAGGGAGCCTCAGTTGGGGAATTGGCTCCATTGGATTGGCCTGTGGCCACATCTGTGGAGTATTGTCTTGATGGTCGAGCAGTGTGGGAGGGCCTAGCCCACAATGAGTAGTGCCACCCTGGGCAGGTTGTTGTGTACCTTATAAGAAGAGGGGCTGGGCATGAGCCAGGGGAGCAAGCCAGTGAATAGCATTCCTCCATGGCTTGTGCTTCAGCTCCTGCCTCCAGGTTCCTGCCCTGAGTTCTTGCCTTGGGCTCCCTGAGTGATGAACTGTGACTCAGGAGATGTAAGCTGAATAAACCCTTTCCTCCCCAAGTTGGTGTCGGTCAGAGTGTTTTGTCACAGCAGTGGAAGACAAACTAGAACAGAAATTGGTACCAGAAAGTGGGGCATTGCCGTGACAGACCTGACCTTGGTGTTTTGGGGAAGGATTGTGGAAGCATTTGGAACTTTGGGCTAGAAAAGTCACTGAATGTCTAAAGATCTTGGGTATGGACCTTGGAACAGTTTTGCTGAAAGAGTTGTAGAAGATGGAGGCCTGGCTTGTGAAGTTTCTAATTTCAAAGGGGAGCAGAGATCATCAGGACTGTTTAATCTGTGGGGTCTGGTCAACTGGGGCTGAAGAATCAGCTGTAAGTAACAAGAGACCAGAACCTGAAGTGAAATCTTTGTTGTACTGGGACAATTGATGCTGGTTAGCTGGGGCTGAAAAATCAGCTGTAAGTAACAAGAGACCAGCATCACTGTGGTGAAATCTTCTGGGAAGAATTTCTTCAGGGTCAGCACACAGAAGCTGTGGTCCAGAAGGGGCCTGAGCCTCCATGTCAAGCCAGAAGCAGGACTTGGTAGTGTGTAAGAGTCTCCTATATGGTTCGGGTGTTGAAATTTGAGGGGGTCACAGAGAGCAGCCGAGGCTGGCACCGTGAGAGGTCAGGAAAAACCATTGGTGGAAGTGCACTTCGGTTGCAGTGAAGACCCCAGGATTGCAGGGTCATGGAGAGAACTGAGGTTTTGCACCATGAGAGGTCAGAAAGACAATTGGTGAAGGTGCTGCCTCAGTTTCAGTGGCGACCCCAGCTTTTGAAGATGCCAGACTGTGGGACGACCATCAAGAGCACAGCAGGGTGGGAATGGAGTCGCCTGGGCCGCAAGATGAGCTGTGTGTGCGCACGGAGGCAGAGTGGAGAGGAGGACTGCCGAAACCCTTTGGAACCAGAAGATCGTGAGTGAATCCAGGTGTCCAGCCTTGAGTACTTGCTGGACTTAGTTTTGTTTGAGTGTGCCTGATTCTTCCCTTGAATAAGACAGTACTTGTTTTGGATTTTACAGCAGCCCACAGTTAAGAGACTTTTACAGACTGTGAACTTTTAAGTGTTTGGACATTTTAAGGACTTGGGGCTTTAAGGTTGTACTGTCTTAAGGTTTGTGATTAATGATAACATCATAACTTGTGGGGATAAGAACTGGAAAGGTGGTGGTTTAATAGTGATGTGTTTTGTGTGTCAAGTTGACAAGGGGTCAATTGTGCTGGATAGCTTTAGTGTCAACTTGACACACCTGGGTTGAGGGAGCCTCAATTGGGGAATTGGCTCCATTGGATTGGCCTGTGGCTACATGTGTGGAGTATTGTCTTGATGGTCGAGCAGTGTGGGAGGGTCCAGCCCACAATGAGTAGTGCCACCCTGGGCAGGTTGTTGTGTACCTTATAAGAAGGCAGGCTGGGCATGAGCCAGGAGAGCAAGCCAGTGAACAGCATTCCTCCATGGCCTGTGCTTCTGTTCCTGCCTCCAGGTTCCTGCCCTGAGTTCCTGCCTTGGGCTCCTTAAGTGATGAACTGTGACCCGGGAGATGTAAGCTGAATAAACCCTTTCCTCCCCAAGTTGGTGTCGGTCAGAGTGTTTTGTCACAGCAGTGGAAGACAAACTAGAACACCTTTCATGATGTCGTAGTTGACTGGCATGCCAACACCCTGTGTGTGGTAGTGTTCTGTAGAAGGGTAGGGGCTTGCCGTAACAGTCCAGAGAGATAAATCACTTGCAAGTTCAAGGCATTTCCCCATAAGCCAGGTGACCAGTGATGCCTCTCTGCCTTCAACCTAAACTTCAGAATCCAGGGTTGCCATAGGAACCTTGTCATTTTCATTCAGCAGAAGTATCCTTGCTCATCAGGTAGTGTGTTTTTAAAGCCCCTTTGTGTGTAGGAGTCTGTGGGATGGCACACCTTACACAGGGAGCCAGCAAGACCTCTTTCCATCAGGTGGGAAGTGCAGGGTCCAGCTGCTGACACTGGCCTACCTGGGTTCCTTCTACTCTGACATAGACTTAATTGTCTCAGTGGAAGAATAATTGATCAGGCTGCCCTTCCAAATTAGGTCATGGTGTCTGCTTGTAGCAACTTGGAAGGGTAGGCCTTCTCTATGTGGAATTTTTCATCCTGATGATGACAACAGCGAGATGATGACAACAGCGAAGACCGTTCGTTGCTTTTCAGGTCTAATACTTCCCTTGAGTTCGTCTTTATCAACTCTTTGCTGGTGAGATTGCTGGGGCATATGGAGGCGCGCTACCCATCCATTGTCACAGTCAGAAGGTTTCCAGGATGGATTTGGAACTAGGTTTTCTGGCCCCAAGAATGAGGGCAAGAGAAGTGGACATGTATGCACTGTGGGAGGAGGGAAGATGGGTGAGGGTCAGAGAAAGGACTTTACCTTTACCATGCAGTGCCCTTTTCACCTTTCAAGAAGCCCTAGGAGATAATGAAAATGGTCCTCAGAACCCTTATCTCCAAAGCTCTTTGCCTGGATTGGGGTGATTAAGGCCCTGGAGCCATGTTCCCTCTGCCTTGAGTAACGAACTGTATACCAGTGTTTTCAGAATAAGGGCCTCTTGACTGAGAGGTAGGCATGCTGGCAATGCCTTTGGAGAAACCACTTCCATTTGGGGGGGCTGTGCACAGTGGAAGTAGGACATCTGTGTGTGTGTGTGTGTGTGTGTGTGTGTGTGTGTGTGTGTGTGTCTGTGTCTGTGTGTGTCTTGGAATAGTCTCTTTTTCTTCTTTGGCTTAGGCAGAGTTCAGTCAGGTAGGGCTGACTTTGTGGGCTCAGGTTTTGATGGGGTTCTTCCTGCTCTTTGTTAATGCTCAAGAGAATGACTTTTATTTGAGTTGTTCATTGGTAGTGGAGGGTAAAAAAATCAATGGAGCTGATGGTCCAGAACTTTAACACCTGCTGATTCTTACTTGGTCCCTTCTTTGGGCTCCTGAGCCAGTCGCCATCCCTTATCCTATTTTTATTCCTTTACCAGTGGCCCTTTATATGTCGATATGGTAAAGAAATGAAAAAATAATGGTAGAGAAAAATAATGGGGGACTGAGATACATGGAGTGGAGATTTCCATGTCTTCTTTCTTGGAAAGCACTTATTTGCTAATGTCCTGAGCATTCAAGTAAAGGAACAATTCAGGGCATTATTCCAGCTTTTTAAAACGCCCAATGACAAATAAAAACACATTGTTTGATTTTTGTACTGGTCACCCATGTTTCTGGCTTTTCTCATGAACTGCTAATTAGCCAGAAGTCTCTGCTTTTTATGCAGCAAGCTCCCTGTCATGAACCAGAACACAGACATAGATCCTTTTGAGGTCCTCAGTCTTCTGTGTTTAAGTAGGTTGCTGGATACTGTTAGTGGGGGTGGCAAGAGTGACCAGTGTGATTATTGATCAGGGTCTGTGGCTTATACTCAAGCTGTTTGGACAGTGGAGAAAAAAAGCTGATGGAGTGGAGTAGGTTAAGGTAGAAAAAGTAGCTTCGTGCTAAGCCTTTAGGCTGTGCTTCCTTACCTTTTCTCCCATCTCTCCACACCCTCCCCCCTTGGTCTTTTTGAAATAGGGTCTCCCTGAAACTCACTATGTAGATATGTAGACCACGCTGGCCTTGAACTCACAGAGATCTGCCTATGCTCGGATTAAAGGTATGTGCTTCCAAGCCTGGCTATTTTTTTTAAAGAATGAAAATGTAAAAGGTGAAAGATTTATATGATCTGAAGAGAAACATGGTGGCGCTCATCTTTAATCCCAGCACTCCAGAGGCAGAGGTAGGTAGATCTCTGTGAGTTCAAGACCAGCCTGGTCTACAGAGTGAGTTCCAGGCCAGCTGTCTCAAAAAGACCAAAAAAAAAAAAAAGGTTGAGGAGGTGTTCAATGGATAAGGGCACTCCTCGAACCACCACGAGGCCTGAATCCCAATCTCCAGCATCCCTGTGAGAGCCAGGCATGGCCAAGAGCGCCTGGAACTGGCGTGGAGACAGGTGGATCCCAGGCTTTTCCCGCAGCCAGCCTAGAGGAAACAGTGAGCATTAGGTTCATTGAGAGGCCTCGTCTCAAGGGAGTAAAGTGGAGAATGGTAGAGGAAGACCCCAGTGCCCTCCTCTGGCACATACATGCACACTTACACGTGTGTGCATTCCAAACCACCCCTCTCCAAAAGAACAGTAAATTGTAAAGCAGTAATAAGAATCATTTGCTTTCTGCTGTCTATCGAAGAAGGAAGATAGCTGGCAAGTTCAGAAGAGCCGATTCTCCCACCTAGTCCGTCCGTCTGGACTCCTCCTTGTTCTGTGCACAGTGTCCATTGCTGCCCAGAAGTGCACTGGTTTTTTTATTCAGCAGCTACTTGTCTTCACCCACCCTGCCTAATGCACTGTTCTGGACCAATATCTATGAGTTGTTAGAACTTAAGGCATATTTAATGTTGTTGGTATGTGAAATGTGTGTGTTACGGAATTCTGATTAAAAATTAGTAATCTCAGATTGCTAAATAAGTTTCAGAATATTCAGTTTGATTCGGTTTGGGTAAAAATAGGAACACATGACTGTGTACAGACGCAGACATGAGATATTTTGAAGATGGGTAAGAGGCTTAAAAACAGTCAACCTAATAAAGTCTAATCAATGGCTGCCAGATGTTGTGTCTCTTAAAGGAATTGAATCTGCTCACGATTCTAGATCCAGCTATGAGATCACAGGAATTGGAGAGGGCAGGGGTGCATGTTAAATGCCAGATGCAGGTGGTAGAAAACCCCAAATTCGGTTCTTTATTATATAAATTATAGAAAAACAGTGGCTTGTGGTTGTCATGCAGGAAGAAGTGAATGCTTTTTCCTGTTAGTGTGGTCATGAAGCTAACACTTCTGCTCTTCTTTCCTCTCCTCTTCTTTTAAAAGATAACTCACTGTGTACCTCAGACTGGCCTCACACTGGAGATCTTCCAGCCTGAACCTCTGGACTAGTGAGATTACAGGCAGATTCTTCCATGCCTGATGGACATGTTTCATAATAAAACTTTCA
Organism: Rhizomys pruinosus; assembly: GCA_009823505.1. Lineage (NCBI taxonomy): Eukaryota > Metazoa > Chordata > Mammalia > Rodentia > Spalacidae > Rhizomys > Rhizomys pruinosus. The sequence goes on from VZQC01005388.1 coordinate 144,999, forward strand.
GTAGCATAGCCCGTGTGTTAGCAACTCTCAGCATGCCGAGGTCCATCGTAAAGAACATATTGAAATGTTTCAACTTGATGTGATGTTGGAGAGGTATTGAACTTGCCACTGTTGTGCTCTGTGCATGTTGGATTATGGATTTCGGAGGGGATGGGGAAGGAGTGGGGGGCGGGGACACAAACTTGGGTCATTGAGACTTCAGAATCCTGCATGGGTTCGCTCCAGTCCCAGCTACTCATCTGTTTTGGTATTTCTCATTAGGATTTTTTTTTTGAACAAAAGGAATTTCTACTTAAAAAAAAAAAAAATCAGAGGAAGTCACTGCTGACTTCATAAACAAAGAAATGCCGGTGGGGAGAAAGGGAACCAAACTCTTTCTGGAGGGCAATTGCCCCTCCAGGCCCTTGCCTGCTGGCCCATGATCTCCTCTCAGTCATGGTCTCTGCCAAATCTGCAGGCTTTTAGCATCGTGCACAGGCTGTCTGCACCCTTGACTCCGGGGCCTTCTTTCCCTTCTGGTGGTAGCTGCTGAGATCCTTCACTGCCTGCAGTGTGCCCAAGGGAGAGTCCCTTTGTGAAGTCCTTGCTGTGTGCTCCAAGCTCCCTGCCTCCCTGCTTTCCAGCTCCAGGCCCTGCAGCTGTGCCAGAGCACTTCCAGCAGAAAACAGCAGAAGATGGTGAATTTGGGAAACAGTCTCCTTGGGAGTCTGCACGGGCCGGAAGGCTGTATATTGAACACTGAATCATTTTTAATGCTCCTTTCACCTGCTGCTCATCCATATTTGCCTTCAATAAAATCAAGCAGCCTAGAAGAGCCTCTTGAGAGCCCATCTTTCAGGGCAAGGGATGCTCGCAGAGCACAGTGGGAATCCAGGGTGGTGGGCGTGTTCTGCTAGGTTGGAAGGTTCCCCTGCAGAACCAGGTAGGCCATTAGGAAAGGAGAGGGCTGGGTAACCTCGGAGGATGAGGGAGGTTGCTCTCACTTTATTGCACCCAAGTCCGCAGGGTCAGGCTTGTTCCATTAGTAACATTTTGCTACAGAGTTGGGCCATGTAGAATGGGAGGGTCTGGGGCAGTGTGGGACATAGAGGGACAGTGGTGGTGGCAGTGACTTTGCCTTCAGCTTGAATAAGGCCTGTGTGTTGCTTGCCCTGTGATCTAACCCCACCTTGCCTGCTCACCTCTAGTCAGTCCTGTTTATGGTTTCAGAGCTCTTAACTATAGAGCAAGGCTGCTCAGGAGTCAGAGCATCCTCAGACCTGAGCTTGGGCCTGGCATACGTCCACCAGAGGCGTCTTTAATAACTTGAATCTTTAATGAGTCCTCACTGTATATCGTGACTGGGTTCCATAGTTCATACTAAAGGGACACAGTATAATAATGTAATGAAAAATCAGCCTGAGATCAATTTTATTGAGTCTTTGCTCCTTGCCAGGACTTCGCTAATGTCTTACCATCATTTCTGTCCTCCCAGTAACAATCAGAAAGGAAAGCCTCCATCAACAACTCTGTTGTACAGATGAGACATTGGGCCGTGGAGAGAGCACAGTCCGTGCGTGAGGTCAGGCAGTAGGGAGTTGATGTCAGAGACAGGACTTACACACACAGCCATCTCTAGATACATGCTTTTACCACCAGACGCTGCTGCTTTCACTTGTGGGAGGGACTCGCTCAAGACACACTGGAGCAGCAGCTTGTATACCCACAGAGCAGTGGTGAAGAAGGGGAGAGTTGGCCCAGGAGTGAGGAGGTCAGCAAGGAAAATCAGGGAAGGCTTCTCAGAAGAGGTGACTCTGGCTGCATTTGGAGGATGAAAGCAGTCACCCAGACACACCAAGAGTATGGCTGTCACAGAGCAGCCCAGAGCTGCACATGCATACCTGTTCAGAGAACCGTAGGTGGCATGTTTGTGGTGGAGTAGGAAACGGCCAGCAAGAGAGCCACAGTGCTGCAGACCTCCAGGGGGAAGTGTCTGAGCTGTCTTCCAGCTCGGCACTCCCCAGCCACACAGAACTGATTTAACTAAATTAAAATGAAATTAGCTTCCTTGGTCTCTGTGGCCACATGCAGTACAGGGATGGCCACTGTGGCATCATCCCCAAAATTCTTTTGGGCAGTACCGAGGTGATCCATTTCCATACTTGGCACACAGCACATGTCTGGGACGCTTTAGCTGCTGAGTTCCCTGGCCCCTGAGAGAGAGAGAGAGAGAGAGAGAGAGAGAGAGAGAGAGAGAGAGAGAGAGATGTGTAGAGCTTGGGGCAGTGTGTGTGAGGGAGGGAGGGAGGGAGAGAGGGAGGGAGGGACAGAGAGAGAGAGAGAGAGAGAGAGAGAGAGAAAGAAAGAAATGTGTAGAGCTTGGGGCAGTGTGTGTGTGTGTGTTCCAGTTTGTCTTCCATTGCTGTGACAAAACACTCTGACCAACACCAACTTGGGGAGGAAAGGGTTTATTCAGCTTACATCTCCCGGGTCACAGTTCATCACTTAAGGAGACCAAGGCAGGAACTCGGGGCAGGAACCTGGAGGCAGGAGCTGAAGCACAGGCCATGGAGGAATGCTGTTCACTGGCTTGCACCACAGATGTGGCCACAGGCCAATCCAATGGAGCAAATTCCCCAACCGAGGCTCCTATCCAGCACAGTGTGTGTGTGGGGGGGGGGGGCGCTACAGGGGACAGTGCACTTTTGCTCCAGAGGTGAATGTTGGTGACTTTCTGTATTGTTCAGGTCAATATATAAAGATCCCCCCAAATGTGTCATCTTCTCTGTAAGCCAGCAGAGCTGCTGGTCTCATTAAAAAGGCAGTGGCAAATCTATTTTTAATTTTATTTTTTATTAAAAATGCTTTACTGCTGGAGATTCTAATCTCTAACTGAATAATAGGTGTCATTGTAGAGTTGCAAATAGCCCGTGCAATGGCACACATTGGAGGTTCTTAATAAATAGGATTCCGTGCTTTACCTTATTGTAGGGACAAAAATAGGTCAAAAGCTTCTCTTTTCTACTTTGAGTACAATGTTCTGACTTTCCTGATGGTAAGAAGCCATTTAGCAGTTTAAAAAGGATTTTGATTTAGATAATGGTAACCTTGTTTAATTTTACAAACTTTGTGTTTTGTAAAAGGAGCAGGGCTTTCTTTGAAGTCCTGCAGGCAGTTGTTAAATATTTTAGACTTTATTGTGGCCAAGAGATTCCATTTGGAGGATCTCCTATGATTCACTTCAACATTTTAAAGCGCTTTGTCACGATTTTGGAATCTGTGGTTTGTGTTTGAGCCCTGATTTTTGTCTGTTTTTATGGCTCCAAGCACGTCCCTTCTCTCTGGGGCATCTCCTGGTTTTCTTTCTTTCTTTCTTTCTTTCTTTCTTTCTTTCTTTCTTTCTTTCTTTCTTTCTTTCTTTCTTTCTTTCTTTCTTTTTGAGATTTATTTGTTTTTTATTTATGCGTAAGTATATGCATGAGTATAGACCAGATGTATATGGTGCCCTAAGAGGCCAGAAGAAGGCATTGGATTCTCTGCAGCTAGAGTTATAGGTGGTTGTGAGATGCCCCATGTGGGGACTGGGAACTGGACTCAGGTCCTCTGGAAGCGCAGCAAGTGCTTTTAACCACTTCAGTTGTAAAAGCTCGCTTAGGAAGTCTGTGAAACTGTTGCAAGGGGGAAACATAGGGTGGGGCGGGAGCTTATAAATAACACTCACCTCTCCTGTAGGACTGTAAGGGTGCAGGAAGATGACTGTCCGGAAGCACGTTATAAGTGGTGAATTATTAGAGGCTTGCAAGAGAAAAGCAGCTGGAATCTTTTAGATCCCATTTTGGCTTTTCTTGTCAGAGAGGGCTCAACAGTTTACTTTTGTGGATCAAAGCTGATGGGAGAGATTAAGCTTTATCGCCCTCAGTACTTTGCAGAAATGAGCTGGGCTCCGAACAGTTCTAAATGTGTGCAGGTTTGAGAGGGTCTTAAAGACCGTATAAAAACCACAACAGGATAGGCCATTTTTTTGTTTCTAGAACTAGACACGCTAATGACAAGCTTCTCTCGAGTTGCCTATATTTTAAGGCATAGGTTGTTCCCTTGGTGAGTTTAGGTGCAAACTTGCTGATACTGTTAAGTCAGCTAACTTTGAGTATGAAGTTGGTTGGTCTCCTAGGGCTATTCTGTGCATTTCTCCTGTGTCTATTTCCTTTTTTGGTTTCCATTGTTTAACTCTTCACATCAAGGCCGCTTCTTTAATGATCTGGCCTGCAGATCATTTCATAATGATTTCATAATCTATACATCAGTAGAATGAATGGGTTCTTACATCTTACACAGCAGAAAGTGCCTGGACTTTGGACGAACCGGGACCCCTATCCTCGCTGCAGTGGGTGAACTCCGTGGATCAGTGAGGGTCACAGTTCTCTACAATGATGTATGTGTGAGGACCTCACACCTGACAGGTAGTCAGTAATCACTCCTGTTTTTTTTTTTTTTTTTTTTTAAATTTCATTCATGCACATGGGTTATTTTAAGGCAGTCTGGCTCTAGGGAAATTAAGAATTTTATTAAAGAATCAATCGACCCCTCTAGCATTCATATTTTAATTCTTTAGGCAGGTAAATCTTGTTCTTACTACGTGTTCTGCTTTTCTGAGCTGCTAGTAGGAGAGGATTCTCTGCTGACTTTCCAAGACTGGGGTGGGGTGGGGTGGGGGCGGGTGGCCCACAGCACAGGCCGAGTGTGGACCAACCCTTCCAGGTGCCCAGGTGACTGTCCTTTCCTCTCAACAAATGTGTCTTCTTGGGACTGTCTCCTGGACTACTTCCAAAGCTGCTGTTGAGGTACCAGTACTGTTTTTCTCTGGGAATCCCATGTTTTCTCCCTGGCTTGGCATGGATTTTTCTGTCCTGGGAGTAGTTCATTCCTTTCATATTTTCCCCTCCCCTGTTGCAAATACAAACCATGGGGAGCTGTCACTGGAAGATGGATGGGATTAATTCTGCAATACCATCAGGGACGTGTAGGAGCCCTTAGGAGAGGGACAAGGGGGCGGACAGCAACTCAGGAGCTCTGGCAGCTGCAGCCCATCCTCAGTAGGACGGACTTATCTAACCCTCTTCTGTGGCCGCTTTCCTACTACCACCACAGACTTGAGCTGCATCCAAGGTCAAATGGCAGGTGGAGCTTCAAGGATTTGCAATCTGACCTTTTCCATAGAAGCTTACTGTTCCTTTTCTAATGTTCAGGACCTTCCTGCCCTGAGGCTGCGTGGAAAATGATAACGTTTGTTCAGCTGGCTGGGGAGGTGGAAGCTGTCGCTGAGACTCGGGGTTGCTGGCAGGACCTCTCTGCTCCCACAAATCCGCCTCACCCAGAGAGACCATGCTGCCTTCCATGACTGCTCTATGTGGATGCTCTGACTGGGGGCTAGTCGGGGCTATGAAACACTTCCTAAAGGTACCCCATGGGCTCAGGTGCTGTAAGCCATCTGCAGGCCAACAAGCTGGAGCAGGTTTTCCAGGAGGCGGTGGCTTTTCTCTTTTGCTGCTGTCTTTGTTCTCAGTCAGTGTTCATTTTTCACAAACCATTTCATTCTGGTGTCTCTGTTCGAATTAGCCCATCTTGAAGCTGTGGTGGGGCAGGTACAAAAGTGTTTTTACAAAATTTATAATGCTGAGGAAATAGGAGCTACACATACACACATAACACTGTATCACAGAGACCCTTGTGTCCTTGATGTGGCCATCCTGAGGTTGCCTGTGTGCACAGACACCTGCTAAGAGACTCATCTCTTTGTGTTGATGGGACCATCCTATGAATTTGTGCTTTTGGTTTAAGGGAGGAGAATGGCTGACGCACCTTGTCCCTTGCAGCGGGTTAGCACAAGAACCCGAATCCTACTGTTATTTGGCTTAGGTCTTAGAGAGAGAATGTTTCTGAATAATTTGTAGAGAGTAAGGTACGTGGTAGTTGGGGAAGGAACAGAGACTTCATTCAGTTAGCAAGTAGGTTTGTTCCTATTTCTAGCAGGCACTCTTAGAGAAATGGACTTGCCTTGGATCTTGTATCTCATAGCAAGAACTTATGTATAGATATACACACAGGGACTCCAGATATGTGTGGGAGGACCTTGCGCATACAGGCAGGTATTGTACCTCTGAGGTACTCTGAATCCCAGAAAAAAATAAATTTAACCAAAAAGATAAATGTGTTGAAAGAAGGAATCCAGATTGAAGGGTATAGTAGATGTTGGGAGGAGGGTGTATAGTAGATGTTGGGAGGAGGGGGTATAGTAGATGTTGGGAGGAGGGGGTATAGTAGATGTTGGGAGGAGGGGGTATAGTAGATGGTGGGAGGAGGGGGTATAGTAGATGTTGGGAGGAGGGGTTATAGTAGATGGTGGGAGGAGGGGGTATAGTAGATGGTGGGAGGAGGGGGTATAGTAGATGGTGGGCGGAGGGGTATAGTAGATGGTGGGAGGAGGGGGTATAGTAGATGGTGGGCGGAGGGGTATAGTAGATGGTGGGAGGACGTCCTGGCAGGACACATAGGAAAGTCTACTCAGGGCAGGAGATGCATGGAGCCTCTGATAAAGCCAGCTATGTACAGATAGGGCAGGAAAGAATTCTAGGTAATAGACACAGCAAGTGTAAAGGCCCTGAGTGTGCAAACTGACTGGGCTTTTCCAAAGGACGGCAAAAAGCTGCTGTGACTGGGATATGGGATGTTATAGTGGAACCTGAGGCTGAAAGGCAGGTCAGATCCCATATACCTACAGATCAGAGACCACAGTCTGCACTGAGGCCCCCTGTGCTGCCTGAGTGTACTTCAAGCCTTATCCTGCTAGTTTTACCACCAGTTCCCTGGGGCTTGGCACCCTCACCCAATGTGTTCCAGTGTTCAGCCTCACTGATCCTCATATCATCGTGGCACCTAGTGGGGCTGCATCTCAGGGCCTGTCCTTCCATTGCAGGTGGATTGTTTTCTGATGAGATGGATAACTGTGGTTGTCCCCATTTTGACCTGTTTTCTCTACTGCTCTGTCCTAGCGCTGTAGGGAGCAGCTGAGCTAAATTCACTCCAGTCATGGACAGCCATGTGCAGCTGTATGTACCTGTGAAAGGCTGTTGGGTGTGGTTTCTTCCCTAGAGTCATTATTTTGTGCATATATGAATACCCAACAGACTCTTCCCTGAAACATTGGTTCTGTGGGCCCAGAGCTTTGCTTCTGACCTTACTAACTCAGGCTGGGACAAGGTGGGTGGAGTTGGGCAGAAGAAGAATGCAGTGTTGGCTGCTTGCTGCCTTGGTCTGGATCCTCTTTACCAGAGCAATGCCTATTCATGAGAAGTTAGCATAATGCAAGTGTCTGATGCATCCCCAGCCTGGGCTAGGAACTTGTGTGCCTGGTTTCATCTTAGGACTCTTCCTTCCAAGTGTACCAGTGTACTTTTTTTTTTCCTGCCTGAAAGATGCTGGGCCGAAGCTCAGGTTTGGAGTGATTTCTCCATGCCAGGTGAGCTGCACAACTTGGCTTCTAAACTCATTTCTTAGTTACCTTGACTCTCCAGGCTGTCGAGTTGCAGTAGTGCCAGAGTGCTTTTAGCATGAATAACAGGTATTGCTAATATGCCAGGCCCACAAATGTCATTTCTCACCTGCCTGGGCGCAGCTCAGAGTCTCGTGCCTAAGAAATAACTGTTGAATTTTTGGTTTTGTCCTGAGTGCCATCTTGTGCATTAATTGCCATGGCTGTGAACATACCTTGCACTTGGGGGCCTCTGGAATTGTGAAGTCCTTTCGGCTTCCCTTGCAAGTTGAAGTACAGTTGATTCCTGCTGAGGTAGCATCCAACTTTTCATGGAGATAAAAATCACAGGAGGTTTGCCTGGGCTAGCCCATCATCATGGACCCAGAAGACAGAGCTGCCACCGATCCTGTGCTTGTGTCTCTGCTGGAAGACATACTCACATAAAGGCCTGATAAGCACATAACAATAGTGTATGCATAAACACCAGCTAAGAAGTGAGTGTCTCCTCTGTCCAGTGAGAATTTTCCCTTAATGGCATGTGCTGACCACCACACGTGGAATCTCTCTCCTCTGGGTGACGCAAACAGCATTTCCCTGAGCATGCTGATGGTGTGAAATAGGTTTGGCCTCCAGCTGTAGAGGGAGAACTTATCTTGCCCAGGAAATGCTAACAGCATTATTTCTTTCTGCTGAGGAATAGTAACATGATGGAACCTTTTAAGCTTGTGCTTTCCCTCTGCCTGATCTTTTTCATACAAAGAGAGAAATGAATGCATAGCACTTTTTTTTTGGTCTTTTCGAGACAGGGTCTTCCTATAGCCCCAGCTGTCCTGGAAATCACTCTGTAGACACTTTTTTCTAAGCATTTTTCTCTCAAATATTCACTTAAAAATATTTTTTTATGTGTATGAATGTTTTCATTCAGTACCCATGGAGGCCAGAAGAGGGCTTCAGATCCCCTGGAACTGGAGTTATAGATGATTGTGAACTTCCATGTGGGTGCTGGGAACTGAACCCCAGTCGTCCGCAAGAGCAGCCAGTGCTCTTAACTGCTGAGCCATCTCTCCAACCCTCAGATATTCACTTTTGCAGTTGATTGATTGATTGATTGATTGATTGATTGATTGAAAGCTTAGTTTGGCTTCAGTGTTTAGTGTAGAAATGGACGAACGAGGTGAGGAAATGGATCTAACCTCGTCCCACCACTTTCCGGTTAGTGCCAACAGTAAACATATTTACCTGATGAATGGTGCGTTTGTCTGCAAAAACCACAATGAAAGGGACCTAGCCTCTTTGGCCCCTGTTGTGTCTTTAGCACCTTAAAGGGAATCTGGCCCATGGTAGGTGCAAGGGAGTAGTCCTTGAGCACACGGCAGGTCTCAGGGACTGGTGGGAAGAGCCGGGCTTTGCTTCTTGTGGCCTAGAAACCTCAGAGACTCGTTTAGGCTTTTGGAATTCTGGTTTTCTTGTGGTAAAATGAAAAGTTGAGTGGCGGGATCTGTGTCTCCTCACATTACTTTGCTGGTCCTGCCTTAGAAAGGGATTGCAGGTTCATGGTAGAAACCACAGACATCTGTTTTCCTCATAGTTCTGGAGGCCAGAGGCCAAGACCAGGGTGTGAGCAGGCAGGGTTACCTTCTTCTGAGGCCTCTCTCTGTGGCTTGAAGACAGCACTTTCTCCCTGTCTTCCCACTGTGGTGCTCCGTACTAGTGTTCTAATCTCTGCTTGTGAGATTGGATTGAAGCCCACCTGAATGACCTAATTTTACCCTGGTCACCTGTTTAAAGACTCTTATTCCCAAATATACTCCCATTCCTAGGTACCAAAGGTTATAACCTTAACATGTGACTTCTGGTAGGTCACAGCCCATCCCATAACAAGAGTTGCTGATCTGAATATACTCTGCAATTGATAAAGTATATTCACAATTCTGAGACGTTTAACATCTAATCAAGGAGATACTGTAATTAAAGGTTAACATAAAAGTCAGCTAGCTCTCCGGGCTAATCTGTTGCAACCTCTTTGATGAGTCTGCTGCTTTGGGGTTTCTGGAGTTGACCTCATCTTTCCCCTAGAGTAAGGCGTGGGGAATCATCTGCAAAATGTTTTCTATTTGAAGGTGTTCAGGCTGTAGGATGTACTCAATCAGCAGCAGCCTGTGTCTGCGTCTCGTGGTACAGAAATTACTCTGGCAGAGAAAGCTCAGTGTTACAGGACTTCAGACACAGGGCAGTGACAGTTGGCTTTAAGGGAATGGTTGATTCTAGAATCCTGAATTTTAATTCGAGTCAGGTGAAAAAAAGGAGGAAAAGAGCCATGGACAGTGGGAGTTGCAGGAAAGAAGAAAAACTGAGGTGTGTGAAGGGGGAACTGTTGTACTGAGGTTGTCACTCGGGATCCTGAAACCTGATACATGGGAAGGGTGTGCTTGCCCAAGGATTATAGCAGCTTGAACGTTATCCTCTTTGAGAGCTCAGGCCTGTGTGCACGTGTGTTTTATGAGGACCTCATCCTGTATCCTCTGCTTTTGTCAGTGCTGTGCCTTTGCCTGGGAGTGAAAGGAGGTCTTGGTTCCATGACTTTGATGGCCCTGGGTCTGCATGTGAAACTACAAAGAGGAGAAAGACAGACTCCCTGTGCAAGTTTGTATTACAGTTCCTTAAAATTTAAAGCTAATTCTTTATCAGCCAGGGCCAGGGAGTTGCTGTCAACGTTGAGGGCACTGCTGTGGGTGCCAGGAGCCACGTGGGGACTTGGGTAGATATTAGGTCCTTGCCAGGCAGGGAAAATGAGTCATCACTGACCAGCTTGTGGCCTGCCCTCCTAGCTTCTCTACTCTCCCAAGATCCTTCATTCTTCTAGCCTGCACTCCTCAGCTTTCGTGTGTTGCTAGGGAAACAGGAAGACATTGCAGAAGAAGTGTACTCTTTTTTTTTTTGGTCTTTTTGAGGAAGGGTCTCCCTGTAGCTCTGGCTCTCCTGTGTCCTGGAACTCACTCTGTAGACAAGGCTGGCCTTGAACTCACAGAGATCCAACTGCCTCTGCCCCCCCCAAGTGCACCACTACGCCCGGCTTCCTCTTCTTTTAATGGTTTTTGTCAGTTCTTGGCTGTGTATACTCATAACCTCTGCCTAAGCAGGAACAAGGCTATGTCATTATTGTCATCTTCATGGTCGTTACCATTGCTGCCGACTATTGTTACCACTCACATTATACATTGAAACCCTACCACCCAATGTGATGGTGTAAGGAGGCCTTGAAACATGATTAGTTCATGAGTATATTAGAAAAATGGGATTAAACCTGCATAACAGGCTTCAGAGAGCTGTCTTCCCCTTTCAGCCTGCTAGTAGATAAATCTGTGAACCTGGAAGAGCTTGTCTTTAGACACTGAATCTACGGAGGCTTGATCTTCAACATCTCAGCCTCAAGGCCTGTGAGGAATAAGTTTCTGTTATAAGTCACCTAGTCTATGTGTGATGGTTTGAATGAGACTGTTCCCCATAGGCTTCAAACGTTTGGACATATTTCTCCCATGTTGGTGGCGCTGTTTGGAGAGGGTTCAGGAGGTGTGCCCATGTTGGAGGAGGCCTGTCCCTAGGGCAGGGTTCGAGATTTCTTAAGCCTTGCCAAACAGATTTCTAGTTGCTCTCTGCTTCCTGTAACTCCTTGGAGCTGTGAGCACTCAGCTTTCTGCTCTGGCTACGTCCTCCCACCATGGCTTCCCCACCATTGTAGACCCTTACCCCTGGAACCCTAAGCTCAAATAAACTCTTTCCTTTTATCAGTTTCCTTGGTCATGGTGTCTTATTATAGCAACATAAAAGTAAACAAATGCATTACGGTACTTAGTTAAAGCAGCCTGGGTAGACCAAGACGACGACGATGACCACCACCACCACCACCACCTCCTGGTTCTATAGTACTTTACATAGACCTACTGGTAAAACCAAGCAGGATGGGGCCTGAAGCACACCCAGGCAGCACAAGGGGCCTTGATGAGGAGTGTGGGCCCTGGTCCACATGTAAGTGGGAACCGACCAGTCTTTCAGCCTTAGGTCACACTGTAACATCCCACATCCCATTTTTCTTTGTTCTTGAGATAAAGGAATGCATTAAGTCTCTTCATAGTCCCCATGGTTAATTACATATCATAACCCTCATTCCATCTTTGGGTAAACTGTGTCATGGAGATACTTAGCTTCTCAAAATAGGCTGCTGATAAGTGGCAGGACTGAGAGTCAAAACCATGTAGCACTAGAACCTGCTTTGAGCCACTTCTGCCTCTCACAGAACCATGTCTCTTGACAGTTTCTATGCCTGGGAGCTGGAAGAAGGAAAAGCCCGACAGCGGCTGCTTCCTTTGCACTGGTCGCGGTGTGAGGTTGGTGTCCTCTTCCCTCCAGAACCCTTCTGTGTGCTAATCAAACATAGTTGGCACCTGCCCATGGAGGTTGATTGAGTTTAGACAACTTCTTTTACTAAAGCATCAGAGATGGACTGTCCCTTGAAGTCCATGAAGTGGCTGTGAGTTCAGGTCTTGAGTGTTGGGGTCCAGCCACATAAATAAGCTGAAAACGCAGTTGGTTCTCAGCAGAACACACCTGGTTCATTGATGGCATATTACATTTGTCACTCCTGTGGATGTCAACACATCCTGTGCACCATTATAGCCACAGCACCTACGCTAGAGTTTTTCATCTCATCCTCCCTTGGAGAGGCCATCTGTAATCCCTGCAGCAAGGCCTCACTCACCTGATGCTGTCCCCTCACGGGGCAGGGTGGATGTTCTTGCCTCTGAAGAGAGGGTTAAGTCCAGCCAGGCTGCTTACTGAGAACCTGTCCCCTGGATCCCTGTTGGTTTTAATCTTCATTATCTTGAATGACAATGCTGTCAGCACCTAGGAGGGGTCCTTGAACAGCCAGATGGTGGCCAGGGTTTTCTGCTAGTCATCAGTTTTCATCTGATTGCAGAGCAGGTGTGAGAGGGAGAAGCTTTCTGTACTCAGTATGCTTTCCACTGTTTAAGCCTTCCTCAAAGACCTTAAAGGAGCTACTCATTTGGTCTGGGAGAAGGGCAGAGAGATAAGATAGTAAAATTATTTACTTAATATGTATGTACTACCTACTGTGTGCCAGGTACTATACTAGGTGCTGGGGATTGAGAAAGGGGCCAGGCATCATCCCTGTCTCAGTGGACTGCATATTCTAGCAAACAGATACATAGGATAGAGCATAGCAGGGTGCACAGCATGATGGGAAGGGAAAGCAGAGCAGGTTAAGAGTACCAGGCGTGGGCTGGAGAGATGGCCTAGCGGTTAAGAGTGCCGATTGCTCTTGCAGAGGACCCGGGTTCGATCCCCAGCACCTACATGGTGGCTGAGAACCGTCTTTAACTCCAGTTCCAGGGGAATCTGACACCCTCTTCTGACTTCCGAGGCATTGCATTACACGGGTGCACAAACCTACATGCAGACAGTACATTCATATACATACAAAATAAATAAAATTAAAAAGAAAAAAAAAAACAGTACCAGGCATGTGAGGCTGACTGGGCATCCGTGAAGGACAGGAGGTAGTTACTTTAGAAGAGAGGTATATTTTTGGTTGTATCTTTCCCTGGTTTTGGTAGTAGCATAATGCTGGCCTCATAGAAGGATTCTGGGAGAAGTCCCTCCATTTGTATCCTTCTAAACAATTTAAGTAGTAATGGTTGTAAGTCTTTTCAAAATATTTTATAAAATTCTGCCGTGAAACCATCTGGGCCTGGGCATTTTTTGGTTGGGAGGCTACTTATTACATCTTCGATTTCTTCCTGTACTATTGGTCTGTTTAGGCTGTCGATCTCTTCTTGGTTGAGCTTTGGTGATTCCCAGGATTTCAGATATTCATCCATTTCTTCTAGGTTTTCAAACTTAGTAGAATATAAGTTTTTGAAGTAGTCCCGTATGATTGTCTGGATCTTTTCATTCTTTCATTGGTCTGTTGTTGATATTTCCCCTTCATCACAGATCTATTGATTTGGAGTTGTTCCCTCTTTTTCTTTTGGTTAACTGGCTAGAGTGTCCTATCTTTTTATTCTCTCAAGAGACCAACCTTTTGGATTCATTGATTTTTTTTTTTTTGGATGGTTTTTCTTGTTTCTATTCATTGACTCTGCTCTGATTTTTGTTATTTCTTCTTGTCTGCTCCGTTTAGGGTTCATTTGTTGTTGTTTCTCGAGTATTTTTAGCTGCAATGTTAGCAAATACGGTGTCTCCCTGGGTCAAGCAAGACTCCATCCTCCAGCACCAGCTTACACCTCACCTGCCTGGAAATACTGTGCATCAGAGGGCAGCCATGTGCTTGTATATCCCAAATCTAATTGGCTATTGGCTCTCTCCTTGGAGGAATACCCATGGCTGATGCCACAAAGATTACATCCTCTACAGGTTAGGGATGTTATAAGCCACAGTAAGACCCGGTCATATTAACAGGGGGGAAAAATGAATTCATGGATTAACATATCATCCAAACATATGTGTCTATGCCAAAGTAACTACCATAACATTTAGTGCTGCTTAAATACCTATATACTAATTGCTTGTGCTTCATTAGTAGGATCGAAGGTGACTCCTGGACAAACTGTCAGCCCATGAAAGGAAACAGCCAGAATTGACCAGAGTCCAAGTCAACAGCTCCAGAGAGAGTGGACTGTTTATTCTCATCCACCTGTGCCCCGCTTTCTAAGCCTANAAAAAAAAAAACTGAGACAAAGATGCAGGACAGTTATGGCAGAATGCATGATCTGGGATGGGGTGGGGGTGGGGGGGAAGGGGAAGGGAAATATGCCTGATCTGAATTGGAAAATGATGTATGAAATGTACAAAGCATCAATAAAAATTAAATAAAAAAAAAAGAGAGGTGTATTAAGTCTGAGGTCTGGGGATGCAGGTCAGTGGTGGAGCACTTGCTTAGTGTGTTTTGAGGCCCTGGGTTTGATCCTCAGCAAAATAGATAAATTAGAAGAGAATAAAAAAGTATCTTTGAGAAAGTCATGGTTTGTCTGTAACCGAATGAAGCCCCTTAAATTAGTGGGGAAGAACGTTTCAGAGAACACAGTGGTCCTGAGTGATGAGCCTTGATGGCGGAGGGAAGGTGGGGCGGGCGGCATTGATCTTCTGTGCAAATACAGATTGCCTTCTCTGACTGGGACATCGTCATTCATCCATTCATCCCTTATTCATCCGTTCATTCCCTCCGTAGGGATGACTTTGACATCAGATACTACTTGAGGGAGTAGGTCTCTGGACAAGTGTGCTCCACTTGAGGACACTAGGTTCTTCACCCCACTTTTCACCTTTGTTTCTTGCCAGGCTTCATAGAAGAGCCTCTGACCCAAACTTTTACCTTCTTGGCTTGGCTGTTAGTCTGTTTTGTCATGCCTCGGTCTCTCCTATCCGTGTGCCTGTCCACAGGGCCTCAGTGTGGGATCTGAGGACCCCTGCCATCCGCCCTCTCTGAACTCTCTTGCAACTTGATTGCTCTTGGGAGTCTTTGTCTCGGATCTCCCAGTCCACACAGGCTCCCTGGACTGAATACTTAAATCCATTCACAGCTACTGTCTGTGAGCACTTTGAAGCAGAGCACCTCTGGACTCTGTGGCTTTCTGTATATGGTGGCACCACTGGTTGTGAGTGGCTCTCCTGTTCGTCGTGCCAACACCTCCTCATTTACTGTGGTAGAGACAGAACTAACCGCCTCTGACCTCCACACATGCCCAGTCAGTCTTCACTGCCCTGCACTCTCTACCTGCTGTTTGCCCTTCTCATCTCTCCCTGTGAGAGGCATCTGTGCCCTTCTGCCTTCTCTTTTCTTATCTGCCCACATGGCCGGAGTTCTCCAGCGCTGCTGCCTCTGATTCCCATCCTCTTTGTTCCATTCTCAGGCCTTCCCTATTGGTCCTCTCCAGAGCAGCGGCTTTCAAAAGTGTGCTGTCGTCAGAATGACAGTGTCATCATCACTGGGGAGCCATGTTCCCCTTGTCCGCTTCCAAGCCCCATCCAGATGCACAGAACCAGTAGCTGGAATGGACCAGGCATCCATGTTCAGCAGCTGCCTGCGTGACTGCTTCACCCCTATTGTGAGAACCTCTGAGCCTGACAGTTGAGCCAGCTTCCTCTAATCTGTCTCCATCGGGCTCTGCTCTTTGTCAGCTGCCTCTCTTTAAAGACCAGCCCTGCCCAAGCTCTCCTCTCCTCCCACCCCTGTGGCCCCTGCATAGGCCACTGTGGGGCAGGCCTGAGTTCACATTGTATAGGAGCAAATGAACCCAGGCACTATCCTGAACTTCTCATTGTGTGTGTGTGTGTGTGTGTGTGTGTGTGTGTGTGTGTGTGTAAAAACCATATTGTTTTGTAGAGGTGTGGTTCATTTTATGCTGTTCAATCATCTGGATTTTGATGGAGGAATGCTGGGAAGGAAACAGTGCTGTTTTAGATGACCACATTCTGATGCCCTGGAAGAAGCTGTGCGTTTGTTTGCTAGGCTGGGTCCTCTGGGTAATCCTGGAAAGTCTTGTCACCCTAGATTAGAATTAGCGGATTTTCAAGGCCACTTTCAGTTTACAACTCTAGGTCTCTCATTCATCTATTTGGAAAAGCTATTATTAATTTCTTAATTAAATACCAGGTCCTTGTTGTAGACCCTGCGAATGTTACCTTATTAGGAAATGTAGGAAGACTTTTGCACATATGATCAAGTTAATGATCTTGAGATCAGAACACAGTTGTGGATTTTGACCCAGGACATTTGATGGTTCTTTCTAAGAGGAAGTAGACAGGAAAATGGATGCCTAGAAGGGGAGAGGGCTATGTGAACAAGAGGCAGCAATGGAGACTTCTGTGTTGGAGTGTTTGCCTTTGGCATTAGTCACTTGTACATGGTGGGACATGAGTCCCTTAGCACCAACCCTTCCAGAGAGGCTCTGACCATTCCTTCAACTTCTCAGCTTCCTTAACCCAGGGACAGCCTTTCACCCTAACCTCCCCAGCCCTTCTGTCACGATGCCCACTCATCCACACATCTGTTCTTCTGATTGCCCTGGAGAACTTTAGTGCCTTCAAAAATGGTGGAGTCAGGATGGGTGTGTGATAGGTAGATACATAGTGTCTTTTGTACCTTATTCCTGTTACCACCACATATTTGGGGATTTGATGATCACCCTGTCCTGAAATAAACAAACTGGCCTCTGCAATGTATCCTTGTGAAGTCTGGCCTTCATGGTGGGTGGCACAGTCATTCTGGCTGGGTCTCTCTGTAGTTTTGTATTTTAGGGCCACCATTCTTTGCAGAATAGACTTGAGGATTACTGGGAGGCTTAGTGTTAATGTGCTTGCTTAACAGTCAGCCACTGGAACCACCAGACCTAGCATTTGAAGACTGGTTCCTGGAGGTCCTATTTTCTTCATCCTGAATCTTGTAGGAAAACAAAGGCCCCAAACAAGGTCTCTGAGGTGAGTTGTAGTAAAATATCATGTTAGGTTTGACTTTTGCTGCCGAGTCACCTCTTTCCCCATCCTCCAAAGCGGATGAATTTTGGTGGTGGACCATAGCTATCATACTCAATTTTATGAACAACTAACACTTATTGAGGACATACTGTGCAAGGTACTACTCAGTATTTTTCCTGTATTCCATCACTTTGTTCTCATTACGACCTGATGAGGTAGATGCTATTATTAGTAGAAAGTGTGTAGAATTTTTAATTGGCCAGACCTTAAAATTCTACAGCTTGTTAAATTTAATCCTTATGTGTGAGGTGGGGATAGTATGGCCTCAGCACAGGTTCTCAATGGAGGCTTATAGGTGAAAGGAAAAAAAATAAATGGACAGATAAGTTAGGGACTCAGGGAATTCCATGTAATTAAGAAATATTGGTCAATAAAATGTTAGCTAAGCCCAGGGGCCTAACTGGGATTTCACTTGGGTATGTGGCCTTTTGGATTTCTCATCTGCTCCTCTGCAAAATGAAGACAGTCATGCCTGCCTTCAAGGATTGTTGTCAGGGCTAGATAGGTTCATGCTAGAGGTACAGTTCAGGTGTGGTACAGGTTCATGGGCTGGGAATTCTGTCCCCAGTGTGGAGGTGCTGTGAGGCACCTGCTGTGAGGCAGAGGAGCCTTGGAGAGGGATCTCCTTAGGGTATTGGGAGTGCACCCTTGGAAAGACTTAAGGTTGGCCAGGTGGGGCTCCTGAGCTCTTTGGGTTCCTGTTTGGCTATGTAATCTCCTTTCATACCTGCTAATTACGCCGTCCACCCCAAGGCCCAGGGTAGCATCATGCCTGTGAGTCTCCTGACTGCAAGCCAGACAAACCTGTTTTCTTTAAAGAGTTAGCCTGCTCTCAGGTATTTCATTACCGTGATGAAAATATAAGTACTTGGCATAGTGCCTGGAACGATGTCTTGAGGTTAGGGAACATTGAGGAAACGGCAGCAGTTATTAATAGCTGTTAACAGGGCAAGTGAGGAACGTGCCATCACTGAGTGCCTGGGATGCCCTGGAGTAACCGAAAAAGTTGCCCTTTAAAGAGCACAGCCCAGAGGCATGGAATGCAGTTTGAGCAAGAGTATGTTCCAGAAGGCATCAGAAAGAATTGTAGTCACAGCAAACCTGTCTGGAAAATTCCTTGCTGTCTAATGGGAGGGCCCAAGGGGCAGAAAGAGCTGATGCCCTGGTGCACAGTTATACTGTAGAGGCTGAGTCATAGGTTCTGTTCTCCGATTTGGAAGGCAAAGACCACACACATTATGACACTGGGACCTGTTGACTGGAGTAGGTGAGGCTCTGTTGTGGGAGGATGACTGGTCTCATTCCTATTCCCAGTTACAAGTTCTATGTAAAGTTGAGCAAGCTATTGTTAGTAGTTTTTCCTTACTTGGTATAGTGAGCTGATTAATTTATGTGTATGGTTATTGACCTGTATTATATACTTGGCACTTTATTGGGTTTTACGGAGGCACAAAGAAAACACATGATCTCTTTCCTTGGATAGCTGGCAGTTCCTAGTAGACATATTCAAGGAAGGTAGCAGTAACAGGTATACTGTAATAGTGTGAAAATATTTGTATATGCATACATGCACGCGCGCACACAGACACTCATACGCTGCCTGTGACAGGTGCAGTGTTATATGATGTGGTCTCTAAGTGTAAGCTTATGACTTTTTCTTGTTGGAAAGCCTCTTGAGTCATGAGCCTGCTGGATGGTGGGACCCATGGGCTGTGTGTGTTTGGGCACAACAGCCTGCAAATTGGTTTTACATGAAGGATGCTTGTACTCATAAATTATCACTTATTGCTAAAAATTGAAAAAAAACTGAGAGAAAGATGCAGGAGAGTTATGGCAGAATGCATGATCTGGGATGGGGTGGGGTGGAGGGAAGGGAAAGGGAAGTATGTCTGAACTGAATTGGAAAATGATGTATGAAATACACAAAGCATCAATAAAAAAAAAGTCATGAGCTTGTTACTTTTGTGTGTGCACACATGTATATGTATGTGTGACCATGTACGTGTGTGTGGGGGCTATCTGTCAACTTTCAATATTTTTCCCTTAGGAACTGTCCACCTTGTTTTGTTGAGACAGCATCCCTCACTGGGACCTGGGCTAAGCTGACTGGCCATCTGGACGCAGGGGTCCTTCTGTCAGTCCTAACACTGGGATTGCAAGCACATAACCATCATGTCTGGCTTTTAAAAGTTCTGTGTGCTGGGGATTGAACTCAGGTCGTTAAGCTCTCTGTTAAGCACTTTGCCAACTGAGCCATTGCCCTAGCCCTACTCTTTGTTACATGTCATTGTATTTATCAGGATGGATTCTATGAGCAACCCTGTTATCTCTCTGCCTTAAGAATAGAGACATATTTCTTAGACCAACACTTTCGCCTCCAGTTGGCATGTATGTGTGTGTCTGTCTCATGTTACTCATAGACTTAACACCCAGCAGGCTCTTATTAACTGTAATGTTCTGGATCCCTGTAGCTAGAGGAGGTGGGAATTTGGGGAATCACGGTCTAAGTCTAAAGTTTTGTAGCTCATTGGCCAGAACCAGTCATATGATCAGTTTATTTCCAGTTGACAAGGGTAGGAGCCAGCAGATTCCAGACAGCCTTCCTGACTTCCAGAACCTTCTGATGAGCTGATACTTGAATTCTCAAGTTGTAGAGCTCACCCAAACAGTATATTTGAAAAGAAGGACAGTTTCATGGCCTGGCATGGTGGGGCATGCCTGTAATTCCAGTACACAGGAAGCTGAGTCAGGAACTCCACTTAGTGAGTTCCATGCTAGTTAGAACTACAATGTAAGACCTTGTTTATAAAAATAAAACCAAAACAAAAAATACCTGCTTCTGAAGGTAGCCAGAAATATGGACAAAGGGGGCCCAAGAAAGCCGCGCGGTTCAGCAGCAGCTGCGAGGCCTGTCCGTATGCAGCCCTGCCTGAGACTGGTACTCCAGGCACTCTTGTGGCTTCGGAGGTCACATGGAATGCTGTGGCAGCAGAGTCATCACCACGCCAGAACTGGGAATGTAGAATTAACTAGAATCATTGAGAAAATTTAGAATGTACTTACTACATCAATTGCCTGATCAGGGAAGTTATCTTTTCACTCAGTTAAAACTAAATATTTTAGCAATAAAAACAACAAGTCTTTTGTTACATAAAAAAGGCACTTAATTGGACCTAGGTAGTGGAGACCTTGCTGTGTATGGTTTTCCAGTTCCTGCTTATGCCATCTCTAATGCCTCATCGCACGGACAGGCTTTAGGGTCCACTCTCTCTCCCCTTACTTAGTTTCTTGTCTGTGATGTTCGTGAGTACTCCAATTTTTCCAGTAATGTGGAAGTTCTTTGATAAAAATAATGGAAGTTCTTTGATAAAAGCATGTACACCAACCACATTTTGTGTTGGAGGAAACATGGTCTTTGGGAGCAGTAAGCGGCCCACGGGGACAGGGAAGAGAGCAAGTTGTCATTCGGGCTGGTATTGCCTGGCACCTCTACTTTTCTCCACAGGTTCTTGAACACACTTTCTGCAGGTGGCTGGCAGGGAAGCTTCTCAGGTACCTCTGGTTCACCTTCTTGGAGATCTTCATTGCTTATCAGTCACACAGAGTGTTTATCAGTCATGGTTTATGTGATCAAAGAATGATGGGGTAACAAACTAAATAGTAAGGTAGGGCTCCTGTCCATTTTAGGAGTTCATTGTTGGGGGATGGGGAGTACAGCTGTCCCCCAGTGAACTTGGCTAGGCTCCAAATACCCAGCAGATACCAACATCCTTGAATGTCAAAGTCCCTTATATAAAGTGGCATGATACTTGGAACCTATGTGACCCTTTTTAGGTCACTTCTGATACCTAATTCACTGTGACTACAATGTAAATAGCTGCTTTATTGTGTTTAGAAAATAACGTCAAGAAGAAAATCTGTGAGTATTCAGTGCGGATGCAGTTTTCTTCCTTTGCTGGAATATTTTTGATGTGCTGTTGTTGGGTTCATGGATGCTGAATCCATGCTACAAAGGCTGCATGTAATCATCTTCTTAGTGCCAAGCTTTGTTCTCACATTTAGTTGTTAAGTTATTTAACCCCATAGCAGCCCTCAATAATTTTTTCCTGTTTTATAATGAAGACATTGAGACCTAGGGATGATAGCCCACTTTGCCCCTCTTACCTAGTACATGGCTTCATTTGTATAGGCAGGCAGCTAGGATTCCCTAACACCTGCTCCGCTCCCTAACACCCACTCAGCTCACACCACAGTGTCAGTCAGGCAACTTATATCAGTAGGAGAACTCTAACCTAAGAAGACTGTCTGAAAGGTAGAGATTTTTGTTTCATTATATTCCTGGGAAGAGTAACAGCCTAGCACAGGTACAGTGAGGATGAAGATAGGTACCTGCCTTCAAGAAGCTTCCAGTTAGAGCTGTGAAACAGATAAGTAATTGGGCTGTGTGCCTGCGGCTGACAGTGGTCTGTGGCAGAAGGAGCACAGAAACAGCCCCCAGGAGCCATGAAGGTTCTAAGCGAGGAAGTGACAATGTGGAATCGGATAAACTGCTTAGCTTGCCTCTAGAGCAGCAGCGTAGAGGAAGGGACTCAGAGGGACAGGGTGGAGGTAGTGGACCCTGAGTGCCACCAAAATGAGAAGGGCTGAATTCAGACAGTGGCAGTGGGAGGAAGAGAAGTGCTTGCTGTTGGTGACAGATCACAGAGAGGAGGAGTCAGACTGGGGATGAGCTGTACTTTTCTGGCTTGGGCAGCTAGGTGGGTGATGAGGGGCCAGGAGGACCACAGTTGGGGGAAAGATAGGCCTGTTTCAGACAAGACAAGAACTTCAACTCTGTAGTCAGAACAGCAGATCTGGATTCAGGACCTGGCTTACCATTCGTTAATGTTTTGGCTTTGAGCAGAATATCTAGCCCTTCTAGCCCTTAGAGTCTCATAACGTGGGATTCTAAGTGTACCTGCTTCCTAATGGTTAACTAAGGATGAAATAAAATCCTGGACATAAATTAATATTGGGGATGTGAATCCTAGATATTAATTATTAAGAACGAATAATAGCTAATTTCTTTTGGAACAGGGTCTTACTGTATTATATTGTCTTGCCTGGGACCTGCTTTTATAGGCTAGGTTGCCTGCCTCTGCATACTGAGTGCTGGGATTAAAAGCTTGTACCATTACACCTGGCTTAAAAAAGAAAACCCAATTGTGATTGGTTAAAGTATAAACCACAGTGAGGAAATTCTCAATTTGAAGCAGAGCACTATAAAAAGAAACGAAATTAAAACATGAAGGTTAGTGTCAGTTGTTAACTTGATAGAGTCTAGAATCACTTGAGAAAAAGTTTCAATATGGGGTTGTCTCTATCAGGTTGGCCTTTGGACATGTCTGTGGATGTTGTCTTGATTGTGTTGGGTGATATATGAGGAATCAACCCACTGTGGGTGGCACATTACCTAGGTTTGGGTCATAGAGAAGGACAACCTGGGCAGAACCATCATGTATTTCTCTCTGTTCTTGGCCATAGGTGGGATGTGACTGGCTAAATTCTTGCCACATTGACTGCCCTGCTGTGATAAATTGTAACCTGGAATTGTGGGTTAAGGCCAAACCTTTCTCCCAAAAGTTGCTTTTGGCCAGGGTGTTTATCACAGCAACAGAAATGAACCAGAACCAAATCTTATATTGCCAGACCCTGTGCCGGGTCCTATCCTGGACATCGTGGAAACTTTGATTCTTTAGTCACTGGCCATCATTTGGCAAGAAGAATGGTGATTGGTTAGAGCAGGGGGAGACACACCAGTGCACACACCAAAGTTGTTTACTTAATAGACTGCTGTGTTGGGGATGTCCATATTTACCTCTGTTCCACAGGGACCTGCTGACCCAGGGTCAAAGAGACCTTGTCATCCTGCACATGATTTCTAAGCTCTGACACTGGCATCTGGTCAGCAAAAGCAGGAGGTGTGGACAGGTGTGGTAGGACCCATGCTGATGCTCTCATGTCACAGTGCTTAGAACACTCTAGCATGGCCAGCCCCAGTGCAGAGAGCCCTGGGAATGCCTCAGTGTCCATCCAGAGGGTGGAGACAACGTGCTGTTCTCCACAGATGGCCTGCGGTGTGGATTTTTAGGAATGAATCAACATCTGTAAGGTCACAGAGATTGTCAGTGGTATAGATGAGGTTTATATTTGGGCTGTTCTTTCTCCCATGAGGCCTGTGAAAGGGCGGTGGAGATAGGGATTAATGGGTTTGGTGGGTTGAAGCAACTAAATAAAGGCAATTAATTATAGTGTGCTAAATAGCTTGTCAAATTGACACAGCTGGGAAGAGGGAACCTCATATGGGGAATGAAGCCTGTGGGATTGGTTTTATGAACACATCTGTGGGGCATTTTCTTAATTGTTCAGTGGTATTGATGTGGGAGGGCTCAGCCCACTGTGGGCAGTGCCATCCCTGGGCAGGTTGTATAAGAAATGTTGTATAAGAAAGCATCTGAGCAAGCCAGTAAGCAGTGTTCCTCCAAACTGTGCTTCAGCTCCTGCCTCCTCATTACAGCCCCGAGTTTCTACCTTGACTTCCATCAAGATGCGAGACAAAATAAACCCTTTCTTTCCTCCCCAAGTTGGTTTTGGGCAGTGTTTTTAGCACAATACGGAAGGAGAATTTGAAGGCGAGATAATTGACTTCAACTGTAAGGTGATGTCATGATTGGCATGAGCACTAAGGAGACTTGGGGGTGAAGGTCACTGGCAACATCAAAATCAAGGATTTCGTACAGCATTGGTGTGAATAAATAGTCCTGGATCTTGTAAAACTGGAACAGGGGTGGGGTTTGGGGGGGGGCTCTGATATGTTACAGGGGAGAGCAGAGTTTGTACCCTGAAGGCCAAAACTTCAAAATGCCCCCCAGAGCATTCACACACATTTTACACCCCGTCTTGCTCCTCTTAGAACATTAGACCAGTGGAGGGCTTTGCGCTCTCTTGCCACTAGGAGGAGATAAAGTGAGGTGTGATGACATGCATTGGCTGTTGTAGTCAGTATGTTCCTATACAAAGCCCATGAAGCCCATGTGAGTGCCTGGGTTTGACATCTGGATTTCTGCTGCTCCCGAAGTTCATCGGCCTGTTCGCTTCACTCAGAGATGGTCTTCCAAGTTGTTTTTGACCATGGCGATGCATCACCCAGTGAGAGCATTGAGCATACAGATGCCCAGGGAATTAGAGGACCCTTTTCTGGCATGGGAGTGGGAAGCAGAAACAAGAGAGGGACAGCCTGCAGCCTTAGCCACACTGTAAGTTACCTACTCACTTCTTGCCGGGGCGGTTACAGACCCCCTATTTTGCTGTGTCCTCAGAGCCTTGGACACTTCCCTGGGCTCTGTGGTCTTTGGCATCTCATCTGTTTAAACATCAACACCCACGAGCAAGGCAGCTTTGCTGTCCTTATTCTTCATGTCTTTGCTGTGAGCCTTCTGTTCAGGTCCATGGGGCACAGATGGGACCAAGCCAGAACTACTGCCCTCAAGCCTCGCTGGAGTGGGAATGACAACCTGCAGGAGAAGGAAGAGGAAGATGCCAGCTTTCTTTGGCGTCAGCAGGTATTGATGACCTTTGATAACATAACTTCACTGCGCAGGCTCTTCTCAGGGCCCACTGAGAAGAGACACTCTGCCCGCTCTCAAGTCAGGCGCCATCTAGTGGATCTGCTGGAATGGTCCCCCCCCCCTTTCCCCCTCAGAAAAGGCCTTTTTTTTTTTTAGACAGGGTCTCTCTATAGCTCTGGCTGTCCTGGAACTTGCTATGTAGACCAGGGTGGCCTTGAACTCACAAAGATCCACCTGCCTCTACTTCCCAAGTGCTAGGATTAAAGGCATGCGCCACCACGCCCAGCCAGAAAAGACTTATTATCTGAATCTGAAATGCCCCCCCCCCATTACCTGGTTCGTGGTGGTATTGAAAGCCTTGGAGCTTTTAGTAGAAGTGGGTCAATAGAGTCAGGCCTCTGAGGCACCCTCTGCCTCCTCGTCTGCCACCAAGTGACGAGTAGCCACCACATGGTCCCACTGCCCTAACAATGCCCCCTGGCTTCCCACATGATGGACTGAAATCCCACTGTACTCTTGAGCCAAAATAAATTTTTATTCCCATAACGAGTTTGTCAGATATTTTGGTCATAGAGATGCAAAAGTAACTAATACAGGTGTCTAGCATTTATTAGGCTCTGGATAGTGGAGCAGGAATGAGTGACAATATCTTCTCCTTGGAGCAATGGATTATAAGCAAGTAAACAGACACCAAAGTCCAGGCGTCTGGAGCTGGTGTCTGAACTAAAGCCCTGTGCTGGAAGGGCCTCTTATCCATGGAAGGAGCTGTGGTTTTCAGTGTGGCCCTGCTCTTCCCTCTTCCCTCCCTCCTCAGCTTTTCTATCCATCATAAGTGGATAATGATTTTGTCCTACCTTACTGCTGACCCCCTCGATAATATTGACCTAGTGAGGAAGTTGTAAGGCATAACTAATAAAAACGACAATGAAGCATTTGCCAATAGAAGGCGTGCTGCTGCATGCTAACACGGGGAGAGCCCGTCTGCCATGAAAGGGCAGATTTATTACGCAGCTGTTCAGCCAGCATGCCGCTTCTGCTCCTGCCTTGACGAGGCAGCTGAATCCAGTTCTAGCGATGCTGTCCTCTGGACTTCTGCTCTCGTACCTTGCTTGGCCTCTGCCTTTGTGGATCTGGCTTCCCTGTGATGATCTGAAAGGCCTGTTCAGTTGTGAATTGTATTCCACAGTCACAGGAGTGGCGAATCTGAAGTAAGGATCTTCTGGTCTAGAGAGGAGAAACAGATGAGTGACTAAGTACAGCTAGAGGGTAACTGCTGGAGCAGACACAACTGAACACGAGAGCTATAGAAGATCCTTCTCTCAGGTGGAAAAGAGCGAGACAGTTCTGAGGGCTGACTGTCCATTAATGGTGAACCAGGCAGAGTTCCAGGCATGGTGTTCAGCAGGGCTCAAGAGCTTGAACTCTAGGAGCTGGAGAGAGGACTCAGCAGTTAAGAACACTGGCTGTTCTTGCAGAGGACCTACATGGTGTCTAATAACCATCCATAACTCCAGTTCCTGGGCATTCAGTGCTCTCCTTTGACCTTGGTGGGGATTGTACAGCACAGGTGCATGCATGTAAATACATGCAAGGAATATACTCATACACACAAAATAATAAACAAAATGTTTCTTTTTTAAAAAATTATTTATTTTTTATGTGTATGAATGTACTGTCTGCATGTAGGTTTGTGCACCCCTGTTGTGCAATGCCGTGGAGGTCAGGAGATGGTGTCGGATTCCCTTGGAACTGGAGTTCTCCTAGAATTGGAGTTTCCGATGGTTCTCAGCCGCCATGTGGGTGCTGGGGATCGAACCCGGGTCCTCTGCAAGAGCAGTCGGCACTCTTAACTGCTAGGCCATCTCTCCAGCCCCAACAAAATATTTCTTAAAAAGAGCTTGAACTCTGGGGCCCAGCTGGTTGGCAGACTTTGAACAGGTATCATTCAGGTTATTATTTCATCTTTCTTTATGACTATAGAGCAGAGTAGCAATACTTTGTACTTCTGGGAGCTGTTAAGAGCATCAAATGAATTAGTGTATGCAAAGGATTGGAGACAGCGTTGGCTCTGTGAGAGCATTGTTAGCACCTGCAAAGAGTGTGCAGAGCAAGTGCCCTTCAGTGAGATGAGGTGTCGTCTTTGAACAAACCCGGATGTCTGGAAAGGAGAGGCTCTAGGGAGGCCACTGAGCCTCCAGGTGTGTATAGATACTACCGACCCCTAGCTGTGCAGAATCTGAAGAAGCTGCTGAGGGTGACATAGGTATGAAAATCCAGGCAGCTTCCTTCTTCCCTTACAGGCCAACCAGGCACTCACTGAACCTGGCCCTGAGCTGTCCTTACTTGGACTTGCTCTGTTTGTGAAAACAGTACAGGCAACTGAACACCAGGCTACATCTTTGTGTGCTGATTTAATGAGAAAATTGAATGCAGAAGAGGGGAATTTTGGAGATAATTGGGCTCAGGAGAGTTGTGTGTTTCTGGAGTTGATGAGCAGTTGATAGTCTCATAAGGAGTGCTCATGATGATCTACGAAGGGCTCGACCGCTGGATCCCCTACTTCCAAGGCTCCCCTCTGAGGACTCCTCCCAAGAAAACCTCCCAGAGTCACTGCAGGAGCAGGAGGCTGAACGCACACAGAACTCTGCTTAAGGACCACATGGCTGGCACCACGTGCACCCTTTTCTGTCGTCACACAGGAAAGGCAGAGCTCAGATCTTTGTTCTCATCTCTCTGGAAACTTCTTTCCTTGGCTAGCCAGCCACCTTCCTGAGGTTGTCAGCCTGTGTATGGGTCCTGTGCCTCAGTGATAGATAGTTGCCTGCACTTTGCCTACTGTGAAATTCTCAAGAAAGGAGTTTGGATGAAAAGATTGTTTTGCATTGTGGAAGCCACTGTCAAAAGCAGACAGACACTCACTGTCCGTCATGTCTGCTGATGGCACTCTCCTGGCATGAGGAAAGGAACATAATTGGAAAATGGGCAATGGTCACAGAGCAATTATGGGGCATGTTAATGAGGTTTACATGAAGGCTTCCAGGGAATTAATGAAGAACAATGATTTTGGCATTTGTGTTGAACAGCTGGACAGCTTGATAAGGGTACAGATGAGAGCGCCCTTGGCATAGACTAGGTGATGGGGCCTGAGGCCCATTCAGCTTCTGCTAGCTTGTTCTCCAGGCCCTAGGCATGCATCTTCCTTGGGCCGTGCTTCAAATTGTAGCCAGTAAGCAAACTGTTTCCCCTTCTCAGGCGTACTCCTTAGAGATGTGGTGAGTTTGGGCAACAGTGAGTTTAAAATACACCCAGACTCCAGACTCCATGTCTGTGTGTGTCTTGGATACGTTATGTTGCCACCATGAGCACAATTTCTTTCCATCAGTGAACAGTTCTGAGGATCAATTGGAATAGTTGACATGAAATTACATTGTAGATAATGTTAGATCCAGAGATAGAGAACCAGTAAGATCATGGACCTATAAGAAGGCACACACATATGGTTAGAAGTGGTATTTTAAGGAATTGGCTTGTGATTGTGGGGAGTTGATGAGTCTGAAATCTGTAGGTCAAACAGGGGTTATGGCTATAATCCTAAAGTAGAATTTCTTCTTGGAAACCTCAAATTTTGCTCTTAAGGCCTTCAGTTGATTGGACAAGGCTTACTAGTATGATTTTAGGGTAATCTCCTTTATTTAAAAGTTAACTGACTGTGCATGCTTACAATATCTGCAAAATAACCTCTCAGCAAACCCCGGACTAGTGTTCAGCTAAGCTACCATAGTCTTCTAGCTTAGCCAAGTTGACGCGTGGAGCTAGCTGTCATAGTCATAATGGCTGCAGGTATGTCAAGAGTTAAGTAATAAATTCGGTCCTATTGGGTGCCATCGGAACCACATTGTCCATGGCCTGACACTCAACTAGTCTTTGCTCTACTAATTTGATTAGAGGAGGTCAGGCTGAGGATGGCTTAAGTGATAGAGGCTCTCAGAACAGATTGATAGGCTGTTGGTCTAGCTTTTTCTCAGAGATAATGCTGGAATTTGAAATGATCGCAAGGGCACTGCAAAGGATATTGATTTTTGGAAGTTAGGCAGACCTAACTTCCAATCTTGGACATAGCTTTATCTTACTCCTTACTCCCTATTGAGATAAGTAACTTAATCTCAGGGCTTTTAGGCTTATTGCAAGAGTGGACAACTTAAACACTCAATCATTGTTTTCCTCCCTGTATGTTTGTTGAGTGTCCACTGAGTTGTTAAAATGTGACATTTATTCTAATCTAGAGGTTTTCCCATAAGGGGTCTGAGGGAGAGGTGGGGAACAGTGCACTATACCAAAGCTTCCATCAAGACGGAATTTTCAGGATGGAGTTCAAGGGCACCTGGGTTTCCAGTATTGACAGAAAAAAAAATGCATTCACTTTGAGAGCTTTAGGAACACCCTGGATTAATGCTGTGTCTCTGCACAGCTGAGGTAGGTCAACAGCTCTGTGTTATTTCCCATGGCTCTGCCCACCTAGGAATGTCAATATGTCACCATATTTTAAGGTGAGTAGTCACCATTATTAATCATTTTATTATCCCATGATCTGTTGGATAGAGCAGATCCCAAATGCTAGGCTCATATGATTCCACCCAGATGTCCGCTGGCACCTAGTTATGGTTCCCGGGGAAGTTGACTAACAGAGATGAGCAGTAGTGTCTATAAATTCTGATATATTTCGACAGACTTCTTAGAACCAGGCCTTGATGGCCTTCCCTAGAGAATCCCCTTGATCTTCGGAATGGCTCTTCTTAACATGGTAGCTGTGATTAGCAGCAGCACTTAGGCCAATCCCCAAGAAAGATGTGTATTATGTACCCATTTGATACTGCCTATTGAGAGTAAACTAGAAAGCAAGCAGAACCAGTCAAATTAAACAGATATGCATTTTATGTTTTTACTTTTTTTTATGACTGAGGAGGCTGTGAACTCCTTGAAAGACAGATGGTCCTCTTTGCATCTCTGCTTCACTGTCTAGTACAGGACCTGGTATGTTGTCAGAGTACGGTACATGTTTGTTGGGCGAGCGAATAAACTGTGAAGAAATGTCTTGAGCTATGTTGTACTCTGGCCTGGACAGCTGTTAAGGCTTGGCTTTGCTTATGGATTGAAATACTTCACACAAACGGGGAGGCTGGGTAATGGGCCGGCACTCCTGGGGGCTCTCTCTGAGGGTCTGATGGATGGACGGGCAGCAGACAAACTCTGTACCATCTGTGCCTCCAACTTGGAAGATCAAAGATGAATGTGTGAGTGAGTGAGGCCTCTCCAGTGACAGTCCACCCCGGAGACTGTACCAGCACAGCTCTTGCGTTTTCAGTGGGAATTTGAATGGAGGAAAAGACTCCACAGTATGCGGAGAGAAAGCCATGGCTTAAGCTTGCTTCTGGGAGACCTTTCAAGTGTGAATGGAACTTACCACAGGCTTTCCTCACCATCCAGACATCTGGGGTGTGTTCTCCTGCTCATTAGATGTTAGGTACCTGTATTAGTCACTTTCTGTTGATGTGATAAAACCATCATGACCAAGAGAGCTTAGAAAAGTAAGAGTTTATTTGAGCTTACTGTTGATGGTTCCAGGGAATTAGAGTCCATCCTGGCAGGGAGGCATGGTGGCAGGAGCTGGAGCAGAAAGCCGAGGTTCACATAGTAAAGCCAGCACAAGAAGCAAAGAGAGCAACTGGGGTCCTGCAAGGCTTGTTGAACTCTCTAAGCCCACCCCCAGTGATGTGCCTCCTCCAGCACAGCCACACCTTCTAAGACTTCCCAAAACAGCGCTGCCAACTAGAGACAAGATGTCCAACCATCTGGAGCCTGTGGGGGGCATGCATTCTCATTCAAACCACCATAGTGCCCTTGACTGTGAAGAGAAATGAGTTTTTTTTTTTAATTTTATTTATTTTTGTATGTGTATGAATGTACTGTCTGCATGTAGGTTTGTGCACCGGTGTCATGCAGTGCCTTTGAGGTCAGAAGAGTGTTTCTTATTCCTTTGGAACTGGAGTTCTGGAATTGGAGTTACAGATGGTTCTTCGCCGCCATGTGGATGCTTGCGATCGAACCCGGGTCCTCTGCAAGAGCAGTGGATGCTCTTAACTGCTAGGCTATCTCTCCAGCCCCCAAGAAATTAGTTTTAAGTGTGGTTTCAGACCCAGAATAAATCTATCAGAGTAGTTAGGAAAATGTCTTTTAATGACATCTTTATGTACCTGAGGTCAGAATCTCAGAGTCACCTTTTCTTTGTCCTTTTCCTAATCCATTCGTGCAGTGGAGCTCTAAGCCTTGGTGAGGGCATTTCCACCTGAGACCTCTCACAGACTTTTCCTTCTCTGTCAGTCGTCAGCCCTGGTATGGATGATTGCACTAGCGACAGCCTGGGCTCCTCCTTTCCCTGTCTCCTCATCCATCAATTTTCTGCACAGCTGTGGTTTTCTAAAGCTCTCAGCAGCTCCTGGGATTCTTATGCAAGCCTTTTGGTCACTCTTCTTGCTTCTAGAAAACGCACACACAACTTAGTAGGATAGCATAAAGCTGCTCCTGATCAAGCACCTACCTAGTTCTAGACACTACCACTATGTGCCACGCCGTCATTTTACCTCCGTGCCGTCACTGTATGTTCCTTTGTCCCTTGGAAGGTTTATGAACATCTAGTTGTCAGGTGCCTATTCATCCCTCAGGGCTCAGGCTCTGGGAGTGTTGTGGAATTGCCTGGCAAGGGTCAGGTCACCTCAGAACTGTGGGGATGGCTGGATTTCACAGCGGTCCTAGTGATGCAGTTAAATTCTCTTCAGCTGAGCCACAAGCACCCCACAAGGGAACCTTGTCCACGCATGTCTTTACTTGCTCTGCTAAATTGTGTTTTATTAATGTGTGTGATTGTTCTGATGCTCAGGCTACTGTGCTAATGACTGATAATTGCCTTAATGAGCTATTTGTAAGAAATACTGTAATACCGGTCGGAATGAAACCAGACCCCGGCACAGCTGGTGGGATAACAGCCCTTTGGGGAGCCTGTAGGATTCCATTTTCCACAGAGGAAAGAAATCAGCATTGCCTGTGGCTCCTTGAACTCCAAGGTCACCCGTCCTCCACTTGCATGTTAACAATGTATGGATTAGCCTGGAGGCTAGGTCATGGTACAGAAGCACATTCTGACAATCGTAGGAGCTCTTCGGCCCGTTCTCCCCCTCCATCTCAGGTTACCAGGGGCTCTGTTGCCATCCTGGATCCAGCATAAGTAGGCACCTGTCATCCGGACCACTGTGGGTCACTAGGGAAGAAATACTGGGCAATCGAGACACTTCTGAGTCATAGTCCATAGTCCATAGTCATATGAAATATGAAAACTATATGAAAAAGGCAAAACTGTGGTCACAACCAAGCACAGTGTTTGCCAGAGGTTAGAGAGGAGAGAAGGATGACTTAGCTGCACATGGAGGGCATTTAGGGCAGGGAAATGGCTTTTTGATGTCATAATGTTGGACACATGTCACTATAGATATGTCAAAACTTAGCATGAAAATCAAGAGCGGAAAAAAAAAATCAAGAGCAGAACCCCCCTGTGAGCTGTGGACATGGGGCAATGATGATGTGAGTTAAGTTCATCTGTCATAACACATGTGCTTCTGTGGCGGGAGATGCGGATAATGGAGCAGGTCTTACATATAAAGGGCAAAGTACATATTGGAAATTTATGTGTCCTCCCTTTTTTCCCTGTGAAGTTTAGATTGCTCTAAAATTAGTCTGTTAAAAAAGAAATGAAGACCTGGCTGGAAATGGTGGTGCATGCCTGTAATCCCAGATAGATCTTTGTTAGTTCAAGGATAGCCTGGTCTGTAAAGGGAGTTCTAGGCAAGACAGTGCTACATAGCAAGACCCTGTCTAAAACAAGAAAAATTAATAAAGTCCTGGCTGTAAAAGTGAATGCATATTGGCTTGTAGGGTGACACTGAGCTGAGAGGAGTAAAGCTTGAGGGGTCGCGTAGCTTGAAGGTTGGAGTGTTGAGCACACATGCTCTGGGCTCTTACAAGACAGCTAGAGTCTTACCTACTTCAGTCACTTGCCAATCAAGCTGTGTTTCTGGACACCCCATGGCTTGAAAGCACAAGAAGGGAACAGTCGTTGTTGCCAGTGTTCCTTGTCTGTCTGAGCGTCTCAGTTAGCCTCCCCCAGAATCTGCTCAGGCTTTGAGCTGCTCTGGGGATTGGGATTGAAGGTACACAAGCTCTTCTCCTTTTCTCAAAGAGCTTATCATTGTGGTAGATTTTTGCATTGCAGACAATTTTGATATAATGATACAGTCATATTCTTGGAAAGTGTTCAAAGAGCTATTTGTCTTTTTCCCATAGGTGATTGTGTGAAGAGGTGTTTCTGCTGAAGGTTCTCCAAGTGTGGCATCTGGAAAATATGCAGGTTCACTTGTAAGAAGCAGGCTGCCCAGGATACCATCTGTCAGATGGCACTGGGCTGTCATGGGTCTACAGCTTACCATGTCACTTCCACCTCTGCATGTGTTTTCTCTGTTTGGTCCTCTTGAACACCTCAAGTGAACTTATGTGAGACTCATTTGGGCTTTCCTTCCTTTTAAAGTGTGATGTGCTGTTTATCTACCTATCCATCTATCCATCATCCAACATCCATCCATCCATCCATATATCCATCCACCCTCCCTCCCATCTCCATCTTTCCATCCATCCATATATCTACATCTTATATCTACATCTATCCATCCATCCAGTGTTCATCAGTCTATCCATCTGTCTGTCCACCCCCTCATCCATCCATCCATCCATCCAGTGTTCATCAGTCTATCCATCTGTCTGTCCACCCCTCACCCATCCATCCATCCATCCATCCATCCATCCATCCATCCATCCATATTCATCCATATTCATCCAACCATCATCCATATCCATCCATCCATCCATCCATCCATAATCTATCCATCATCCATTGTCCATCCGTCCACCCACCCACCCACCCACCCATCCGTCCATCCATTGTTTATTTTAGTCATGCATTATTCCTAGACATTGAAACTGTGGTGGTGAATGAACCAAAGACTGTTTTCATAATGCCAAATTCTAGCAAGGGAGTGTTAAGACAGACACAAAAGACGACATATTGTTTATTCTCATTTATAAGATAGATTCAGAATAGATGAGTCTAAGGAAACTTACTGTTGGAATGAGTAGAGGGGGAGAAGGACAGTATCTGCCTGATGGTTTTATTTTGGAGTGCTCAAAAAATTTGGAATTAAATGCGTGGGATTGCACAGCACCAAATGGTGCTCTATTGCTTAAAGAGCTTGTTTTATGTGGATTTCACATTAATATAAATCTTCTAGTGAAAGGAGATAGATCCAAGCCAAAGTTCACATTCATAGTGAACTTTTTAAAAAGGAATGAGTTTAGGGGCATGCTAGGTACAATGTTGGATTTGGTTTCTCCTCTGAGAATTGATAATTGAATCTAGCCCTTTGGACATGCTAGGCAAGCTCTCTACTACTGAGATACAACTTTTTTTTTTTTAAATTATTTTTAAGCTTTTATTTTACTTATTGCCCCGGCTGGCCTTGAGCTGCTCTGTCATCCACACAGATCTTGAAGTTTTGCTACTCTTGCCTCAGCCTCTCAAGTAGCTGAGATTACTGGCTTTACCACCAGGCAAGGTGGTAGATTGTCATTTTTGAGGATCTGTGAGGATACATTTGAGAGAGGCCAAACGGAGGTGAGTATGAGTATCCCAGGCAAAGGACACAGAAAGGTGAAGGGATAGATGAGGGTGTCTACTTAGTGAGTGAGGATGAGGTGAAGGGATAGATGAAGGTGTATCTACTTAGTGAGTAAGGATGAGGGGAGACATCATTACTGGCAGTTCCAGAGTGTTTTTGTCCAAATTAGAGAAAGACACCCCAGCAAGGCACAACCCTTTGATTGCAGAGCTTCAGAAGTGGATGTCACTGGGTTTCAGCTTTTTCTGCAGGGCAGAGGATACATCCACTCTGCAGTCATGCTTCTGAGAGGCTACGGAAGGGGAAAAAAATGAGGGAGGTCAGCTGAGTGACTGTTTTCAAGGTAAATTCCATCAGGGTTTGTTGTACATGGGCTATGAAAACTAACAGAAAGGGAGGAGGAGGAGTCGAAAGGAATCCAGTTTCTTCCCTGAGATACTAGAGATAGTGTGTGTGTGTGTGTGTGTGTGTGTGTGTGTGTGTGTGTGTGTGAGAGAGAGAGAGAGAGAGAGAGATCTGGGGGTATCCTATTTACTCATGGGGAGGATTGCTAATGCTGCTCTAATGTCCTTCCCCAAGAGTAAGTGACTTAGGGAAGGACATTAGGAGTTTGGTTTCAGTTTTATTGAATTAGTGGTGGTTTTTAGACATAGCCAAATGGATGTATTGGGCTGGGAAACTGAACATGAGCCAGCAGCTCTGGAGCAAGGCAAGGGTGGGTAATACAGATGGGGGATTGCCAGCGTTTAAATGGCACTGACGACCATGTGCCTGACGAACCCAGCTGAGGGGAGAGGGCTGAACTTGACTGTACTCCTATGTGTCTGGGGCAACAAATCCTGAGTGATAATGTGGAGTTTTAGGACTAGTTTAATCACTTTTAACAACTTTTGTGTGTGTGGGGGGGGCTGATTTCTGCTGTCTACCTTACTGTTTTGAGACAGAGTCTCATTCTTGCTGCATAGACTGGCTAGGAAGTCCTTGAGATCGTACCCCTATCTCTTCCCACCCACTTGGGTTGCAGATGCGGGCTATTGTGCCTGACTTTCACATGGGTGCTGGGAACCTGAATTCAGGTCCTCACTTTGGGCAGCAAACCCTTAGCTCAGCTCCCAAAGCAGAAATTTGAAAAATTTAAAGTAGATTTGAAGTACTGCAAGCTGATGAAAATAACGGCACTTTTCTCAAATATACAGACATGTTAAATGGTCCATGGAAGGTGTTACTTGGAAAGAGAGAGAGAGAGAGAGAGAGAGAGAGAGAGAGAGAGAGAGAGTGTTATAGAGTTAGAGAGTTAGTTTGTTGTACAAAGTGGCAGTGAACTAACTGGGTAACTGGGCTGCGATGTCTGGTAGCCACCCTTTTCATATTTATAGCCCCCAGAGGTCCATGTAGTAAGTGACCTAGATACTGTTGAGAGGTGGTAGAGCTGTTGAGATGTAGGCCCAGTGGGCAGAAGTTAGGATACTGGGGCCTTCCCTCGAAGGTCGTGAGACTCTCGTCTCCTCTGTTTTCTGGTCTGCATGAGGTGAGAACCCTTTACGACTGTGATTTGCTGCCCCACCACAGGCCCAACAGCAGTTGATCATAGACTGAAGCCTTCATAAACTGTGAGCCCAAACAAATCTTCCCTCTTTATAAGCTTATCAGGTATTTCATCATAGTAACAGTAAGCTGACCTAACATATAAGCAAATTATCTGGTATTCACAAGGTACCAAATATACATTTGTAAAATGACAGGATGAATGGTCCTGTTCTCTGTCCCTGAAGAATAAAGTGGAAAAATGTGATTCAGTATTTTAGTGTTGATTCATAGCTTGAACCAAAGAGGCTTGTATATCCACCTTGGTCAGTAGAGATACAGTCTGCCCTTACAAGCTGAGTACTTACCACATTTCATAGATGAGGGGCTGCCAGGGCAGTTCCCAAAGAGAAAGCTAGAAGTGCTGTGAACCATGGCAGTCAGCACAAGATTACACATATGCCATAAATCCATTTGGGTGTTTCCTATTTTGCCAGACAGAGCTAGCGTAATGGCCTGACTTCTGTCTTTGGGAAGCCTATGAGCATGGTTGAGACTGTCTTCTGAGTAGTTGAGCTGTTCTCAGAGCAGGTAGGAATGGCCTACTGTGTCTGTACTATCTTACTTTGGGAAGTCTGTAATTTTGCCACATGTCAGGTAAAGGGTGGCTTCCTTATCCAGCCCTGCATCATGAGTGTCTGTGGTCGACGTATTTTCACACATACTATTGACTGCTGCAGAAATTCAGTGTGTCCTCTGTGACTGCGCTGGAGAGCATTCTTGCTGTCTGAACCTAGTTTCCTCTTAGCCTTATCTCATGCACTACTTCCCTGGGAGATTTTCCTTAAGGTCCTTTTGTTGAAGTTAGTCATAGCCATGAATAGCTATGCTAAGTCTCTGAGTCCTCTCAGTGATTTACCAAGCCTGGGGTTGGTCTTGGGCACAGCTGACACCTTCCCTCTGGTTTTGGCTGTTTGCTTTGTTAAACAATCAGTCATAGCACCCTATAAAACCCATGAATTCCATTAACATTTACTGGAGCTCCACAACATACATTACACCTGTGAAGCTGCCAGAACTCTAGGAGAGTTTGCTGCAGAATCCATGTTATACCACCATGTGCTTCCAGGGGTGATGGGAAGACATTAGCAGACAGAAGATGCAATAGAAGATCCAGGGATGATTAACCCCCAGACCAATAGAAATTACATTTTGAAAGAGAAAAATGTAAGTTGTAGAATAGCATATTCCCCAAATTTTTTCAGAAAAATGAGGTGCTATGTATCTATGATGTAACAGTTTTTATAAGGTGTGGAAATACTGCTCAGTTGGATTTGCAGAAATGGCTTTAAGGCACTGTTAGACATTGCTCTTCCCTGGCATCCCCAGTCTTAGTCCTCATCAGTCTGCACACCCTTTTATCCATCTTCCCGACCACCCAGCTGTCCATCATACTATCCTTTTTTTTTTTTTAAAGGGTCTCCATGTAGCCCAGGCTGGCCTTGAACTCGAGATCCTCCTGCCTCTGCCTCTTCAGCATATCCTACCAATGTGTGCCACCACCACGGCCATACTATCCTTCTATCCATCCAGCTGTCCATCATACCGTCCTTCTATCCATCTGTCTGTCCGTCATACTGTCCTTCTATTCATCTGGCTGTCCACCATACTATCCTTCTATCCATCCAGCTGTCCATCATACTATCCTTCTATCCATCCAGCCGTCCACCATACTATCCTTCTATCCATCCAGCCGTCCATCATACTATCCTTCTATCCATCCAGCCATCCACCATACTATCCTTCTATCCATCCAGCTGTCCATCATACTATCCTTCTAACCATCCAGCTGTCCATCATACTATCCTTCTATTCATCCAGCTGTCCATCATACTATCCTTCTATCCATCCAGCTGTCCATCATACTATCCTTCTATCCATCCAGCCATCCACCATACTATCCTTCTATCCATCCAGCTGTCCATCATACTATCCTTCTATCCATCGGGCTGTCCATCATACTATCCTTCGATCCATCTGGCTGTCCATCAGACTATCCTTCTATCCATCTGGCTGTCCATCATACTATCCTTCTATCCATCCAGCTGTCCATCATACTATCCTTCTATCCATCCAGCTGTCCATCATAGTATCCTTCTATCCATCCGGCTGTCCATCATACTATCCTTCGATCCATCCGGCTGTCCATCATACTATCCTTCTATCCATCCGGCCGTCCATCATACTATCCTTCTATCCATCCGGCCGTCCATCATACTATCCTTTTATCCATCCGGCCGTCCATCATACTATCCTTCTATCCATCCAGCTGTCCATCATACTATCCTTCTGTCCATCCAGCCGTCCATCATACTATCCTTCTATCCATCTGGCTGTCCATCATACTATCCTTCTATCCATCTGGCTGTCCATCATACTATCCTTCTATTCATCCAGCTGTCCATCTGTCTGCTCACTCATCCTCCCATCTTCCTCTCCATCTATCAACCTACTCACCCACCATCCTCTCACTCACCCATCTATCCATCTTCCCTCTCATCCACCCATCTCCCTATATATCCAGCTGTTTATCTGCCCAGTCACCCAGCCATGTCTTCCCATTTATCCAGTTGTGTGTTTGTCTGTTCACTCATCTACCCATCTTTATGTTCGATCTGTCTGCTCATCTATCTCTCCACCCCTTCATCCCTCAATCATACCCGCTGCTCTTTCCATTCATCTATCTACTCACTTATCTACCCATCTTCACATCTATCTAGTTTCCATTCACCCACCCATTCTCATATCCTTCCAGCTGCTCTCCTACCTCTCATTCATCTTCACATTTACTTAGTCAGCCATCCATCAGTGTACAATCTCCTCCATCCTTCTTTCCCTTCATCCAGTCATCCATCTATCTCTACTCTTACCTACCCATCTTCCCATCCTTCCAGCTGTCCATCTGTCTACCCACTACCTGCTTGTCCACTCCACACCTCCAGCCAGCTTGTTAGATGATTAATGAGCTTTAAAGCACTCCAGATGGCTGGGGTGAGTTGAGTGGTAGCCGTGGGGGTCTCTGCCCTCTTAGGGTCTGCAGGAAAGGAGATTGACTTGGGAACAGGTATTTATTCATAGGTATAAGGTTATAGGCACACCACTGTACATACTCACATGTGAATACCCAATTATTTCTATGATGTGGGCAAAGAAATTATTCCGACAAAGGGTCCAGGGCAGGGGAGGCTTTCTGCCTCTCCCTTTATGGCCATTTAAGTAAAGGAGACAGAAGAGATCCTCTCTTGTGGTAGTTCCCCAAAGGTTAATTTAAAATATTCCTTTCATTTGGCTTCAGAATAGCTCAGAGCCACCTTTAGTGTACAGTTGGGGGTTGTAACCATGCCCCAAGGCAAGTGGCAATTACCCTAGTTCACCTGCCTGAGATCATCAAAGGAAGGAAGCCACACTGAGAGGTCAGGGACAGTCAGTGGTTGCTAAGAAATCTTGCTCAAATGATAATGGAACCAAAGTCTTCTCCCTTAAGCCCCACTTGCCTTGCCCAGCCATTGCCTTGTTTAGGGATGAGGAATTAAAGTCTGCAGATGCAGGAACTGTCATCTGAAGTCAGAATCCTTTTTTGTTTCTGTCTTACCTTTTGTTTGAGAAATTTGGCCTGACACTTGTGTTTGGAAGACCTACTAGTCATCTTCCCTACCACGTCATTCATTATTTCCAACGTAAGTTACATAAATATCAGGGATTTCTTCTTGGGACTTTCCTCAGGTAATTCGAGCAACGAAAACATGATTTTCACCCATAAGTAAAATGACAGCAGCAGGAAGCAGTGTGCACCAGGCATCACATTGAATGTTGTGTTTAAATTCTTTTAGGAACAGATAGGTTCTGTTATTTACACATTTTACACATGACACTGACATGTGTTTGTTCGTGCGTGTGTGTGTGTGTGTGTGTGTGTGTGTGTGTGCATGCGCGCGCACAGTCTGTCCAACTGTCTCTACTGATGTTGGAGATTTTGCTTTTGTTTTTAAGGAGACAACAACAAAACACAACAATTTGTAAATAAAATACAACAGACAAATTGAACTTAATCATAGTTTATTACATGACCTTAATTCTGTTGGAGTGGTGAACAAATAATATTTAACTGGAAATAATGTAAGTTACAGTCTTAATAGAAAACCTTTTCCAGAATATGTAAAAATCCCTTTAAATTCAACAGTAAGAAACCCTACAAATATGTAAGTTGAAAATAAGCACCTGGGAAGATGTTTCAGCAACATAGGGGAAATGCAAACTGAACCCCTTAAACAGATATCCTGCCCATAGTAGAATACCTACAAGCCAGCATTCTGGGAGTCCAAGTGCTGGTGCTTGTAAGAAAGGTCCCTTTCTGTTCGTGGTGTGATTAGAGCTCCTCAGAGAGTTGCAGATAAGCAGGACCTGCAGGGCCCCACGATTTTTTTCCTGGCAGCCAGCACTTGCTTGAAAAGTTGCAGGCAGTCTGCTATGTAACTGAGCCTTGGTCAGAAATGGAGTTAATTTCAAGCCCCACGATATTCATTATATAAGGCTTTGTCTTCTGAACCAATAGAGTAGGGATTGTACAGTCCAAAGGGGTCTAGGGTAGAAGAACACAAAGGTTGTAACTCTGGAGTACTGGCCTGTCGGAAAACAAGGGCAGGGAACTCTGGTGATTATGAACTTTAAAAACTGTCTTGCGCCAAAATGGCCGCATCAGCCATTTTAGCCTTTTTTTAGGCTGGTGTCCTTTTCTATAAAATCAAATATTAAAAACATTTGCTTTTGTTAAGCTCTTGAATTTGTTACTACAGAGTGAGGGTCTTGTTCCTCACAGTGAGGATTCAGAGAGATGCCATGCTCTGGGCAGATGCAGAAGAAGCAGGCCGTCCTGCTGGACCTCTCTATGAGGATTCCTGCCACACGATGTGGCAGTCGCAGTCCTGGGCATTTATCCTAGAAAGATGCAGTCTGTGTTTACACAGATCCTGTCCGTACATCTTTGTGAGAACTTTTATTTGCAACCCAAACATCTTTCATCAGGTAATTGATTAAGGGAGAGGTGGTGAATCCTTACTACTGTATACTACTCAGGGAGACAGAGGTATGAGCTTTCATGCAAGTACAGTGACTGCTCTTGTACACTCTGTTGAGTGAAGACAACCAGTCTCAGGAAGTTCCACTCTGCATGATTCCTTTTATATAGCATTCTAAAAGACAGGTTGTGGAGCATGAAGGCTGACCAGTGTGTGGCAGGGGACGAAGCTGGGTGTGACTATAATGGAGAGGCATGCCTAGGAGAGAGCCCAGGGCCTTTGCTTGTGCTAAGCTTATGCTCTCCTGTTGGCTCTTCCTCCAACCATTGTGTTTCTTTGGGGGTGATGGCACAGTTCTGGGTCTGGACTGTGATGGCTGCACAAGCCTGTACAGGTGACAGAAGCCGATGGAACTGCACAGAGACAAAGACAACAGTAGCAGCAAAACTCAACACACTGAATGCATGCAAAAAAGAAAAAAAAACCTAGCAAAATCTGAGTAAAGTCTGTAGTCAGTGAGTCATTGTATTGCTGATGCTAATATTCTGGTTTTGAAAATGACTGTAATGTCATTGTATAAGATGTCACCCTTTATCTTGATGGAAGAGGGGGCAAGAAGATTGTAAGAGTCAGAGGAGGTCAGTGGCCACAAGGAAACAGAGTTTTCCAGACTGTGGGTCAGTTACTCATGACCTCAAAGCCATTATGACAGGATGTGCAAGTTCCAGGTAAACTCAAGCTAGACAAAAAGTCTAGCATACATGAAAGGAAGTCGGTAAGGAACCATGACCCTGCCTGTGGAAGTATTGGTAACCAACGGCTTCTGGGAGGGGGAGAGTCAGTCTCATTTAAGCATGAGATACTTGGTAGGTTGATCAAGCTCCAGTGAATGACCCAACACTGAAGGGCATTTGGGGACACAAACCTGACTCTGTAGGCCTTTATACACACACACACACACACACACACACACACACACACACACACGAAATTTGGTGGGGAAAATCGGAGACAGTGGCCAAATGCCCATTGGTAAGTAAGCTGACAGTAGTGTCGCCCTCTCTGTCACTTATAGTCAGGTGACTAATGGTGAAGAATTGAGGGTGCAGGAGATGTGCTTGAGGTGGTGGACCACCTGGTCGCAGGGCCCCTGTCCTCCTCTTTCTCTCCCTTATTCTGAGGTGACCTTGGACCTGGTCACCTGCTGAGGATCCACCTCCCTTGCCTTCCGCCTTTCTCTGTGGACCCCACTGCCTTTCATCATCACCCCTGGAGATGCCTGCATCAGAGCTGGATCTCCACATCATCTCTTCTCTCTGTTTCGTGGCGTTTTCTGGAGTCTTCCACAAAGGGCATTTTAGTATTTTCTCTCTCCTGCTTCTTTGAGTTCCTTTGGTCTGATGATTTTACTTGGAAAAGTTTCCCTGGCTCCTTGCTGCCTTTGATTTATATTTTATGGGTTTATTTTGCCTTTCTTACATGAGTTCTAGTTTATTTTTGTTTTTTATGCTTCTTTCCCTTACAGATCTGGAGCTGGAAGTGGCTCTAGAGACCTTGTTTCTTTACTCTGTCTACCTGGCATCCTCCCACAGGAATGGGTTGTGGCTACTGGGATGCCCTGTCCCCTCTGCCACCACCCAGGGTTCCATCTGTCTCTTCCTCTTCTGGTCCGGATCAGCCCCTCTCCATTCTAG
The DNA here is from genome assembly GCA_009823505.1 of Rhizomys pruinosus. Lineage (NCBI taxonomy): Eukaryota > Metazoa > Chordata > Mammalia > Rodentia > Spalacidae > Rhizomys > Rhizomys pruinosus. Next base: position 187,737 of record VZQC01005388.1, read on the forward strand.
TCATCACTGAAGCCAACACTTAGAAAATTAGTTAATCCTGGTACATGTGCGTACAGTGGAATAACTTCATAGTATTGAAGGAAGATGTATTTTTATATGTATATTCTAATAAATATATATATAGATAAAGTTACTAAATATCACAGAACCACAGTGAGGTATATATAGTTATTGTCCTATTTTTTTTTTTTAACAGGAAGAAACAAAAACCCAAAGATCTCAATTGATTTCCACAGCCACACAGCCAAGAAATAGCAGAGTGAGGATTTGAACATGGACAGTCTCTTATTCCAGAGCCTACAGTTTGAACTAATATACCTGCTGTGTGTATGCGTGCACATGTGCGCGCGCACACACACACACACACACACACACACACACACACACGCTTCCTTTTTTATGAATCTTGTCTATGCAAAAATACAAATCTCACCTCAAAAGGGTTAAGAGATAGCTTATTCTGGTGTGTCTGTGGCCCAGAAACACATTCAGGTTACCCCAAATTCCACATTCCAATGTATCATCAGTTTCATGAAGTTTTTATTAGCAACAGAACAGAGAAAGCCATAAATCAAGGTGCCTTTTAAAAAGATTTATTTTATTATTATTCTTTTTTTTAATGTGTATGTTTTCCCTAAAAGTATATATGAGCACCAGGTGCATGCCTGGTTCCCCTGGAGGCTAGAGCGGGCGTTGGAGTTCCTGAAACTGGATTACAGATGGTTGTTAGCTGCCATATTTTGCCGAGAATTGAACCAGAGCCCTCTACAAGAGTAGCAGGCGCTCTTAACCACGGAGCCGTCTCTCTAGCCCCAAATCAAGATGCTTTTAATACATTGATGGAGACATTAGGTAGGTGGGTTTCAGAAAGGTGGGACAGTCACTGCTCTTGGCCTGACATGCTATCTGACAGCCTTCTTAACCTTTTGGTTAATGGAAGCTAGTTGTGTGCAAATACATTTTAAAAAGTTTTACTTGTTAGTCCCAAGGATGTTAGGAGAGACACAGGAGTTGGGCAAGGGATATTTATAAAGGGGCTAAATATAGCCCCAGATAATTGTAATTAATTAGGCTCTGGACCAGCAACATTCCAACCTCTCCACAGTCATTGAAGTTCTAATCAGTTAATTAGCCTTGCAGAAAGTTCAGTATGAGATGAAATTCTTTCCTGAAACTTTCCTTCAAAAACTCCATAGACTTATGTCTGTTAATGCGTATGTAGCCATGGTTACTACAAGGATCAAATTGGTTAAATCTGTGTGAACATAAACCTAAGCACATAGTCATGATCATTTTGGCTAATGGGCAAGGAATATATATAGTATATATACTATATACCAGGCATTGGGCTCAGTGCCAGAGTATTCTGCGGTAAGTTTTCAGCAGCCCTATAGTTCGGTACCACTGCTTAACCACTTCTTAGGTGAAGAAATTGAGTTTTAGGATTAAGTGATTTCTGTCAGATTACAGTTTGCCAAGATCCAGCTGAAATTCAGACCTTGTAGAAGACCAATCCTCTTAAAATAAGGTGAGCAAGAACTGTCACTGTTCACTGGCTCCCTTGTTACCTTGAGGCAAGTACAGCTGACATTGTCTTGGACCAGCCTCTCAGGTGTTTTGGCCTCATTTTTTGTGATTAACATTCTCCTTTGCTCTTAGGAGTGTTTCATAATGGGCAGTCAGGTCTGTGGTTGATGGGCAGATAAGGAATGGGCAGATAATATATGCAACTTGCCCAAGGCCACATGGAGTTTGAATTCCCATCTGTCTGCAGGGAAGTCTTAAGTGGCTTCGCTACTTCTCACTTCTGAGAGCAATTCTGGTTAAGCAGACAAAGTTTGTGAGGTGAAGAAGTCTATGTCCCAGACTTAGCCCCTAGGACAGATGGGCAGGCCGGTGTCTGAGCATACTCTCTCTTCCTCCATCTCTCCCTCCCCAAATTCAACCAAACTATCAGCTTCTGTGGTCTGGTATCTAGGATAGGTCAGCTGTCACCATCAGCATTTTATTTATTTATTTATTTATTTATTTATTTATTTATTTATTAATTCATTCATTCATTCGAGACAGGGTCTCCCTGTAGTCCCAGCTGTCCTGGAACTCACTATGTAGATCAGACTGGCCTTGAACTCACAGAGATTCACCTGCCTCTGCCTCTGCCTCCATCAACATTTTCGAATTATTTGTGAATCACATACACAGATACCATACTAGTCCTGAAAGCTTCTGGATCTTTGAATACAGTGGGGTGGGCGCTTCATCTAGCATAAACTTATCTACTTCAGGTTCACAACCCCATAATAAAGGAGCCCTGATTTTCCCTCAGCATTAACAGTTTTCTCAAGTTATAGCATAGAAGGGCCCTGGGAAAATTTGGAAACTGAAATAGGTTTCTATGTGGGTTGGGGGTGGTGGTGGAGAAAAACAAGGAAGTAAGCTACTGCTCTCAATTCCTTCTTTATTAGAGTTCTTTGGTTTTAGATCCATTTGCATGGAAGCACGTGATTCTCAGACCACCCCTGTTTATGATCATGACAGATTTATTGAAAAGACAGATTCTTATGAAAAGGAGGATGGGCTTTCCTGCTTTAAGAAGGCAGAGATCTGGAAGGATGCAGAAGTAGTATGTACATGCCTGCCTCATGGATTGGCAGACGCTCTGGGCAAGCTGTATCTAGGGAAGAGGGTTTTGCCCTGTGTGCTTATGGTTGCAGCTGAGGTGACTGCTCTGGGGAAAGAGGGCTGTCTCTGTCTCTGTCTCTGTCTCTGCCTCTGTCTCTGTCTCTGTCTCTTGTCTGTTTCTCTCTCTCTCTCTCTCTCTCTCTCTCTCTCTCTCTCTCTCTCTCTCTCTGTTATGGGTGTGGGGGTGTGGGCCCCTGCATGTGGAAGGACATTAGTGTCTTCTGTGACCTGCCACCTTATTTCCTTGAGACGAGGTCTCTTGAATTGGAAGCTCTCTCTCTGAACTTGGGTTCAGTGCTGACCAGTGAGCGTCTAGGATTTGCTCGTCTCCAACCCACTGTGCCGGTGTTGGTGTTGTAGCACACGCAGCCATGCTCCACTTTTCTTGTGGGTTCTGGGGCTTTGAACTCGGGCCCTCTTGCTTTCGGAAGTGCTTTTAGCCACTGAGCTTTGGCCTGTGCTGGTTTTTTACATTTGGGAATCGTGGCTGGGTACTTAATCTTCCATTTCTTACGCTGATAATATAATAGAGAAAATCAACTTTAACTGTTAATGTAAATCTCCCCATTTCAGAGGGCTTTCTTCTGCATAGTCCTGGTAGATATTGGGTGTGCCAGACAGGAGCTAATACTGATTTTATCTTTCCTCCTTGAAGAGGAGACTGGTTGCTTTTAGCAGCCAAAGGGTGTTTGGCTGTATCTTCTTCCCTTCCAGTCTGGATATTTTTTTTAAGGTTGACAGCCCTGTAGTGATTTGGGGTGATGAGAGGGAGACTGACATTTTAATGTTTCGCAGTATGTTTTGAAGCCCTCCCTTGGGTTGCTAATGGGACTAACGATGCCGTCTTGAATACTCCTCTCTGAAATGCCTGGGTACATAACTCATAAATCTCTGTGGCATTCCAGAAGATAGCATGGCTAGTCCTGGAACTCCTGCCCCAGTCTCCTCTGGGCACACACAGCATCTTGGAGTCTCTTGGTGCCGAGCTGTTTGTGGATGCTAAAGAAGACCGCATTTGGCTGGTGCTAGGTGTTCTCTCAGAGCCTTTTCTGAGCCTTTCTCCGACCTCACATTTTCCTCCTTTTTGTCCTTTTTTACTTTCTCCCCTCTCCTCCCCCATCCTCTTAGTGTTTCCTAATAACACCTTGCTCACATCTTTTTAATTCCTTTTTATATCCCAGGATGTCTACAGCCACACTGAGCCCTGTCATAACTGTGGCAATAACACTGGCCTAGGAGTTGATGCCAGGGTACTTGAACTTAGTCCTTCTGCTGACTGGCCGGGGACCTTGGACTCTTCAGGGTGCCTTTCTGGGGGCACCAGATAGAAAAGGGGGAAAGGTGATAATCAAGCCTGCCCATTAATGCTGAGGTGACAGGTAAATGAGGTGACTTTCAGAGATTGTCTTAGCACATAGTGCGCACATAAAAAACAAAACACATAGTTCTTCTCCATGTAGATGCAATTAAGACTTTGAATGTTTTTTTTTTTTTTTCCAAGAAAAGTGTTGGTAGTTGTTAGTCGCAATCGCAGTAATAACAAGGGTAGTACTAGACCTAGCCCTGGTGGTGTTGGGTGCAGTGCTGTCCACAGGAACGTGCTGAGGCATCTCTGCAGTTAACTCTGGTACTTATCAGCATTTCCCTGCAGATACTTACCTGTGAAATGCATAAGCCCCCAGTACTCAGGTATTGTTAATAGTGAATGAATATCCAGTTCAAAGGGGTCCTTTTCCTTTAGACAGCAAAATAAAACCAAAGATGTGTAAGGATTTTATGGAAAGTTCTCTGAACTATTTCTTTTCCTTCTCTAGCAGAGAAGACTGAATGTGACTTAAATGTTTTATAACATGACTCAGTTTCCCTTTGTGTCCTATGGAAGTCACTGATGTCTAAAGGGAGGTTTACCCCTAGACTTCAAGGCCACAGTACCATGCCCGTTTTTATTGTTGAGTGTTCTTTAAGGTGTCTTGTTGGGTGAAGGCTTGAAGGTGGTTGTAACCTTTTCAGTACATAACATGTAGATGTTTTATTTCAGTTATTTATTTCATCAATCATGACCATTTCTTATTTTCTCCTAGGAAAGTGGGTTCTTTCCTCATTTAAAATTCTTCACCATTATAGTTAATACATGTTATAAGGCTTCCATCTTTTATGTTTTCTTACGGAAATTTTGTTTATGGTATGTAAAAAGAAAAGCTTCTGCATTTGTTTTTGGTAGAATTAGTCTGGTTTTCACCTTGAAAGGACATGTGCCTGTGGGCATTTTAAAGGGAGGGGGCACTGAAACTTCTGAAGTTATCTAAGTATTCTGAAACTGTCTTGCTCTGAAAACAGAATCCAAAAACAGCTTTTAGAAACACCTGTCAATTTTATCTTACATTTGTTAAGCTTTGGAAGGCAGCATGGCAGATTATCAGGTGCTCAGAATATGGAGTTTTTACATCTTTGTGACAGGCTGGATAAACTTAAACTTTGGTCAAGTTCCAGAGAAGTATAGCTTCCTCTTTCATCATATTTCTGAAGGCAAAAAGATATATCAAAATCTCTAGATGGTATGAATTGTTAAGTATTTCTGTTGAGTTACAAATACCTCGAGGAAAAGCACCATCTTGGTTTTCTTTTTATTCCCTTAACAAATACTTACTAGCTTTTGAGGCAATTGACTGTAGTGCTCTGGAGATGAACTTGTTTTGAACATTTACTGAAAGGACTTGCTTTAAACCCTATGGCCTTGCATGGTCCACTTGAAGACATTTGTCCTATGCAAGTAGTTATTACTCAGTGTGGCTGCTGGGGTCTGGGTGTCACAGCAGGTTCATGTCTGAGTGTAGGTAGATGCATTTCCAGATCCTGTGACATATGTATTTCCAAGTGCCTTGGTAAGTACATGACCATGCTGTGCTAGGTGCATTTTTAGGGGGTGAGATAGATGAAGAAGACAGAGTCAATAACCATCTTGTTACTTGCTCCCAGGCTCCTGGGATGTATACATAGCTGGACCGAGTTTCCTGAACTCCGTCATCCCCGTCTTCCCCTTTCATGTATCTTCATCTTCATAGGACCTTATTATTTACCTAAAGACATGTATGGAACTAATACACTGATGCCATTCTTCATAAATAGTAGGGAACTGGTGGAATGAAAAGCTAGCTAGATATTGCTGCCAGCCCAGATCCACCTGGCTAAGAATTCTCAGTCCCCTGCGCAGAGTGATGGAGGCTGCAGTGAGGTGCCAGCCCTGTGCTGGGACCCCCGAAAGGCATTCCAACGGCTGGATTGGGAGAGTCACTTTCTCCTTGGGGCCTTTATTTTGTGGTATGAAGATGTTTAAAAATGACAAAATGTCTGATTTTTCTCCTGACGTCGATGAGCTGTGCTTGACGGAGAAGGCTGGATAGCGGGAGCAGGCTGGATAGCGGGAGCAGGCTTTCTTTGTGAGTGGGGTCTGGAAAAGAGTTAGAAGATGAACTGGGATGAAATTTCTCAAAATGACTCTTACTTAGTTTTGAAATGTGTATTATTTTATAACAGGTGTCAAAGTGTAAGTTTGAAATTCTAGACCTGAAGTGCCATTTCAGAACAAAGGTTGGTGTGACACTGTGAAGGTAGGTCTTTAGGAAGAGTGTAGGAATCATGCCTGCTCACTGCCTTTAGGACTTGCTGGGATTAAGGTCATGGTTGGGATTAAGGTCTCCAGTCTAATGGGCGCCCCTTATCCTCTGAAACTTGTTTCTCTAGTGCTTTTTCAGTGGCTTAGTTGAGTTAACCAGTAAATTAGAATTCAAAGATCTTTCCCAGATCCTATTTGAAATCTAGCAGGTTGGCTATGGAAGTGCCCACCTTGTGTCCCAGCACTTGAGAGGCAGAGGTAAGTGAGTTCAAGGTCAGCCTGATCTATATAACAAGTTCCAGGTCAGCTGGGGCTATGTAGTGATACCCTGTCTCAGAAAGAAAAACAAAATCCAGCTGAAGATATCAGAAGCAACTATTCAACATAAAGTATGTCATGTCATTCATTTAACTTAAGAGGCAGCAATCCCCTGACCTGCTGTAGTTAGTTCCCAGTGCAGAATAGAAGGGTAATAAAAGGCTAACAACTATGGAAAGAGTCAAGTTGTAATGTTCAGAAGGGGAGATCTTTGGAACTAGAGGATGCTCCCTGCTGGATATGGGAATTTGAACTGATTAAGACCCAGAGGACTGTGATAAAGGGGAACAGGACTGGAGCTCCTGTTTAAAATTTAGGTGAGAGCCTAGAGAGATGGCTTGGTGGTTAAGAGCACTGGCTGCTCCTGCAGAAGACCTGGTTTCTATTCCCAGCACCCATGTGGTAGCTAACAATGTGTATAACTCTAGTTCCAGGGAATCCAGTGCCCTCTTGTGCCCTCATGGGCATTGGACAATATGGGTTCATTTACATACATGCAGGTAATATACTCATATACAAAAAATAAAATATTAAAAAAATAGTTTAGGGGAGAGAGTTAGATCTCCAGCTTCAATGTGGTTCTCCTCTGTGAGGTCAGAGTATTTAATCCCATTCCACCTTCTTACCCAGGTAGCCGCTCCCTCCTGGGGAAGTAAGATGAGATTTCAAGGGCTATGACTGCCAGAAAATGTAATTAATTCCTCAAAAGAGAAGTCCCCATTGGCAATAGAGGAAACAGTTCCAAGCCTCAGCTCCTTAGTTCTGTGGGGGTGATTGGGAGAACAATGTACTACGGCTGCTTTATTGTTCCAGTTGATACACTTGGATCGGAACTTTAGTGTTCCATCGTATTGTAAAGGAGATAACAGGGAGGAAATGAGAGCACCCCGCTCATCTTGTAGCAAGGTGTGGTTTGCTACATTTCACTGTCCTATTTTGCTTGTGCCTGAAAACATTGGGCCTCAAGGACCTTTTTATTTCCTAATGAACCTGACTTTTATCATGGAAAACCATGTTGTTGCTACCATCCAGGTGACGACGATGATGATGATGATGATGATGATGATGGTGGTGATGATGATGATGATGATGGTGATGATGATGATGGTGATGATGGTGATGATGATGGTGATGATGATGGTGATGATGATGATGATGGTGATGGTGATGATGATGATGATGATGATGATGGTGATGGTGATGCTGATGACGGTGATGATGATGATGGTAATGATGGTGATGATGATGATGAGGACAACGATGGCGGTATAAGTAAATAAAAGAGTCTTGATGTCCAGGTAACGTATTGCTACCTGTGGCTCCTGCAGGCCATGCTTTAAACAGCTCTGCCACCTCTTCAGGCTTTTAACTTCCTTCTTTTTTTACCCTGCCCTGGTTATGGGGACTTTCTTCAGCATGTCTGTAAATATCTACTTGATTGCTTGGAAACAGTGCACAAATTAGATGAAATAGCATCTCCTTTTTCTCTTGACAGCTGGGATTTTTGTTTTTTTCTTTTTAAGTGGCTTTGACAGTAGTCAGGGCCAAATTATTAAATCACCAGGTGACCCTTTCTGTTCATCAGCTGCTAATGAACTTGGAAAATTGAGATCTCATCTTGCAGACAAACCCATTTTGTTTGACAAAGGGCCTAAATGTGTTTGTAAACAAGGACAAATTGTTTTTCCCTCCTTTCTTTTATCCAGTTGGCTCTGGCTCTGTCATCAGTATATTACACGGTTTTTGGTTGGAGTTTTGTTATTGTTTGGTTTTTCTTCGGCTTGCCAGCAATCCCTGGCACTGGTTTCTTTGTGTCTTGGGTGCTCCTGTGTGCAGGTTATCAACATGGCATCCTGGCCATGTTCTAGACTAGAAATCAGCAGTGTTGGGAATTCTAAAGTGCCGGCCTCATAAAGGGCTGGGCTTGGTCCTCAGACTGGGATGGGCCAATCACACGTTATGTATCTCTTACCTGAAAAGCTTGGAACCGGAAGCTTCAGGTATTTCAGAGATTTTTTTTTACCATGTATATGCAAATATTTGGGAATATTTGCATATACATGGTAAAGTCTTTTGGTTGTGGAACCTAGGTCGAAATAAGGAATACATTTATGCTACATAAATACTGTATACATACAGCAAAGTAACTGTGTATGTACATAGTCTTTTAGGTTCATGAAACAGTAACAGTATGGAGTTTTCCACTTGTGGTAACAAGTTATCACTCAGAAAGTCACATTTTGAGGCATTTGGGATGTTTGAAATTGGACAGTCCATGTAGGCTGACATCTATGTTCTTCAGTTTCCTAATTCATAAAGTGGGCAGCTAAAAAGTAATGTGTATAGAAGTTTATTTTAATGCATATATACACATACTACATATATTATGTGTAGTATTATGTGCTGTATACTGTATGAAAGCATGCATTGTATGGATGTAAAATAAGTGGTTTATGTGTGTACGTTTCATTTTGTGGAACTTATCCTCTGACCTGAGGCTCTCTGAAAGTGGGAATTTCCTCTCTCACTCTCCCCTATGGGTTTGGTGACACTATGATACAGCTTGTGACCAAAACTAGAGCACAGGTCAGCCTCTGGCCAGTCCTTGGGAAGGGAGAACATTATTGATTTTGTCTCTCCTTCCTTAATTTTGGGAATTCTTCTGTTCTCTGGTACAGCTTGATATGTTCTCTTGGCTCCGCTGTCTCCCCTGCCCCTGACCTGACTTGTCTCTGCATGTCTGTCCTTCATCCTCTCTCATGACTCTTGAAGGGTTGGGTCTGCTATTTATGTACGTCTGTATCTCCAGCCTGCGCACAGCACTGGACTACAGACACACCATCCTGTTGTGACACAGAATAGCTGCTTTATTTGTCTTCTTAGGCACCAGAGATCTTTACATAAATTTCCAAAGACCTTGGAGCCCAGATGAACTAGAGATTCTGCCAGTTATACAGTGGGAGCCCCTTCAGCAGTCAAGGATGCTAACATGTATTTTGCAGTAATCAGCCTTGTTTGAAGCTTCTGGGTGTTTGCTGAAGCAATATGAAAATGTGAGGTCCGCCTGTTTAAATCATCTCGCTCCAGAGTGAAAACGAAAAGAATAAAGACCAAAACACTCCAAAAGGTGGCTTCCAGAGCAGCCTTGTGGTTGTGATTAAGGACTGAGTCAACTAATGCAGAAGACAACCCTAAAAATCAGCCTTTCTGACCCCTTTGAGAAATATGTATTCTCAGGAGCCATTTGCATTCAAGGTCTGTTTGGGGATGCGTTGTTGACAGACGTTAATATCAGAAGTGAAGATTTCTTATTTCTTCTACATTCTTTCCTTACTTTAGACCTCACTACATATGTTGCCGCAGAGAGTTCTGGCTGGAAGTAATATTCACATCTTTCTCAAGCTGGAGTTCCTGCCCCTGTGAAACAGAATTTAGGTTGTGTGTAATGCAGAGGACAGAGGTTAAACTGGTTGGCTGGCTGCTGATAGATGCGTACTTCACCTCCCTAGCCCAAAGCCGGGGTTGGGGGAGTGCTCTTCGGTGGAAAGGTAACGGCAGGGGACTCACAGGCTTTCTGCTCATGTGTTCATCTGAGCCATACTTTGAACTCCTTAGTGAGGGAAGGGTCTTTCTGAAGGGGTGACCCCTCAGGCTAGGCCTGTCCACCCTAGCCCTCTCATCATTTTACATGAAGATTTTTCTTTATTGTGTGCCTATCTGTACTGTGCCTTGTAAGGTGTTTATCAGCGCCCCTGGTATCTACCCACTAGGTCCTAGTAATCTTCATCGCTTCCCATTCCTGAACAACAAAATTGTCTCGAGAAAGTGCCTGGTGTTCTTCCAGGGGAGGAATCAGAACCCTGGCCCATCCCCACCCCACTGAGAACAGCATGTGGCTAAGTTGGAGTTGATGTGGGGAAGCCTAGCGGGCAGAGGCGGCAGCGGGTAGGAAGTCGGCGAAGTAGGAAGCAGCCTTCACACACCTGGGCTTGATTTACACTGGAATGGGATATGTGGCTGGAGAGATGAGGTCAGCAGGGTCAGGTCCTGGAGGCCTTTGCTGCTCTGTGGAGAAAACACATTGATTTGCAGTCAGAAGTCACAGTGTTATTCCAGGCACCCTTCTTACCCTGTGTGACTTGAGGCATGTAACCTCTTTGAGCTTCAATGCCTTTCTGTAAGTGGAGGCCCACAGGTGAGTCATAACGGCTTTGCGAATTAGGGCCATGTGAAAGCCAACAGGTACCTGGGTATCCTAGTTGCCCGGGATGCCTCCTTTTCTAAAGACGGTTATAGCTACTTCGATCTGGCTCTTTAGACCTATACTGATGCTTTTTTATCCTGTCTAGATTACTGCAAAGCCTTCTGGGATCTCTGCCTCAACTCCATTCTGTTGTCTGTAGTTCGACTTCCTTTACTAGTCCAATGCAAAGGTTTAAGAAAGATCTAAATCTGCACAGTACAGCACCCTGGCTGTGTGTATGACTCTTGAGCTCTGGAAATGTGCTGTTGATGTTAGCAAAGGACACATATCAAGAAAAGGTGTAAAACAACTTGTAGATAATGGCTCATTAAGATGCTAATTTTCGACTATACCAGCTGAGGTTAAATAATTTGAGGAAATTTTTTTCCTCTTGAGGGCTAGAGAGATGGTTCAGTGATCAAGATCACTGGCTGCTCTCGCAGAAGACCTGGGTTCATTTTCCAGGACCCACATGTTGGCTAACAACCTTCCATCTATAACTCCAGTTCCAGGAGATCCAATACCCTCTTCTGGCCTCCACAGGCACTGGATACACAGGTACTTACATATAAGCAGGCAAAACACTCATACACATTAAAAAAAAAAAAAATTCTTCTCTAAATACCTCCCATAGGTGGCTATAGAAAAGAGAATGAGTTTTGCCAGAGAAAGTGTTGCCTTTTCTAAGGGAATGTGTTGCCTTTTCTAAGGGAATGTGTTGCTTCTTCATAGAGGAATCATTTCCTTGCTCTAACTTTTGAAATATAGTCATCCTTACTCCCCATTCCTCCCAGGATAATACATTCCAAGACCCCAATGCATGACTGACATCAAGCATAGTATGAAGCCCTACATATGTTGTTTCTGTCTGTTACATATGATTTTTAATTTCTGTAATACATAGCTATGTATAGATGAAAAATGCTAAGAATGACAGAGAAATTGTAATAAATCGATTGTTTTGTGACTGTGGCCTCTCTCTGTGTCAGAATCTTTTTGAACTATACTCACCTTTCCTGTGATGAGCTGTTACAGTGCCTGCATCATGAGCTAAAGTAAGGTGAAGTGAATGGATGTTGTGACATCACACTAAGTTACTGCTTAGGAGTTGTGTACTAGCGTGCTTTCTTTGCTGTGATAAAACACTGAGCAAAACCAACTTGGGGAGGAAAAGGTTTACATGGCTTACAGCTCCCAGTTCACATTAAGGGAATATAAGGAGAACTCAGGGCAGGAACCTGGAGGCAGAAACTAAAGCAAAAACCATGGAGGAATTCTACTTACCATCTTGCTCTTTTGACCTGTGCCTGTGCCCAGCCTGCTTTCTTTTACAACCCAGGACCATCTGTCTAGTGACACCACCCACAATGTGTTGGGGGGGAAGGGGCTCCCTCATCATTCAACAATCAAGAAAATGCCCCACAGACATGGGCACAGGCCAGTTCAATGGAGGAAATTCCCCAACTGAGGTTCCCTCTTCCCAGGTGTGTCAAGTTGACAATGGAAGCTGTCCATCACAGGCTGTTTGAACAAAAGTTCTATTGTTACTAGGGAAATTGGGGTTTCTTCTTTGGGCTCTTGTCTAGTTAATAAAACAATTAAAGACAAACCTAATAGGAAGTTTGAAGACCATTTTATTGGAGTTAGAGATGAGACAACAGGGCAGGCAAGCTGTAAATCTGGGGAGTCACTAGAAGAGAGAGATGGAGAAGAGGAAAGGAGAGTCAGGACCTTTGAGTTAGGTTGTCATATTCAGCCATGGAGGTCTGGTAGTGGCCACCTGACAGCAGGCAGCTACATAGGGAAAGGCCTATAGCTTCAGAGCAAGAATGAGAAAACCTACAGTTTCAGGAAAGTGTGCTTAGGAAAGAGATACAAAGAAGGAAACAACAAGGGAAAGTTAGATTTTTCTGAGTTAAGACTCAGAAAAGCAAGTGGACTCAACAGCTATATGACCATGCTCCACAAGCAACTGCACTGAGTTTTGGGGAAGGAGAAGTACACTATCTTGTTAAGGGATAATTGTTTATCTGCATGTGGGTTTATATGTGTCAGCGTGGGTGCTCACAGAGTCCCAAAAGAGGGCATCAGGTCCCCTGGAACTGAAGTTACAGGTGGTTGTGAGCTGCCCAGTGTGGGTACTACAAACTGAACTCTAGTCTTCTCCAGAGTATATACTCTTTTTAAAAAATTTTTTTTTTATTTATTTCTGTATGTGTATGAATGTACTGTCCGCTTGCAAGTCTGTGCACCCGTGTCATGCAATGCCGTGGAGGTCAGAAGAGGGTGTTGGATTCCCCTGGAACTGGAGTTCTCCTGGAATTGGAGTTTCAGATGGTTCTCGGCCGCCATGTGGGTGCTGGGGAACGAACCCGGGTCCTCTGTAAGAGCGGTCGGCGCTCTTGACTGCTAGGCCATCTCTCCAGCCCAGAGTATATATACTCTTAACTACCAAGCCATTTCTCTCACTCCCAACTGGATTAACTCTTAAGGGAGGAGACAGTAGTAAAAAGTTTGCTAATCTTGGAGTACATCAGAAGCTCATGCCTTCACCCAGTACCAGAGGTAGATTCCACTTCTTTGGCCTAGAGGGAATAGCTTTTCCTTGATGGGCCTCAGCAGAGCCCCAATGTACTCAGTGGCTTCTGGGGTTCACTGTAACATTCCTCCCTCAAGAGCAGGGGCCCCAAAATTATTTAGAGTATAGGCTGAGATTAGGAATAGCTATAATTTATTTCCACACTGGATCTCCAGAGATGCAGTTCACAATCTGTTCACCAGAAGGGATTAATGTCAGGACTGGGATTTGAGTCATAATCTCACCTATAACAGAAGTTAGAAGAGAGCGTAGGAAGGAGAGCTCCTGAGGTGTGGCATCCTTGTAATCCTAGCGAGAACATTCCCGAAGTGCTGCCCTGGGGGTTTCAGCTCTAAGCTGCCTAAGTAGTTTCTACTCCTGTCCTCTCCTCTATGATTCTCTCACAGTTGTACTGGTAACTGAGAGAGTTGCTAGGTGAAGAAGCAGGTAGCTTATACTGCTTGGATACACTGGATAAAAGGATCATCCGTATACACCTTGGAGTGGTAAGAGGGACAACGTGAGAATTACCACATGCTCAGGTGTGTATTGTGGAATTTAAACTTATGAATGTCTTATTTGTGGAATTTTCAATATAATACTTTCAGACTATGGGAAGGATAAGAAGTCAGTGCCACTGTGTAAGATCGTCCATAGGGTAGTTAGTCTCTTTTTAAAAATATTTCATTTATTACTTCTATGTTATGCATATGTGTGTATTGCCTGCATGTGTCTAAGCGTACCCGTGTCCTGTGATCCCTGAGGAGGTCAGAAGATGGCATCAGATCCCCTGGAACTGGAGTTACAGATGCCACGTGGGTGCTGGGAATCGAACCCAGGTCCTCTCTAAGAGCAGCCATCTCTCCAACCCCAGGGCAGTCTTTTTTGAAAGAATGAATGCAGTTTGTTTACAGAGAGCAGGAATACACTGAATGATCATGTGTTCAGAGGGGCTTCCGCTACCCTTCTTAATGAAAGAGTATTCTTTTCGTTTTAGTACTACTTTCTGTTTTATCCAGAAGTGCCCTAGAGGCAACTCCATAACACACAACACACAATACACATTGTTGGTACCCCCTCCCCTGCCGATCTGTGGATATCAGAAAGAGGAGCAAGCTTTGTCTTCCCTATCCCTATTTGATTGGACAAGCATCAAGAATGCATTCAGTTCATTTTAATCTCAACACCACAGTGTTCCACATGGTTCTTCCTTGGTTGTGTTTCGGCTTTCCTTGGATCTCTCTGACTCTTTGTAACTGTACCTGGCATCACCATGGGCTCTCACACCCAAGTGGCAGGGCTGCAGGGTATTTGTTGCCTTGCCAGGGCAGCCAGTAGGTATAGAGCTGATAATGGAACCAGGTCTCCTGACTTTGGTGCTTTGCAAGTGCTGCAGGCTCGTGTCAAATGCAGACCATGGTTTAGAGTTTGCTTCACATATGACAGAGACAAGATAGGCAGAACTCTCAGTTGAAAAGTATTATGACCAAGCCATGGAGATGAAGGAAAATTGGGTGGAGGGAAAACTGTAGAAAGCCCTGGGGAAGCTGTTGTTGTTGATCTGTGACATCACTGTGGCTCTGAGACCAAAAGGACTTATTTCCCTATAACCAGATAATTGGACCTCACAGTGGGATCAAGACAAATCAAGCTGGTGGGATTCTATCCTGAATGGCCTTTAGAGTGCAGGGGACTCCCAGGTTTCAGAGTTTATCGTAGGCATATTGTGTGTTCTTTTAGGCTGAGACCGTGTGCAGGAGGAGATGCTGTAAGTTGTGATATGCTGATATGTGCATGTGGCTCCAGATCCAGGGGGAGGGGCTTCACCCTTCTCATGTGCCATTTCCTGCAAAGCAGAAAAAGGAGAGAAAATTAGGCCAAATGAACTTTGCTGTAGAACTCCCGAGCACCTGAGAATATCAGCAGGACACATCATTCCTGTGGGGACCCGCCTGAATGAAGTCCTGTTTCTTATGTTGCAAACCTAAGTGGAAGAATTTTTTTTTTTTTAAGGCACAGGTTTGGAGGGATAACTCAAAGGTTAAGAGTACTAGTTACTCTTACAGAGGACTTGAGTTCAGTTCCCAGCACTCAGATGGTGGCTAACAACTGTCCATTAACTGCAGTTCCAGAGGATTCACCTCCCTCTTCTGGTGTCTTGGTGGACATTGCATGCATGTGATGCATTTGCATGCTCGCAGGCACAATACTTATTTTAAAAGGCTTGAAAAAAAATTGGGCTGGAGAGATGGCTCAGATGGTTAAGAGCACTGACTGCTCTTACAGAGGACCCAGGTTCGATTCCCAGCACCCACATGGCAGCTAAGAACCATCTTTAACTCTAGTTCCAGGGGACTCCAATGTCCTCTTCTGACCTCCGCGGCATTGCACGACATGGGTGCACCAACCTACATCCAGACAGTACACACTCATACACATAAAAAATAATATTAAAAAAATCCTAGACTAAGCACAGGTATGTGTCTAATGACAGATCCTTTATGTGTTCAGCAAGTGTATTAGTCACTTTTCTGTTGCTGTGATAAAACACCATGACCAAAGGAACTTATAAAAGGAAGAGTTTATTTGAACTTACAATTGACGATTCCAGGGAATTAGAGTCCATTGTGGTGGGAGGCATGGTGGCTGGAGCTGGAACAGCAAGCCGAGGGTCACATCTCACAACGAGCACAGGAAACAGAGAGAGAGAGAGTAACTGGAGACCACAAGGCTTGTTAAACTCACTAAGCCTGCCCCCAGTGACATACTTCCTCTAGCATGGCCACACCTTCTAAGACCTCCAAGAACAGTGCCACCAACTGGAAACAAAATGTCTGAATACTTAAAGCCTATGGGGGACACTCATTCAAACCACCACAGCAAGGATACATTCAGTGTTGCCCAGCTTCCTGAATATGCATTGATGATGAAGCTGTCATAGTTTTTATGCCTGTGATGGTCTGAATGAAATTGCCCTCCCGGGGCCCCAAGTAGTTGAACACTTGGGTCCCAGTTGGTGGCCCTGTTTATAGAGTTTTAGAAGGTGTGGCTTCACTGGAGGAAGTCTAACACCGAAGGTGGTTTTTCTGAGTTCATAGCCTGGTAACCCAGTTTGTCCCTCTGCTTCCTGCACCTGCTCAGCTTTCTGCTCCAGCTGCCTCCTGCCATGCTTCCCCACCGCGATGAACCCTTATTCTTCTAGGCCCAATAAACTCTTACTTTTATAAGTTGCCTTGGTCATGGTATTTTATCACAGCAACAGAAAAGTGATTAATACAGTGCCCAAGTGGAAATTAACATCTAGGGTGTGGTGGTCATGCAGTTAACCAGATGTGTGTGTGTGTGTGTGTGTGTGTGTGTGTGTGTGTGATTTTACAATTTGCTGAGAACTCTGAAGGAGACGGGCACAGCATGATGATCAGTAATGTGTGTTGAGTGGGGTTCCTCAGACCAGGATGACTTGTCTGCAGAGACTTCTCCAAGCTGATGGCATACTAGCTCTAGACCCAGGGATGGGAACAGCACAGGCCATGTTGATCCACATTCCTAGCATGGGGAACACATTTACAGACACACAGACGTGAAATCTAGAGGTGAAACTGCAAAAAGAGAGGCCAAAGAGGAAGTCACAGAGGTCAGTAGGAGTCAACCAGACAGGGCTTCATGGGCACAGCCAAGCAGTTAGGATTCATTTTAAGAGCGGTTAAGAACCACTGAATCATTTCAGATGGAATTTAAATTAGGAGATTAATATGGTAGACATAAATCTGAAGTGGTGATGGCTTCAGTTCATATGGGGACTGGAAAAACAGGAGACTTGGATGCATTAGAAGCATGTTTTGGAGTTGAAAATGGCTGGACTTGAGGAGATGGTGTTTGTGCAAGATGAGAAAGCATAGAATTGAGGATGACTCCGAAGTACCTGCCCGAGCGTTGCAGTTAATGGTGTTGCCAGTCGTGGACGAGGTGCTGTAGTTTATTTTCAATTGCTTTGACAAAACACTGACCAATAACAACTTGGAGGGGAAAGGGTTTATTTGGCTCACATCTTCCGGGTCATAGTTCATCACTGAGGGAGTCCAAGGTAGGAACTCAGGGCAGGAACTGGAAGCAGGAGCTGAAGCACTGGCCACTAAGGAAGGCTACTTACTCGCTTGCTGCCCTGGCCTGTGCTCAGCCTGCTTTCTTATAACAATATAGGACAACCTGTCCAGCGGTGGCACTGCCTAGAGTGGGCTGGGCTCTCCCACATCACTCAACAATCAGGAAGATGCCCCATGGACATGGCCCCAGGCCAGTCCAATGGAGGAAATTCCCCAGTTAAGACTCCCTTAACCCAAGTGTGTCAAGTTGACACTAAATCTATCCAACATAGGAGGGAAAGGTTTAAACTGTAGTAGGTGATGAGAAATTAAGTGTGGGGTCTGAGATACAGGTGTATCTGTCCATTGTATATATGAATCCAGGGCTCTGAGGAGTTGTAGAAGCACTAAGACTTGAAAGTCCTCCCCAGCTCCAGGAGAGGAGGAAGGACATTTCAGAACTTTGTCTTGAGGATGAGGGCCGGGCTTGGAAAAGGCATGTGCTACAGTTTTATTATCACTACAAATAATGACAATGAAGCTAATAACTAGTGAGGTTCTGGGTCTGTGTGCTAGAGATCTGTTTTCCAACAAAACCTCAAGGAAGTCTAGCTCATTGCCCTGCTGGGCATTGGGGCAGAATCTTGCAAGAAAAGACAGGGGTAATGTTACGAGAAGCAGGGTTCAGCCAGCAAATAGTGACTTTGAGCCTCCAGTCACAGCAGATACCAAGTATACCATTTGGATTCCAAGTAATTCTCTTTTGTTCTTTTAATCCCATATGTATTTATTTCCATTTCATGTGAAGTATATACACCTTGAACTCATGAAAAATTAGTTCTAACACTCATAATGCTGATTAAAAGATAGCCTCTGGTGCTGATGAGATCTGGCATTGGGAATGTAGGCTTTTGACCATAGTCTCTGTGATAGCCACAGGAACACCTTGGACACCCTTGAAGGGTGTCTTTTCAATTACAATGCTGCAGATTTTGACTCTTTGCACCTAACATGTAAATTATACAATTGATGCTGGGGTGTTTTGAACTGCAAGCAATATAACATGACATGATTAAACTTTTTTAAATCATAAAAGGAATGCATGTTGCTTGTATCAAATTTGTAAAAATGTATAGTCATAAGTAGAGAAATTATCCATGTCCTATACTTTTACCATTTTTTGGGTATATATGAAACATATTTCATTCTGTTATATATTATATATCCATTATACTTTGGATCGGTTGGATGGGTAGATGGGTGGGTGGATGGGTGGGCAGATGGATGGATGGATGGATGGATGGATGATAGATTCTTGCCTAACTATATCAAGCTTGCTCCTTTAGTCTAAAGGTTGCTTGGTCAAGGAATTGGATGTTGGAACCAAGGGTGGGGCCTTTAGAAATGACTTGGACACCTAGGCCGACAGATACAGAGCTTTCTCTTCAGTCAACACTTTGGGGAGGAGGTGCAGGGTTGGGGCTGTTTTTCCTAATTAATGTGTCCATATGCGCATGCTCAGAAAGTCACTTGCAGTCCATACCCTATGTCTTCTGTTCTTGTGTTGACTTCTGTGTTGTTGTTTTTTTTTTTTTTCTCTTTTCATGACAGGGTCTCCCTGTAGCCCCAGCTGTCCTGGAACTCACTCTGTAGACCAGGCTGGCCTTGAACTCACAAAGATCCACCTGCCTCTGCCTCCCGAGTGCTGGGATTAAAGGCGTGGACCACCACGCCCAGCCTGTGCTGATTTCTTATAGTATCTTCTCATATAAATTGAGGTTTTACCTTAAAATGTGCTTTTAGTGAACAGAGATGTTCTTAAAAAGTCAAACTCATGAAGGAGTATTTTTCACCTGCTGGGTTTAATTCCTGGTGCCCGTGTTATCACAAAAGATAAACCCCCATAGATGGGTTTAAAACTACAAAGCACGCATGTTGAAATTACCTTCTGTGGGGGGAGAGAAGAATGGAGAAAAGAAATGTTTTGATTGTTTTAGAAGTGTTTTTAAGATGCTAATGTCACTTGAGTTCATGTTCCATCTTCCTGTCTTCCACTGAAGTCTAATTTCATCTATAGCATCACTTTAATTTATAGTTCAGTGTGCCATCTGGGTTTGAATTCAGACCTTGTAGTACCCTGTCCCTCAGTCCCCTCCTCTCCTGAAAGATGTCCAAGTCTTGGTGGCTTTCATTCTCAGCACTAGTGCAGTTTTTGTGCAGCGTCTTTTCCCCAGGCTAGGGAGCGAAAAGTTTCCCCAGGGGCATTTTCTCAAGTCAGTAGTCTGTGTTCAAAAGGATTTTGCTTTTCCAGTCTTTTCCTTTCTCATCTATACTCTCCAGCCCTGTGGCCTTTCATCTGTTTCAAACAGGCCATTTAGAAAAATGGTCAGAGCGGCTGCACACAAGAGCCCAGCTTGGACAGCCGGGATTGGTGGACAGCTGAGTGTGGCTCCATAGTTCTCATTCGCTGGTAACTTGCTGACCACAGGCCTGAAGCTCAAGAGGTCTGCCTCTGGTTAGACCCTGAGTCTAGGTGCCTTTAACAGACAGTTTTAGGTAGATATACAGCTGACCTGCAGGACGCTGTCAGAGAATGCAAGAAGACCTTGAAGGGGTAGGGTGTTCCCAACTTGAATTATGGCTGTTCCCACAGCTTGTGGAAAAGGAGGAAGTTCAACTAGACCCCATTGCAGGGAATAAAGACCGTAACAAAGGCTGCACTGGGGACACCTAGACTATTTCATGGACAGCTGTTCTTTGGGTATCTGAAGCCTTTTGTAGACACCTAGCGTGGGTGGCTCTACTTCCACGTGGATTTACCTCTCTCTCAGTTGCCATCTGACATCTGTACTGGATGATGAGAAATGAGATGTTGTGTGACAACCTTTTTCTTTTTAAAGAAAAAAAGGTGTGTGTGTGTGTGTATGTGTGTGTGTGTGTGTGTGTGTGTGTGTGTGTAACATATAGGAGAAGCAGCATAGACTCTCTTCTCCCCTCCATCCCTGTCAGTCTTCTCTCTTAACACACCACTGCCATTCTGTCCTGGTCTAAGAACTGTCTGTCCCTCTTTAGGCTGGTTATAGGTTAATCTGTTCTTTCCTGTCCATTCTCTACATATTTTCATTATTTTTATCTTTTCTGGATGGACACAGGGAGAGCTAGGTACATAAGGAGAGTCCCCATAGACATTTGAGTACAGCCCAGTCCCATTAGCTTATGTTGTGACCTAACCAAGTTTTGTGTGTGTGTGTGTGTGTGTGTGTGTGTGTGTTGCCTGTATGTATGCAAGTGCACTGTGTCATGCAATGCCTGAGGAGGTCAGAAGAGGGCATCAGATCCCCTGTAACTGCAGTTACAGATGTTAGCCACCATCATGTGGATGATTGAATGGAACCCAGATTGTCTGCAAGAGCACCAGTGCTCTTAACCACTGAGCCATTTTTCCAGCCCCAATCAAGCACCTACCTGTCTTACATGTGTTCTTCGTCATGCCTTGGGTGTCTTTTACAGTGTGGAACACAGGAGCCATATTGACCACACATGGGCCAGCTTCTTCAGTGCTCTGTGTTAATCTCGGCTGTCACATTTCCAGGGGTCCTGTGTATATTACTTATGACATTGTGTTCTTTGAAATCAAGCTATGTTCTGGTTTTGATAGCACCATACCTTGGTAGTATGTTGTTTATAATAGGTGCTCTCAAAGTGATCCTTTAAAGGGTGTGTGGTGTGTATGTGTCTGTCATGTTTTGTCTGTGAGAGACAGAGGCAGAAATCCATTGCAGATTTCACCATTTACTTCTTTAACACTCTGGGTTTTGTTGGACACAAGACTGTAGCATTACCTGTCATCTCTTGCAATAAAAGGTGAGCAGGAAGCCACAAGGAATCTAGTTTCAGGATCTGTGAGACATTTCTTTTCTGCAGTTTGCCGACACCTCACCTTGATGAGGATTCAGCCCTTGCTCTTTGCTTTGACTTGCAGAAAGCATTATGAGTGAGGCCGAGGACTTCATGCTTCGGGCAGAGACACGGCGCTGGAATTAGAGTTTGCCACTTCTGAGAGGATGCTGGGAATCTGCAGAGGGAGACGGAAATTCCTGGCTGCCTCTTTGACTCTGCTCTGCATCCCAGCCATCACCTGGATTTACTTGTTTGCCGGGAGCTTTGAAGGTAAGAATGAAAGCCAGAGTGAGAGGGCAGGCAAGGGGAGGCAGGGGGAGGCAGGGGGAGGCAGGGGGAGACAGGGGGAGACAGGGGGAGACAGGGGGAAGCAAGGGCAGGCTGGCTGTCAGAGAATCCTAGACGGAGCTCCAGGGCCCCTGAGCACCTGTGTTCCTTGAATGAACAAACCCTTGATGCCCCATGATAAGAAGTGACTTCTAGCATCCCATAGGTAGTTGGAGGAAGTCAGTAAGGTATGGAGTGAAAAAAAGTCAAGAATAAAGTAAGGTACAAGTCGCTGCAGTGGGAGGGTGGTGGGTTCCCAGATATCCAAAGCCTGTTGGGTCCTGTGGGTTCCCGTATCAATACAAGAACAAAGGCTGGACCTTGGTGAACTTCTTGAGCTGTTCCTGAAGACAGATTTGTAATTTACTAGCCAACATTTTCTTGTTTGACAGCTGCACTAAACCTAGATCTGAGAATAAGCAGGTAACAGATCAGCACGTTCACTGCCTCATGGGGGAGACAGATCGGTTTAGCAAATAATTGCTTGGCAGGGATGTGTGCCATGGTAAGGAGGTGGGACACTGGGGGAGAGGTTTGTGGCAGCTCTCGGGCTGGGGCTGGGGATGAAAGGTCGTTGGTCATATTGATGAGAGAGTTTGGGATGCTGCAAAGGAATTGCTCAACACAAATAAATGCAACTGATATTCCTGCTACTTTCCAGAAATGTGTAGGAAAGACAACTCTATTTTTCCAGCCAGCTATTTCAGATGTAGTGTTGTCTTATACTTATCAGAGGTGGTGTCCCAGCTTGAGGGAGGGAAGTGATGGTTGTGTAGATGTACATACTTCCTTTTTTAATTTGCTTCACACTTGAAATAAAAAAAAAAAAAATTGATCGGGCCGGGCGTGGTGGCGCACGCCTTTAATCCTAGCACTTGGGAGGCAGAGGCAGGCGGATCTTTGTGAGTTCAAGGCCAGCCTGGTCTACAGAGTGAGTTCCAGGACAGCTGGGACTACAGGGAGACCCTGTCTCAAAAAAAGACCAAAAAAAAAAAAAAATTGATGACAATCTGTCGCAACGAAGTCACTACTGTGTTTTTAAACATTTCCTTATGCATAGAGTTTTATTGACAGCTCAAGGCTACCTTTTAATTAGGAGCTCCACTTCACTTTCTGAACTTTCCTTGAGTCAGCTGGGCTGAATAGAAACAAGGTGGAACTTTGTAATTGCCAAGCAGGGTGATTCCTGACCCCTAGCCCAGAGCAGGAACCCACTAATCATCTAGATAGAGTGAACTGTGTTCCAGTACTGTGTAGCTCATTTCTGCAGGGGGTGGGGAAGACTCTCAGGAAGGACAGTGAGTTGATGCTGGTCATAGCAGGGATACAAAGAAGTTTACTCATGATGGGAAGGGCCTCTACGAAAGAAGGCCGAACACCTAGTGCTAGTCCAGTTGCAGGAATGAAAGCATGACTGGATACGGTGACAAGGTCTACAGACCTAGCACTCTTCGGCCTATGGTCTTACCCAGTTTGGCCTGTATCATGAGACCCTTTCCAAAACAAATCATACCACGCTGTATTATACCACTCCACACCACACCAATACCATACCATACCATACCATACCATACCATACCATACCATACCATACCACACCATACCACACCAAACCACACCAGCCACACCAAACCACACCATACCACACCACACCACACCAAACCATACAATACCACACCATACCACACCAGCTACACCAAACCACACCATACCATACTGTACCACACCATACCATACCACACCATATCACACTATACCACACCACACCATACCACACCAGCCATACCAAACCACACTATACCACATCATACTGCACCATACCACATCGTTGGACATCATCCCACACCATCCCACACCATCCCACACCATACCACGTCATACCACACCATACTACACCATTACACATCATTCCACATCATACTGCACCATACCACATATCATTCCACACCATACCACACTATACCACACCATTACACATCATAACCATACCATGCCACATAATACATCATACCACATCAAACCACACCACACCACACCACACCACATCAAATGGAAGAAAAATAATGACAGAAGGGAAAGCACAGGCTTTTGGCAGTGTATGAAAACTGCTAATCATCAGCATAATAATCTGAGTGGAGCAGGCTGGAGATGTTAAGGTGGATATGATCAGATACACTGGTACACATGTGTGAAATTGTCAGTTAATAAAACTATGCTTTTTAAATTTTATGTATATGAGTATTCTGCCTGCATGTATGTAAGTGCATCTGTGTAGTGCACTGCCCATGGAGGTCAGAAGAGGGCTTCAGATCCCCTGGAACTGGAATTACTGTTGGTTGTTAGCCACCACGTGGGTACTGGAAACCAAACCCAGGTCCACTTCAAGAGCAGCCAGTCCTTATCACCACTGAGCCATCTTCCTGCCCCATAAAATAATTATTAAAAACAGCATAACAGTAACAGTGATGGCAAAGGGGAGTCTGACAGCATGAACAGCCATAATTGTCATTCTAGGTGCCAGACATCGTACGGAGGCTTTCTGTGCAGTGAGTCTACTACAGTGCAGTTAATACCCCTGTTGTCTGGATGGGGACTGAGTGACACAGAGGCATCTCTGAGCATCCTAAGGCCTCCCAGGCAAGCAGGGTGGAGCCAGCTTCTATTCAAGAGCTTAAGGTTTTGTTCTGATATCCTGTGGTAGATTGGGGTTTTGGGAGGCATAGGATCTTGAACAAGGGATTTGCTTGAGTGTCCCATGATCTTTCTTCAGGAGGTTGTGAAACTTTCATTTATCCTCTGACAGTTCCATATGTGTGTGTAATTCATCATGGTCACTTACCTCCCTCCACCCTCTCTGTCCTCCCCTCACCCCATCCAGTTCCTAGAAAGTGCCCACCCTGCTTTTACGTCTTTTGGTTTTGTTTTAGTTTTGCTTGTAACCCACTGAGTTAAGCAGGGCTGTCACAGGAACATGGGTGTGAGGCTGCCCACTGCATCCTGAGTCACTCAACAGTGGCAACATCACTGAAGACTGACTTACTCTCTTACCAGCCCTCATTTGCATTAGCCCTGCCGTGTCCAGCCCATGGGCCCCTCCCCCATCTATGACTGAATGTTTACTGGTTTATTTTTGTGTGTGCAACCTCAGCTCCTGTGAGTTCTTGAGTGTCATGGCTGTGTCATAACCATAAGACAGTATGTCACAGCCCGTCCCATTTAATGCTGAGCACTCACTTGTTCTGGGCACCTCCACCACCCATGAGTCTACTCTGTCACTGCCTTCACTGCCTTTTATTGCAAAGGGAAGCATTTTTGATCAAGGCTGAGGACAGTGGCAGTCCATGGATATAAAGATAAATATTCAAGAGGCAATTTGACATGTCCAGTTAGCAAGATAAAAGTAGTAGATTCACCCTATTGTATTTGACCTTCCCAGCCATGGGCCTTTGTCCAGGTGCACAGTACTGGGCATGGACTCCCTTCTGCAGAGTGAGCCGCCGATCCAAACAGAAATCAGTTGGTCATGCCCACCACAGTGGCTCCACTATTGTACCAGCAAGTGCCTCTTGCCTGGCAGTTGGTACTTTAGCATTCAAAGTCTAATGCTGGGGAAGACTACTATAGAATTTCAGTTTGCACTCAGTGGCATGAATCAGTCCAAACTGATTTTGGGGAAAAAGGAATTTGTTAATATGATAATTGGTATTGATTGTCATCTCGGTAAGATCTAAAATCGCCTAGGGGAGAAAGCTCTGGATGTGTCTATGTAGGGGTGTCTAGACGGCACTAGTTAAGGGGCAGCCTAAATATGGATGCCACCATCCCATGAGCTGGGGTCCTGGACTGAATAAAAAGGAGAAAGCAAGCTGGAAAACGGTATTCTTCTCTGTCCTCTTCCTGTCCATGCACTGAGTGCCTGCTTTGTGCTCCTGCCATGCTGGACCCTATTCAGACCTTGATCCAAAATGTCCTTCCTTAAGTTTCTTTTGTCACATTTTGGCCACAACAACAAGAAAAGTAAGTAATACAAGTGGCCAGTATAATGAGTGCATTTACAGACAGTGTAGGCCGCAGCAAGGCTGGAGACGTGTACTCCCGTGATGCTTTCGTGGCTCTGGCTAGGTCTTTATCTCTTTGGCTGAGTTTTCTCTGCCTTGCTTTCTTTCAGCACCACTCTCCTGTGTAGAGGAAATTTGGGGCTTGGATGTTAACCTTTCAAATCTCAGTAGATAGAGAACTCTTCTTTGTCATTCTTCTGCACCGTCTCTGACTGGGTTACCTGTGGTTACTTGCCTGGAAACCAGTCATCATAGTTAGAAGAGTCTAGGGAGGAATTTGATTGCACCTTAGAGTTACCCTTGAGCCCTGTAATACTCCTTATCTGGTCACAGGATGGTAGTACAGGTCTCCGGAGACACGGAGAACAGTCCGTGATGTCATAGGCTTTCCCAAAGAAGAAAGACTAGGGTTTGATCATGGTTGTAGAGTGTATAGCTGCCTATGTTTATGGAGTTTATAGCTGCCTGGTATCAGCTTCCAGACTCATTAGAAGCATCATACTAACTGGTCCAGCCATAGCTATGGAATCCCTAAGGTCGTTGACTTAATGATTTTACTTGACTGGTAAAGAGTATGAGAAATTTGAAAAGCAAAGTAGTGTTCGAATTGCATATACAGATTATATGTGGCAACTGTTCCTGCCAGTGTAGTACTTAAGAACTGGCTGGAATCTAGAGAACATGTCACAAACTGCATTAGTGGGTGCTGGGTGATAACACAGTAAAAGATATCTAAATAAAATGGCGAGTCCACGTGCTGTTCTTCCCTGGCACGGGTTTGTCTGTAGCATTCTTAGAGTGGTACACTGTAAGAACAGTCTAGATAAGTCGGCATGCTTAGGAAGATGTAGGTGAATGACACTGTCAGCTCAAGTTAGTTACATAAGAAGCGGTGGGCAGAGTCGGGGATGTTTACTCTGGAGATGCAGAGGCTTAGGGTGCAGGGGTCGGCTCCAGCAAATACTCAGGGCTGTCACTGAAATCACTGAAATGAGGACAGCTCCAACAGCCCCTGGCTCTGGACAGGGGCGTGGCCAGAAGGCAGATGTCAAGCCCCTCACGATAAAGATTGTTCGGTGCACAGCTGTAGTGAGTGGCCTAGGTAGAAGTCCAGTGGCCTGTGAGACCCAACTCAGAGATCCTAAGACTCAGAGGAGGCTGAGTGGCCTTCCTGATGTACCCTGCCCTGTCAGTTGCTGCAGATACCAGTGTCCTTCCAGGAAGGCCTGCAGATATATTCTCTAGTTGTTAATCATCACACTGCTCCCTACGTTCCACTGATTGACACCCTTGAGACTGGCTTCATGGTAGGTGGCACCATAAATAACTTCTAGCATTGCTGCCTGGATTCATGGAAATATTATTCATGTTTTTAGTGGCCTTATTTATTTTTCAACTCTGTTTAATTTCACCATGTCTCCTGAGAGCAGAGCCCAGAGTCTCCTCTGAGCTGCAGATGCTCTCAGTGCTAAGGTTTAGCAATTTGATTAGTTAGTGTGATTACCTGGAGTGGCTCAAAGGGATGCAGGCAGGCATTCCAGGCTGTAAAGTCAGCTCAGCCAGGCATACATAGCTGGGTGCTTGGGGCATAGTCTCCTTAACACCAAATTAGGTTAGAGTGCTAACATTCAACCTACATGTTTCATGTTCTAAGAGTCTAATGTGTATGTGTGTGGGGTGCTTGTTGAGATGTGCTCATAAGTATGGAACCATGGTCAGGACATAAACTATGCAAACAGGCACTGACTGGTGAGGAAAAGAGCACACGTTTTTTTTTACCATGAGATCATTAGAAATGGAACCCCAATCTGGGGAAGAGATGAGATTTTCACCCCTGGAGCCCTCTGAGGAGGGGAAGCTGACCCTGGGAGGAAGAGGCCCCTAAGTTCCTAGGGGAAGCTGACCCTGGGAGGAAGATGCCCCTAAGTTCCGAGTCCAGCTTTTCACTTCACTTCCCTCATCGACCTTCTTTACCCCCTCAGTCAGCACCTCCAGTTCCTGCCTGTCCAGTTTTGTACGTACACTTACTTCCTTGTCCTCTTCCTCTTCCTCTTCACCAGTCCCCTTGGCTGTCCCAGGCTTGGCATCTTACAGCTGTGGTTTTTGTTTCCTTTTGCCCCAGATACCATTCTTCCTTTGTGTCTCCTTCCAGCTCCGCTGTCCAGAGCTGCCCCACAGCCTCACTCTGCTCCTGGCTCCTGGTCTCCTCATCCCCTGCATGTCCACCCGGGCCTCTGTCAGAGTCCGCCCTGTGCTTGTTCCGGTTGCTCCTCCCTCAGAGACCCTCTGTGTGCCTGTCATCTCCCCTTTCCTTCTCAGCCCTGCTAGGACCTCTGGGTTCAATGCTCTAGACCTTTGCAGCTGCATGTTTATCCCTCCCTCCATCCCTCTCCGTCCCTCCCTCCCTCCCCCCTTCCCTTTCCCCCTCATACACAGATCTTTGTTTTCCTTCTTGTCAGCATGGCCTTTCTTCTTTACTGACTTCCTAGCACCAGGAAGCAGGAAGCTAGTATTTTCTTTACTTCCTCCTCCTGTCTCCCTGCAGTGGCAGTGCCTGGTGAAGTCTGTGTGCAAGTGTTTCCTGAGTGGAGGTTTGAGGGAGTAAGTGTGCCCTCCTCTGGCCAGAGCGTCCAAGCTCCAGCTCTGGTCTCCTCATTACCTACATTCTTTTCAGTCCCTTCCCTTCCCCTGGAGCTTCCTGTCTGTCTTCACTTGGGTTCTGGTGCCTGACTTAACCTCCTGTATAAAAACCACTTTCTTGTTTCTTAAGTTCCTTCTGCCCTGTGTACCTTCTTCCCATCACAGCCTCTATGTGCGCATGCTCAGTGCCTTTTCTCCCCACTCTGTGATCCTGTGTGGGAACTGCTGTGACCAGCATACATACAACTGCCGTGACATTTACTGCTTTGTGGTTTCTGTCTGTTACTGAAGAGCTTCTTTCAGTAAAGACCTGTTTCACAGTCATTTTAGTCCCAATGACCAACACACCAATGTTTTGTATGTGGATCCTTATTGCTTATTGGGACTTGGACACATTGACTGCAGGTTTGTGCCCTCGCCCCCTCCCTCTCCCCCTCCCCCTCCCCCTTCCTCCCTCCCTTCCTTCCCTTTCTCTTTTTGACTTTTTGAGGCAGATTCTCGTATAGCTCACACTAGCCCCATACTTGTTCTGAGCTAAGAATGACCTTGAACTCTTGATCCTGCTGCCTCTACCTCCCAAATATTGGCATTGCATTTACAGTGTGTGTGCTGCTGTGTCAGCTTGGTGCAGAGTTTCTAACCTCCTGCTTGGGGAGAGGGATAGGAGCCGCTGGTAGACCCCGGCTCCTGGCTCCCAGTGCTGTGAGCACCTGTGGTCCTGGGACCCCAGGGCATGGCTCCACAGCTCTGCTTCCCTGTGGCTCAGCTCTTGGTGGGTTGCCAGCATGTGGAAGAAGGAGCCTTTAAAGCCTTTCCATACAATGTCCACACCTGCTGCCTGTGATAACTTGTAATCAGCTCAGCTGAGAAGCCAAAGAGGCAGGCCAGAGAGTGTGGGTGATACCTGAGGGCAGATGTCTCCAGAAAATGCAGAGTCCAGGTCATTTATAACTAGCGTCTTGACCAAGTGTCGGATCTTAATTTTGGAGCTGATTTCAGGTCCTGGCCATGATTTGCTTTCCCAGAGCTATGGTTTGCTTTTCATTTTTTTCTTATCAGAGCAAAAGCTTCCTGAAATAAATGTGCTTGACAGCCATCCCAGTGAGTTTCAACAGAAAGGAAAGAGGTCCCAGCACCCAACCACTCTGCAAGGCTGGAAAGAGAAGCAGAGTTCCACATGGGCAGTGCTACAGGGGAGATGGTGTGTAGACAGGAGCTTGGCCAGATGTGACTAAATGCCCAGCTTCCCATCCACCTCCCCGTCCCTCAACCCTGAGATTGTGCTGGAAGGGTTTCGTGAGTTTGGACTATACAGGGCACCAGTGAGTGATTGGTAAAGCTTCAGTATACCTTGGATCTGGCAGCTTTGATAGCAATAAAGCCCATTTTGGCTTTCCAGTGGCCCAAATGTATCACTTCCTAAGGGTAATATGGAGTATATGGACATCAGATGCTAAATGTGAAGTGAAATTGATAGTGTAATATAAAAGCTGTATTGATTTTCTTAATGGATCAAAAATGAAGAGCTTTTCTAGTCAGCATATAATAGCTATTAGCATTAGGCTCAAGCAAAGTCTTAGAAGGAATGGGAATGCGAGTGTGAGGGCTGAGGAATGGCCCATAGTCCACAGGACACACAATGGGGCCGCAGGACACACAGTGGGGATGCAGTGGCTTGCACTAAAAGTCAGAGTCTCATTAAGGTCTTGGTACCAAAAAGGGCAGTTGAGTCTCACAGTTTTGTGGACTGGTTAGATGGGTGCTGAGGTGGCCTCTGCTTTTCCTGAATCTAACTTTCCATCTGAAAATAGCATTGGCTTTCCTGTAGGGAAAATGACCCTGGAATTTCTATTTACTGCATCTCTTGGAAAAGCCTCAGTTGCTGCAGAAATCAGAAAGTCTGTCTTCTGTGAATCTCAATGCCTGCCTTATTCACAGCTTTAATTATTCCCAGGCAACCCTTCGCAGCTTTAAACAGACCAATCTGTAAATCAGCTGTAAGTTTTGAAGTATATGTTGTTCTCAATAGTATGATACAATGTAGCACTGTCTGCTCTGTCCACCTGAGATAGGAATTATTTTTGGTCCATTGTATCTGCATTGTATACACTACCCACTTGTGAATCAATTAGCAGTCTTGATTATCAGACTACTGCAGTAGCACACATGTATTTTCAGTTGATACTTACTGTCCTTATAATACCATCAAATAGGAGAATAGTGTTGCTGCCAATTTGGAAAGCTTTGAAGTGCTTCCTTTAGCTAAAAAGAGAAAAGCTGTCCTCCTAAGAAAAGAAAAATGCTACATGCTGATGCTGCTACTACTGTCTCCAGTAAGAATGAATCTTCTACCCAGGGAATTGTAAGGAAGGAAAATAAAAGCATGCTAATTTTTACAGCTTTCAAACTCCCCAAAATTATGGCCTCAATGCATGAGAAATGCTGAGTTAAGATGGGAAAAAGCATTAACTTTCTATATGCATGTATAGGAAAAAACAGTATACGAGACTCAGTAGTACAGTTTCAGGCGTGTCATCCAGGTCTCCGGACCTGTCTGCTCTTTCGAGGCAGATGCTGGTTGGTTCCTGTTGCTGCCATAATTCATCACATCTTAGAGGCTTAAAGAAAACTCACGTTTTGTTTTGTTTTTTTCCTTTTCTCCCCCCCCCCCACCACCCTGGGAAGACCAAAGTCTAAAATTTTTCTCAACGGACTAAAGTCAAGATATGGGTATGGCCTTTTTCTTTCTGGAAGCCCCAAGGAAGAACTCATCTACTGGAAGTTTTAGGTTCAGGGAGCCCCCACTGGTATAGTTGTGGCTTCTTCCTCATCTCCGCGGCCCGCAGAGCGGAATCTTCAGGTCACATTCTCTCACTCAGAGCTCCACTCTGTCCTCTCTTCTTTGCCTGTGGTTCTCTTGCTGTCTTGTTGCATTGGGCAACCCAGGTGATTCAGGATACTCTGATCATCTTGAAATCCTTGATAGAGTTATACTTGCAGAGTTCCTTTCCTATGGTAACAGATTCATAGGGTGTGGTGGTTCCCCTGTAACTGTTTGGGTGGTGTTGGGAGGACATCTGTCTAGGTTCTTTCCTCTCTCTTCTCCTTTAGTGACAATGCAAATTGTACCCTCTACTTCTTATAAAGATATCTTGGTCCCACCCCTAGATTTTTGACTTCTGTAATTTTTACTTGTAATATAAATATCCAACTGAATTTTTATCTTTGATGAAAAAACATTTGGATCTGTTGGTCTGCATCACCATAAGTTTCTCTAAAATTTGCCTAAATGCTTTATCAATAACCAGTTACGGGTCAAGGTATTCTCAAGAAGGAAGGGCCATAATTTCTACAATTTGGAGGTACTGTTTTTTTTTTTTTAAATCAATTTCTGTTTTTTTTATTCCAGATACTAATTTGCCAAAAGGAGGTAATAGTTTTAATCAGAGATTTTTAAATGTTTGAATAGGTCTATTAATTATTATAAGTAAAAGATAGTCATAAGTATAATTACTTTGGAATGCCATTTGGTTTTATCAAGCAAAGCCAACTGTGACCCACAGCCCATCAGATCTGTCTATCCAGTGTGTTACACCCACCAGAAATGTGTTTACAAGATCCTCATACTTGAATGCTCACTTCAGCATTGTTTATGGTAGCACCAAATAGGAAACTACAAAATGTCCATAAATGGTCATTTATGGTAGTATAACATAAAGCAGACAAGTAGTGTTGTATTTAATGATGAAGATCAGCAGAGGGACAAGTGGGAAAATACACTTCCAATGTTGATCAGAAGAGGATCAGTGTGAGCTAAGTACAGTATAATTCCAATTATGTCGAATTGACTTAATGTAGAGCCTTGCCAGTCCAGACAGTGGTTAAGTCTGGGGGAGATAAGACAGCTTAGATGCTGGGGCAGGATTCAGGGAAGGTGCTGGGGTGTTGGCAGTCACTTTGTTTTCTTTCAGCTTTGTGACACTTAATACAGGCGTGTCTTTATGATTTTATTAAGCATTTTGCTTGTGGTTTAGTCATTCTATATTATTTTTATTTTTAAAATCTATGCAAATTGGGTTGGGGAGATGGTTCAGTAGTGACGAAGTTGTGAGGACCTAAGTTTAGATCCCCAGAACCCATGTGTGCTGGATAGCTTTAGTGTCAACTTGACACACCTGGGTTGAGGGATTCTCAGTTGGGGAACTGGCTCCATTGGACTGGCCTGTGGCCACGTCTGTGGAGTATTGTCTTGATTGTTGGGCATTGTGGGAGGGCCCAGCCCACTATGGGTGGTGCCACCCTTGGCAGGTTGTTGTATACCGTATAAGGCGGCAGGCTGGGCATGGGCCAGGGGAGCAAGCCAGTGAACAGCATTCCTCCATGACCTGTGCTTCAGCTTCTGCCTCCAGGTTCCTGCCCTGAGTTCCTGCCTTGGGCTCCCTAAGTGATGAACTGTGACCCTTACATCAGGAGATGTAAGCTGAATAAACCCTTCCCTCCCCAAGTTGGTGTCGGTCAGAGTGTTTTGTCACAGCAATAGAAGACAAACTAGAACACCATGTAAAAAAGGGTCTTGGTGGTATAAGCTTATAATGCCACAGATGACGAATAGGAGGTGGAGACTGGCTGAGCTTCCTGGACAGCTATCCTAGCCTGCCTGGAGCTGTTCTGAGCCATTGAGAGACCCTGTCTCAGAAGGTGGAAGACACTTGCAGAAACACCCCAGGTTATCCTCTGGCTTCCACACTCAAGTGCACACACACTGTGGTGGTTTGAATGAGTGTCCCCCATAGGCTTTAAGTATTCAGACACTTTGTCTCCAGTTGGTGGCACTGTTCTTGGAGGTCTTAGAAGGTGTGGCCGTGCTGGAGGAAGTACGTCACTGGGGGCAGGCTTAGGGAGTTTAACAAGCCTTGCGGTCTCCAGTCGCTCTCTCTGCTTCCTGTGCTCATTGTGAGATGTGACCCTTGGCTTGCTGCTCCAGCCCCGGCCACCATGCCTCCCACCACAATGGACTCTAATTCCCTGGGACGGTCAATCAAATAAACTCTTCCTTTTATAAGTTCCCTTGATCATGGTGGTTTTATCACAGCAACAGAAAAGTGACTAATACACACACACACACACACACACACACACAAGCTAGATAGTTAAACACATAGCTGAATTTTAAGTAATTTTGTACGTTTTTTTATTCTTTAAGATGAGAGTTTTATTAACCTTTGGGATTTATGAATCTGTGTCACCATTCAACTTTGAAATTCAGATGCTGTTTAAATGTGGAACGTTTCTTTGGAGATTGATGGTTAACACTTCTGTTCTAACCACACTCACTTCTTCCCTTCTTGCCTTACCATCACTCTGAGGATTTGATCACAGCATTTGCTTTGAGATCTGAAATTTGTTCTTAGAGCCTTGCTTCTGAATGAGGTTCTTTATCAATTAGAAATGAAACCAGTATTCCTACCAGGCCTTTAGCAGAGAGATCCCTGCATTTGCATTAGAAGCATATTCTTGCCTAACATTGGTACTAAGCACCATTAATGAATGTTACTGTTTTGTATTAGTTAATCGAGATCTGCAGAAATCCCTTCTGCCTAGAAAGAAAGGAAATTCTTTCTTAAAAATATTTTATTTACTATTATTGTTTTATTTGTGCTAATGTATTGCCCACATGTAAGTACACCCATGTCCTGCAGTGCCCTTGGAGGACAGAGGAGGGCATCAGATCCCCTGGAACTGGAGTTACAGATGGTTGTTAGCCACCAGGTGGGTGCTGGGAATTGAACCCAGGTCATCTGCAAGAGCAGCTAGTGCTCTTACCCGCTGCACTCTCTTTCCAGCCCTAGAAGGAAATTCTTATCAGAGGAGATGTGGACAGCTGAGAACTAACTGTCACCTGAAGGACAGCAGCCTGTCCATCTCTGCTCTGTGAAGCGGAGTTCGGCAGCTTGTGGCCTACAGTTGTGTTAGCTTTGGCCTACCCACTGTTTTAACCATTTTTAAATTCACTGCTAAGGGCTAAATGTTGAGAAATTGCCAATAAAACTCAAGACATGTGGCTTTCCTTTAAAAACAAAACAGGCAGTAAAAGCATGCCCTCAGGTCAGGATAACAGCATCAGGCTGAGTGGGAGCTGTCCCTTTGAGGATGCTTGGGTGCCTTGCTTTGTCAGGGTCTCTCCTCTTTCATCAGTCTCTGTGTCTTTCCTACACTATTGTTTTATGAAGAACACAAATGAGGCTTCTGGTATCTGCCTATGCCACTTGTTGACTTTGCCTGGCTCAGTCAGGCTCTGAGCTTGAACCTTAAGCTTATTCTCTGCCTAGTGCTGGGCTGCAGGTATTGCATACAGTATCATATTTATTCCTCTAATAGCTTCACAGTTTATAAAGATACTGAGAGGCTTAGGGCTGCTGAACTGTTTACCCAGTGCCACCCACTGGTGAGCAAAGCTCCTTGTCTGAAGGACCTGCAGGCTACAGTTTCCCAAGAGTTTGAGATATAGAAGCGACTGGGAGATGTCATCTGAAAGTCATTATTTTAGAGAAGGACAAGAGACATTTGATAAGGGACTATTTTGGGTAAGAAGGTGAATCACGTTCTGTAGCTAGCAGGATTACAATAAGCCAACAGAAGCAGAAAATTTGATTATTCCTTTAATGAAATTTGCATTTTGTTTCTGCCATGGACTTATAAAGAACAGGAAGGGACATTGGAATCGGCCAGGCAGGTCTGTGCCCTGAGCACATGAAACCTTTGAAAAACCACACCAAGGCTTTGAAGATGGTTGAGGTCAAAGTACACCAGGACAGCCAGACCTGAGTTTGGTGACAATAGACAAATACTCATCCCCACAAATTGGGGTTCTTCACTGAAAGGCAGTATGACATGTGGCCTGTACTGTTGTGACAAAGGCTGCTCAACAGTTTGTGTCCCACAGAGTTTTCCTTCCTGTGCTTTTGTGGAAGCAAGAGAATCTCCAGGGAGGAAGGCAAAGCAGGTCAGAGGAGTCCGCTGCCGTGGCAGTGTGGAGGACACTGGCAGATGGTAAGTTTGCTCTTTAGACAAGAAAGGGAAAAGTTTGTTATTGAGTGTGCTGGAGAGAAGAACCTGCAGGAGGCAGTGAGCTGGGTGGGAGAGTGGGTGCGTCTTGGTCTGTTTGTTGGCTGAAGGACTTTCTCCATTAGAGTATCATTGTAGGTACTTCCTGCATGTAATTTGCTCCATTTGAAGGTTCACAGTCCAAACTGGCCAGTGTCCAGGTCTGGGAGGTTAGCATGAGCCATGAGCTGCTGTGCATGTCATTTCCAGCGGTGTGGACTTCAGCATGCAAGTAGGGACCCTGCAAATTAGTTCAGGTCCCTGGTGCTTAGCTATAGCTCCGTGCTTTCATGTTACAGCATTTCAGTGCTAAGGGTTTGGGATCCTTGGACCACTCCTGTGAAAATTCCCTAATGGGCACCTGGTTTCATTTTCTCTCATTTCTTATTAATGGGTTTCCCTCCACACAAGGGTCAATCTATCTTGGCCAATAATCCTTTGTTGTGCGTGTGAAATAGTAGACCCCTCTGGGCCTGTGTGCTCACCAAGCTGCAGCCTCAGCAACCCCTGTGTGGCCTAATTACAGCTACCTTGCAGACAGCCTGTACTTCACCCATGCTCCTCCACTACTTTATCATTTAGGGATGGTAAAACAAAGAAATGCAGGTGTTCTCCTTCATTCATTCCTGCCCATGTTTGTTTCGTATGATTGTATGCATTCTTGGTACCGGAGAGTGTAGGAGAAAGCCTGAAACATCACATCTGTGGTCTTCAGTGCCCCTTCAGTCATTTGGGGTTCCAGTGGCCGTATTTGAAGAAAAGTAACTATTTTATTTAAAGAGCCACGTATGTGAGAACTTTGCAGAATGACAAAGACAAAAGGACCATCGTTTAACTTAAGATTTAATTGTTTCCAAGACAGATTTGTTTGATGGGGCTGAGCCTGGGTCTGTGTATCTGGTTTCTGGTTCTGCTTCCCCAGCCTCACTTGAACTGCTGTTTCCTCAGCTGCCTCTTCACTTCTCGTAGCCTAAATCGACGCCTCTAAAAACTGAAGATACTTCTCCCTGCTTGACAGGATGCAAAAGACCTCCCCCACCTCCCATGCCTAGCAGAGAGTTGGCTTACGTCATTTCAGCCCTAGCAGCTGATTTGAATGTACTGTCTATTCTCAAGCAAAAATTGGCTCAGGAAATCAGCAGAAAGGGAAGAATCCTGAGATGGCAGATACCCCTCTTTGGAGGCTAGTACCTTCAGACCATGGCTGTTTGGCTCTTTGGCTCCAGCAGAGGGCACCGCAGGCCTCATTTCCTGGGAGTCTTTGAAGGTCCTGAGAGGAGTGCAGCCAGTAATGGGGGCCTGAGCTTTAGAGATGTCCTGCCAGGAAGCCTGGCACTGGCCCGCTTGGTATCACCGGGATCAGATAGTGTGACTCTGTTGACTGTGCTCTCTCATCTGTATGGGAGGACTCCTCCTGCCGTTCATTAGGGATGGAGGGTATTCTATCTCCGATTGCAGTCACTGAGCTTTAGAACCCTGCAGTAGACCTGTTGTAGGTGAAGATGCCACAGCAGTGCAGGCCCAACTCTGTTCTCCTTCCGCAGTCGTTCCTGGGTCCTTCATCTGACCGGATGCCTGAACAGATGTTGAAGGCCCACAAATGTGATACCAGCAAGTCAGGCATGGTGGCGCACACCTTTAATCCCTGCTCCTGGGAGGCAGAAGCAGGTGGATCTCTGTGAGTTCAAAGCCAGCCTGGTCTACATATCGAGTTCCAGCCCAGGTGGGGCTACAGGAAGACCCTGTCTCAAAAAGGGGGAAAAAGTGATACCAGCAATGGTGGGGAGCCAGCTCAGTCTGCACTTGCCATACCTGAGTTTGAATCCCCAGTACCCGTGCCAAAACTCCTTTGTGCAGGTGTGGCTATGTAACCCCAGGCGGGAGGGGGTGGAGATAGGTGGATTCCCGGACCATATTGATCATCTAGTCTAGCCAAATAGGTAATCAGTGAAGTAAGGTGTAGCATGAATGAGGGCTATACCATCTGCCATTGACTTCTGACTTGTTCTCATTTACACACCTGCGTGTGTATGTGCACACACACGAGCATGTACACATACTACATGTAACACATACACATAGTAAGGTGGAGCATGAATGAGGGCAATATCATCTGCCATTGACTTCTGACTTGTTCTCATTTACACACCTGCTTGCGCATGTGCACACACACATGAACATGTACACATACTGCATACAACACATACAAATAGTATCAGCAACTTCGTTTATGGAACATCAAGCACCAAGTCCTTAGCTTGCCTCGACTCCTTCGCTCTTCATGTCTGATCCATAAGGCAGGTCCTGACAGCCTCATTTAACAGATGGAGAAATGGAAGCATAGATAGGTTCAGGAACTGGTTCGAGCTGAGAGCTGAGGAGTCGTGGTGCTCAGTGTAATTGGAGCAGTTGTGTCTACTTCATCCTCTCTAGGGTTCTTTCCTCTTGAATGGATAAGACTCTGGGCTTCACCTCTCTTCTATATAAGGTCACACCCTCTTGCTTTGTTACCCATAGAACTTGGGAAAGTTTAGTTACTTCTCTTTGTATCTGTCACCTTAGATGAGAAGTGTTCTGATCCAGACTTCTTTTTTTTGAAACTGAATTTTCCTGCTTAACTCTTAGAATTGTGTGCCAGTTACCGTCTTCCCCTGTTGATGACAGGGTCCAAGCTTTGGAGAGAGACAGAGGATTTTGAATAGCAGAGATAACCTACCTTTGCCTCTCTCTTCTGAGGAACCAGATTGTTATTGATGCTGTGTGACCCGATTAAAGAAATATGGGAGATTTGGGTTCCTAGTGTTCAGATCTTCAGTCTAGATGAGACTGTGGACGTGCGTGCATACTGAGATCTTCAGGGAATCCGTCCTGAGGCATCTGAGAAAGAGACAGATCTGGAGAGACACAGGCACCTCACCCACAGTTTAATTTCATGTTTTGCATAACTCAGAGGTTAAGTGGTGTGAAGGGGCAGATGAGTAAGGATCTCTGGGAGTATTTACGCTTGTGCTCCACTCTCTTAGACTCTCCTAACAGAGCCACTTGCTCTGAGGACTCTCTGGTGAAAAGAAGGGGATTTCTCTTCTCTCTGGTCTTGCTTTAGGCAATCAGTCTTGCTTTCTAGATGCTTCTCAAGCTGGTGGTAATCAGAAAGAGACCTTCAATTGTTAGCTGCTTCGTTTTCTTACTGTCCCTTTCTAAGCTGAAATCTCTTGGCCCCTTGAAGTTTTGAGGCAATTTTTTCTTTCTGCCCTTAGTGCAGGATAATGAAATTTTACTTGTAGTGAGTCCTTGTCGCATGTACTGTTCTGAGCGCCTGCCCTGTGTCTCACAAGATATCTCTTGGGCAGGTTCATCTGTGTAACACGGGTGTAAACACTGTGTGCAAGGCCCATCCTCTGGATTCTGCCGTGCCTCCTCCACAGTTCCGAAAACCCAAAGCCCAAATGTAAGTGGGTGGCTTCCAGGAGTTGGGACCCTTTCATGCAGAGTTTGAGTGAGTGAAAGCATTAGTGTGGGATGGGGAGCATAGATTCTTCTTTCTTTTTAAACAATTTTTTAAATTTATTTCTGTATGAGCCTGGGAGAATAGCACAGCGGTTAAAGGCTGAGGATAAGAACCAAGCAAAAAAAAAAAAAAA
Organism: Rhizomys pruinosus; assembly: GCA_009823505.1. Lineage (NCBI taxonomy): Eukaryota > Metazoa > Chordata > Mammalia > Rodentia > Spalacidae > Rhizomys > Rhizomys pruinosus. The sequence continues at coordinate 226,923 of VZQC01005388.1, forward strand.
TTTATTTCTGTATGTGTATGAATGTACTGTCTGCATGCAAGTTTGTGCACCCGTGTCGTACAATGCCGCGCAGGTCAGAAGATGGCACGGCGTCAGATTCCCCTGGAACTGGAGTTCTCCTGGAATTGGAGTTTCAGACGGCTCTTGACCGCCATGTGGGTGCTGGGGGTCGAAACCGGGTCCTCTGTAAGAGCGGTCGGCGCTCTTAACCGCTAGGCCATCTCTCCAGCCCAGGTTATTCTTTCTTTTGAAACAGGTTCTTATGTAGCCTAGGCTAGCCTCAAATTCATCATGTAGCCAAGGATGGTCTTGATCTCCTGATTTTCCTGCCTTTTTCTGCCAAGTGCTGGTATCGCAGGCCTATTCTACCATCCCACTACACCTGGTTTATTGCAGTGCTGTGATGGAACTTGGAGCTTCATGAATTCTAGAGAAGCTCTCTCCCAGTTGAACCACATCCCTAGGTTGCACTGTTTGCTTGGTTTACAGTGTTAGACCTTTAAGAAGGATGCCATTTCAGGCCTTCAGGATCACCCTGAATTTACACCACTTTTGGATGCTAAGGTTTCCCCTGGCCATCCCTACCCCTCTTTTCCTCTGTGATCTTTGGTGGCACATTATGCACTCTATATGTTTGATAGTAGATTAGAGTGTAAGAAACACAGCTAAGATTAAGACATGGTCCCTGACCTCAAGAAGATTGCTCTCTTGTTGGTCTGAAGTGATAATGGATTTTTCTCTGTTTGCTCATTCTGAGCATAATGAGTGTGGAGGAAGCCAGATGCAGGTGTGGGAACTGGGTAATGGGTAGGAGCATCATGGGATGATAGAGTTAAAGTTGAGAGCAGCACTTTTAGTAAGAAACTCCCAAATGCAGTCTACATCCCTGCTCTGATGAAAGCATGTGTGCTTGTGTTTGGGGACCTGGAATGGACCTTAATAACCTAAGTCTAAGGATGTCAGAGGAAAGAGGAAGTTATCTCATGGGCAGAGCCTTGGATGAGGCCTGGTAAAGAATGGTCCGGGGAGATAGGTGACAGGCTGAGCTCTCAGTGGCCGCAGTGAGGAGGGGCAACGGGCAAGGTCTGTTTGCTGAGATTATCGCATGAAAGCAGGTGTGCTCTTAGAGACCAGCATGCTTAACTAACCAAGCTTCTGAGGTGATCTTCTTAGGAAAACCCAGGATGCATTTCAAAATCGTGGGTCTTTCCACGTAGTGCTCCAGGGATCAGGCTCCCGCATCAGCTTCTGAGTCTGGCAGAAATCCAGTGTCTTCAGGCTTTCTGAGTGTCCCCATCCACTTTTGTCCCCAGACCCTGGAGACCTGTCACCCCATCTCCCACACACCCTTGTCTTTGGCTCTTAGTGATTCTGTATAAATAGCAGTAATTAAGCAGCCTCATCTCATGGGGAAGATAGATTCCTCTTCAGACCTGCTTCTTCCCTCTCCTCGCGCTTCTGTGGAGCTCAGGGCTGTCAGCTGCACCCATGACTATAGAATGCTCAGGAATCTGCTTCTTAAATGTCTTTCAGGGAATTCATCTCCCTCCCTCCCTCCCTCCCTCTCTCCCACTCTCCCTCGCTGAGCCTCTCTACCTAGCTGAGCCTCTCTACCTATCATTGAAGATGTTAGTCAAGAGAGGGAGGGAAGAGGAGGGGCTGGGACTTCTCAAACAGTGCGAATTCGAGCAGGATCAGAGTTGGAGGTGGTAGTTTTCTTGCTGTATGAAATCCTACTTAGTCTTTGGAAAAGCCCTTGGGCCCTGGGGCCTTTTTCATTGTGTGGATTACTAGCTGGGAGCTAAGGATGTTGGATACCACTTGGTAGGAGTGGGCATGAGGCTGGGAGGCTTGGAGATTAGCTGGAAAATTAGGAAGGAAAAAAGATATTCCCAAAGCTTGGTATCCCACACTAGCCCTGTGTGTTTGAGCCAACTGTCAATAACAATTTATTATTCGTGGAGTTTGTACAGATGTCAGGCTATGTGCTGCACAGCAGATTAGACACATATCCCATTTAACCCTCCAGAAACTTGTCATAGACTTACCCTGGTCCCATTTGTTAGACGTAGAAGCTGAGGTCTGAGGAGCTAAGACTTTGCCTTCCTGACTCATCTGTGGTGCTCTGCCTGCTGTACTTGGGATGACTGGATAATTAGTTTTTGAAACTGGACCTGCGAAATTTTGAAAATGGTGAAATTTTGAAAATTTTGAAAATGGCCCAGGGAAACAAGGACTTGATCCCTAGTTTTTGCTGTGCTGGGGACAGGGTACCATGTACCTTCAGGATCAGAGCATGCATGATGAGCCTGGTACTTCTCCATTCCCCCACACTTTTCCTTCCCCACGAGGTCCTGTAAGCCCCCTGTACCTTGACAGCTTTTCAGAAGACTGCATCAGGGAGTCTCATGAGTGGGTTTCCACCAGGGAAAATGCAGGGCTACCATTCATTGTCCCTCCTATCTGCATCCAGTGCCTTATCCCAGTCTACCTACAGGAGGAACTATTTAACTACCCCCTCACCCTCAGATCCCCCCTCCCACTCCGAGTTGGCAGTGGTTCAGCTTTGGAGCACACCTGGCTGGGAGAAATGGCTCTTTCTCTTTAAGGAGGCTCAATTTGCATTCCACCAGCAATCTCTTTACTCTGAGGGATTCCTAGGACATTAAATTAGCAGAAAATGACATTAGTGCTAAGAATCCAATTCTATTACCTGAAATACAAGTATTATTGTAAGGAATCATACAGCCTCCCCTCTGCCTCTCCAACCCAGACCATCCCTCATACCAAGTCATATTAATGACACTTTCCTCTTAGTTTGGAGATATTTTTTATTTTGGGCAGGTCACCTTACAGACACAGGCTATGTAATAACGTCCATGTCAGCCCAAGGCACGTTCACGTATCATTCTCTGCCATGCCACTGGCTGGGATTTCAGGCTGTGGGGTATAGATGTGAGTTCTTCCTGAGGCCTGGCTACCGACTCTGTCTATGGCTCCGCCTTTCTGAATCCAGCCACTTCTTGTTCACTCCTGTTTACTTTGGACTCTTGACTCCATGGGAATCTTTAAGCCTGTTCTGCTTCCTCACTCTTTGCCTTTTCCCTGGGGAATCTTCTGCTAGGAAAGCACCCTCCTTGAACTTGAACCTTTTCTTCTTACATCTCTGCTTGTGTGCATTGTGTCCTGAACAAGGAGACAGCACTTTCTCTGCCCTGTAGGGCTATGGTGGAGATGAGTCATATACTTAAAGCACAGACACAGACTAAGACGTGTGGAAATCAGGATTAGCATTTCTCTTTGTTATTGCTAAGTGGTGGGAAGGTGGTTCAATGCCAGTGTTTGGTGTGTGTCTCCCCCGATAATCTGACAGCTCCTTCAGGGCAAGATTATGTCATTTCATTCAATTTTGTATCGCGATGATCAAATTCAGAGTACTTAGTAAGTGCTCACAGTATTTAATTGAATGAACTAGATAAATTCCAACCCCACTTGGGGAAGGGAGGTATGATAAAGACATTAAACACCCCCCCCCAATACCCTGGTGGGTTGGGGAGAAAAGTGTAGGTCCTGAAGTTAACTAGAAACAAATTTGAGACATAGGTAGGTGACAATGTCATTTCAAATTATTGGCTATGCGAATGTGTTTACTTGGGATTCCATGGCTCTGTGTGAGGAGGGAGAAGAAGGAAGAACCCCTCTGACTGCATGCCCTACAGGTGGAATGCCGGTGGGTATGTTTGGCCATGTATCTGTGAACAAAGGGGCCCTGAGCCTGCATCTGAGTCCAGCCATGTCCAGAACTCACGTCATCATGACCTAGCAGTTCCTCCTTCTTAGCGTGCAAAATTAGATGGGTTGGGACAGTTCAGCCAGTCCCATTATGATTGTTATCCTTTATGAAATATAAAAATTAAAATCAACTCACAATGGACTATAGATCTAAATATCAGACCTATGAGAGTCTTATAAGAAAAGAGGAAACCAAGTCTCGGCGATTTCAGATTTGGCAATGGTTTATCTGTATCGAGACATTCATTACATCATCTATGTCCCCCTAGACCTTTGTTGTTTATTTGTTACATTGTATATATTATAACATGTTCACTTCTGTTTGTCTCTACAAATAATCTTGGGTGGTGAGACTTATCACCTTGTCGTTAAGGCCTAGTGACTCATCTACCATTTAGTAAAGAAGGACAGAAGAAAAGAGAGGAAGAAGGGAGATGGAGGGAAAGAGAGGGATGGATGGATGGATGGATGGATGGATGGATGGATGGATGGGCAGGCCGGTGATGAATAAGTAGATGTGTGTACTGATATGATGGATGCATCATAAATGATTAAGTGGGTAGACCATGGGTGGGTAGATAAATGAATACATGGGTGAGAGGTGGCTGGCTGAATGGTAGATGAAGAGATGGAATGGATGGATAAATAGATAAATGGGTAGATGTATGAGATAGATGGCTAGATAAATGGACGAATAGAGGGGTGGATAGTTGAATGGATTAATGGATGATTAAGTGGATGAGTAGATGGATGGATGAGTGGTCAAAATATTGGACAGTGTCTTGATTCCTCAATTCCAAGAGAGAAAGAGCAACTCATCATCAAAGCTCAAAGTTTAAAAAGTAAATTAGCATTTGAAAGATATATGTGTCATCTCTATTTGAGTCCATCTTTGGCAAGCAATCTCAGGGATGTATTTCCCAATGTCAATAACTTCCAACGTGTTAAAAAGTTCACCAGTGTTTAAGTTCATTAAATTAATGTTGTCATTTTGAGCTGCTGAGTGTGTCTCGGGTTGTAAGCTGATCATCACACCTCTAATTCTGTACTAGTATCGTCCTCAGGAATGTGGGATATATTAAAAATAGAAGAGTTCCTTTATATCAAAGAGTCTGGAACCAGGAATTAAATTACTGGAGCCTGCCACCTACTGCTGTGTGGCTTTTATTGACTTATCCCTGCAGGCCTTCCACTAAGATCTGAGTGCCAGCATTGTTCTTTGACTGTGAGTGTGAGGGGTGTGCAGAGACAGAAGCAGTCACTTCCTGCCCTTAAGGGGCTTCAGAGTCTTGGGGACTGGTGGGAGGGGAGAATGAAACAAGTTCAGTTGCAGAATCATCAGTGATATGGTGGGGGCTGGAATAGGGTGCCCTGGGGGCATGGGATAGACCATGCTTGCTCCACAGATGGTTGTCAGGAAAGGCTTAGGCAGGAGGTAACATCAACTTGGGAGGGAACTTTCTTGTCCATCGGTAAAGGGTGGATAGTTCTGACACGCAGAAAAGCATGTGCAAGGACAATGTGAGGCTTGTCAAGAAGCTCATAGGGCAAGAGACAGAGTTGGATGACAGCAGAGGCAGCCAGGAGAGAAATGGGGACCTTCTGAGAGGGAAGCTTGACAGGTCACTGTAATCATCTCCATGTCAAGGTCCGATGGCGCTATGGTGGGTGCTTCTCACAGATATAATCGCACATGTGTGTGAGCGCTTGCGCGCGTGCACACACAGACACACTCTGTTGCCTTTGCACTCACCCGTTCATTCTGTTATAGAACAGAATCAGGTGTACAGACCTGTGTCCTGAACTATGGTAAGTGCAGGCCTATGGTAGAGAATCAGACAACTTCTTGGAGCTTTGCTCAGGAGACAATACTTCATATTCCATGTCTGGTCCCTGAACTATGGTAAGCACAGACCTATGGTAGAGAATCAGACAACTTCTTGGAGCTTTGCTCAGGAGACAATACTTCATATTCCATGTCTGGTCCCTGAACTATGGTAAGCACAGACCTATGGTAGAGAATCAGACAACTTCTTGGAGCTTTGCTCAGGAGACAGTACTTCATATTCCATGTCCGGTCCCCGAACTGTTGGCTTTGCTCCTGGCCACCAGCCAGATTCTCCTTGCTGCCCCAGGGCCTTTTGCACTGGATACTGGATACACTTTCTCTTTCAGACTTAGACACTCTTCTCCACCCTGATCTATGTCCTTTGACCCATGTGGACATTATCCATAGGCTTCATGGATCCAAGATTCCTGTTAGGAAATTCTGGCAGGACATGAATCAGAGGAAAGGGAGGGAGGCCAGGTGTTTCTTTCAGTCTTCTGTGTGGTCAGAAGGAATAACATGAAGATCACAGCTCCTGCAGGTGGCGCTGTGGCTAGCACCTTACTCCTGACCCTCCTGAGTCTCAGGACACTAGGGGGCATTGGTCTACCCTTATTAATCCTGGGCTGTTGAATTCAGTTTTTCCACACCTCACTTTTCTCTTTAGTGAATTTATTGGTTTGTGGATCAGGTAATTTCAGAAGACAAAGTCTAGCAGACAGACAAAAGCCATGCATTTTCCAGTCCTTAGCATTTTCATATAGACACATACAAGCCCAACACAATGACGTTTGGGTGAATTAACCACTGATTCCGTAGCCTTATCCAATACTGCCCTTGTGTGTTTTCCAAACATTTTCTTGAGATGTGATTGACACAGAAAAAGGTGATTTTGGAAATAAATATATTCCCGTGAAACCATTGGTCTAATCTGTGACCCCTCACCTCCAGCAATGTCCTTCTGCCTTCTTTATTTATTTATGATCATTATCATTTTGTAATAAAAGCACTTCACTTGAAGCTAGCATCTCAGCAAGTTCCTACAGGTGGGGTTTAGGCACTGATCCTTCCCTGCACGCTCTGTAGCAGCTCTGCAGGTTCCTCTTCCTGTGCAGCTAGGGCTGCGTGGTGATGAGTCCCTCCCGGTTTCTCTTCTCCCACCCTCTGGCTTCTGCCATTCTATTCTTCCAGCAATCTGCTCCTGTTTATCACCTGTCAGAGTGTGCCATCTTTTTTCATGTTAGAGCTGTGGCAGACACCCCTAGCTACAGTGTCCTGGCTTTGTCCCCTAGGTTTCCAGGATCTGCTAATTATCCCCATCATCACTATTTTCTGTTGACTTCTTCAGATTGAACGTCATGTGACCTTGAACTCCCCATTTTCCTGTCTCCGCTTCCCTGGCGTGGTGTGGAAGTTTTAATGAAAATATTCTCTATAGGTTCCATGTATTCAAACACTTGGTGTTTAGTCGTACACTCTGCACAGATCTGGGAACCTTCAGGAGGTGTGACCAAGCTGGAGGAAGCATATCATGGGGGTGGGCTTTAAGAGTATATAGCCTTAGGGCTGGGGAGATGACCCAGCCATTAAGAGCACTGACTGCTTCTGCAGAGGACCTGGATTAATTGATCCAGGGGATCCGATGCCCTCTTCTCACCTTCACAGGCACTACACAACATGGATACATTTACACACATAAAGGCAATATACTGTATACATAGAACAAAAGTAATAATAATAAAAAGAGTACATAACCTTGTCCATTTCCATTTTTCCCCTGTTTCATCCACCTGTTCCATGCCTTCCTCACCACGACGGACTCTCATCCCTCTGGAACCAGAAATGCAATAAGTTCTTCCTTCTATAAATCTCCTTAGCATGGTATTTTATCACAGCAATAGAAAAGTAACTCACACAGAAGTTGGTAATGAGGGTGGGGTCTTGTTGTGAACAGCCTGACCATGTTATTTATTTATTTTTTTTTTAAGAATTCTGACTTTGGAGTTGTGGACTAGAAAAGCAGTTGAATACTGTAAGCAGGCTTTAATGAGCCCTTCTAATAGAGGACCAGCTCAAGATGTTCCTGAAAGAGAGAGTAACAGGACTTAAACAGGAACTGGGAGATTTTGGCAGAGCATCTGACTGCTTTCTCCCCATACCCTAAGAGCTTGTGTGAGGCTAAATTAAAATGTAATAGACTAATTTATTTGGCAGAGGAAATTTTAAAACAGCCTAACATTGAATTGATGTAATGGTTATTAATGGTAAATATTATATAGAGCTACAGTGAAAGAAAATAGGGAAAGAAAGGGAGAATGTACAGTTTGGAGAGGAAATCAAGGCTGGAAAGTTTAATGTGGCATTGATGGCAAGTTTGCCCTCCTGTTGATAAGGAGATTAGAGCCATTTAGGGAAGCCCCCAGATTTTCACTTGAACAAAGGGAAGAATACCCTCAGGGCAAGACCCCATCTAGCTACACTTCCAGTTTGTGAAAGGAAACGGCCTCACAATTCTTTCTGCTCCTAGAAAACTACAACGTGCAAAATCAGCAGCAGATGTGGATGAAGATGACCATGGTCCATCCCAAGCTGTCAGTTTCTTTTAGGTGGTGTTGACTTTAGAAGTATGAACGATACAGCCAGGCATGGTGGCGCACGCCTTTAATCCTAGCACTTGGGAGGCAGAGGCAGGTGGATCTTTGTGAGTTCAAGGCCAGCCTGGTCTACAGAGTGAGTTCCAGGACAGCTGAGGCTACAGGGAGACCCTGTCTCAAAAAGACCAAAAAAAAAAAAGTATGAAAGATGAAGGAGTTAGGGGTCACCAGTTTTTCCTCCTTAGTTTTAGACAGCCAGGGAAGCTAGGCACTGTTCAGCTGGGGAGTCCCTGCATAAAGAAGGCCCCAAGAGCCTATTGCATGAAGCCGTGAAGCTGAAGCCTAGTTGGCAGTGGATGCCTCAAGATGCTGGAGATGCCAAAGCCTTGAGACATCTGCCAGAGAGAGCTGTATACAGGGAGTAGTACCAGCTCAAGAGAATGATGGCTGTTGTAGGTAGCAAGGCTGGAGGTTCTAGACTTGAAAGCTCTTTAGAACTAATGGTTCCAGGCATTGGATATAGAACTCCAGGACTCAGTGTTTCCCCTGCTGGGCTTTGGTATTGCTTTGGTCTGGTATTTCCTCAGCATGTCCTCATTCCTCCTTTAAGAATGGGAATGTATATTCAGTTCCACTTTATGTTAGAAATACATTGTTTGCTTTTTTATTTTACAGAGGATTAGTTAAGAGAGTGCTTTCAATTTTAGAAGAGACTGGAATTTTGAACAGTGTTGAGTCTGTTAAGGACTATAGGGACTTCTGAAGTTGCGATAATTGCGTTTTGCATTATGATACGGGCCATGAACCTGTGGGGACATGGGAATGGAATGCAGTGATCTGAAGAAGTGTCCCTCAGAGTATTTGAACACTTGTTCCTCAGTTCTTGGTCCTCTTTAAAGAGGAGTCTAGGAAGGGCAGCCTTCGTGGAGGAAGCATGCTACCTGAGGTGGGCCCAGAGAGTTTATAGCTGTCCATTTCTACTTTTGATCTGGCTGCCTCCTGTCATGGCTCCCTTGTCATGATGGACTCTCTTACCCCTCTGGTACCATAAGCTCAATAAACTCTTCTGTGAATTGCCTTGGTCATGGTATTTCATCCCAGCAACAGAAAAGTAACTAATAGAGGTTGGTATTGTGGAAGGGAGCCACCCCATTCAGCCACACATCTGCTTTGGCATTGCCCATGCCACCTACTATGTTTTTTGAGACAGGTTCTCTCAGTGGACATCATGCTGGCCTGGGACACCTGGTCAGGGTCACGCTGCTCTCACAGGACTCCCTTCTGCCTTAGCTTCCTGAGTGCTAGAGTTATAGGCCTGCACCACCATGCTTGCTTCTTTGCTACTTTAAAGATGTGTGGTGTTGTGTATGCAGTTATTTGCTGTATGTTTCTGTCTTCCCCCACCTCCCCCTTCTCAAAGACATACTCAGCTCTACAGGCAGATTAAGCTCCTGGCTATAGCCCACCATGAGAATTTATCTCCATGAACACTTGTTGAAGGATCAGGAGAATAATATTTTCACCTCCACATTTTTTGGCAGGGGGCGCTTATACATACCAGCTCATTTGTTTTCTGTGACAGTCTTTCCCAGGAAGTGGAAAGAGTAATATTTGCAAGCATAGGAACTCGGACTGAGGGAAGGGGCTGGTTCTGTGCCTGCCATACCCTGGGCCCCCATTGCAGATCAGTATCATACTCCCGAGCATCTGCTGCTGCTTGGAGTGGGTTTTGAAGGCAAGGGACACCTGTTCATTGGGATAAATGCAAAATCTCCTGTACTATTGTGAAGGAGACCTTCATTAGATGGAGACAGTCTGGTGGGAGCCATTCTACTTCATCATCTCAGTGGCCCATTTCTCTCCCAGGATATTGTGCATGGAAAGTGTACCTGATTCATCATCTTGTGGACTGCATACTTTGTATTTCCTGAAAGGCTGGTGCTTAACACATTTCTCATGGCATTCAACATCTTTTCTGTCATACAAGAGGGACTGTATTCTGTGTGCATCTCTTTCCTTTCAGCTGGCGAGGCCTGTGTCCTCTGCCGTCAGTGTCCTCTGCTTGCCGTCAGTGTCCTCTGCTGAGCCTCTCTTAATAATTTCCTCCAGCTCCCCAAGGCAGTGTATATCCCCACTTGCTTAGTCTGTACTTTGGTGTTCCATTTGCAAGTTGGTTCATTTGGGGAATGACAGGAATTAAAGTTTACACTATAAATGAGATGGGAATTCTTACCTCAGTCCACATTCAGTTTGGTCTTGGCATGTGTCATTTGTGATGATACTACCTAAATAGGTTTTGTTTTGTTTTCCTTAAATAAAGGCTCATTTGAAACCTTACTTAGGGAGTTTTTATTGTTGTTATTGTTTTGTTTTTCTTGAACTCCTAGAGTATTTTATTTTTATAAGCATGACCAGACCTCAGCTGTAGGTAGTAACCCTTAAGACAAAACTTAAGACAGGCCAGGTGTAGATCAAAGGTTTATCCCATTAAGGATCTGTTTGCCTCCTTCATTTATCATTTGTATTCTATTCAGAGCCCTGTTGTCTGTTGTGCACTTGCTGGTCTGGACCTGTGGGTCCTGCTCTGGAGTTCCCAGGGAGGAAGCAGAGCAGGCCAGGCTAGTGGAGCATCCCCAGGCCCAGCAGAGCATGTCCCTTCAGCTGTCAGCACATCTGTCCTACAGCAGCCGTGAAGACTTCCCACAGATGCTCCTCCCAGCTCCACCCTGGAACTGTGCAATCAATGCGGAGGCTAGAACAAGAGCCTGTATAAAGGTGGCTGGGACAGGTTTGGAATTGGGGCTCAGAAGGCAGGCAAGGGCCAGGCCACAGGGGTGGTTAGCTGGTGCCAGACAGCTATTTCATGGTCACTTTGGGATTAGGCCTGGATTTGAATTCAACTTATGTGCACAGTTGACACTACTCTCCATGGTTTGGAGGTGGAACCACTGGTCTGTGCCCTTTGGGCCCCTGATCCTCTGTTGCCCATCATCCTCTGTGATGTGTGTGTGTGTGTGTGTGTGTGTGTGTGTTTCCAGTCTTTCTCAACTTCCCATGAGAAGCTTCTCTGGACCATTTCCAGCCCTAGGAATTCTCCCCTCCCTCCCTGACCTTAGCCTCTGTTTTTCATACTTTTCACTTAGAGATTGAGATTGTTCAGTATCACTACCTTCTCAGCCAGGGAACTATTGGTCCTGTGTGTGTCTTGTGACCCTTCTGTGTTGTCCTCTTCCCATCTGCAAAATGAACACTGTAATGTTTTCCAGGCAAAAGAGCTAAATGGCATGGATTCACATTCTTCCTCACACAAAGGGATGTTGGCTTGGATTCCATTCCTGTGAACCTCACAGGAGGTGAGTGAGGCCACAAGGCTTTTCTTACCGTAGTGCAAGCAGTGAACATAGACACACTCAGAACTGAATGCTGGCCCATCCTCTTACTTTACTTGGTTTAGCATAATACCTGGGATGCTTAATATTTCAACTTCACAAGATGTTGAATCACATAGGAGACAACCCTCTGAGGGGTTATCCGTGTGAGGTTAAGGTACAAAGATCTACCCTAAATGCAGGTGTTTCCAGGCCATGGACAGAATAAAGAAGTAAGTTCAACAAAGGTATTCATCTCTCTCTACTTCCTGATTCAGTTGGAATGTGAGCAGCAGCCTCAGCCTTCTGGCGCCCTGGCTCCCCCACCCTATGGACTGTACCCTGAAGTGTGAGTCAGAATAAACTCTTCCTTCTTTTTGTCAGACTATTTTTATCACAGCATGAGAAAAAGTCATAACACTTCAGTCCCTTATGGGCCTTGGTTTCTTTGTTGTATTTATATGCTGTGTCTACTGAGGCTCGAGTGAGCTGGCAAATGGGACACCTCAGGCTAGTGTTCAGCAAACCAGCATCTACTCCATTATCTGGTGTCATTCCATGTCACAGCTGGACAGATTGTGATCTTGTCAACAGTTATATAACAACACCATCGTAGAATTAGAGGATAGTATTCATTTGGGGGCCAGCTCAGGGCCCGTCCTTACTCATCCTTAACTCTTCATGACTTCCCTCTGTCACCTTGACCTTCAGGTAGTCTTCTTCCTGCTGCCAGCCTTCAGCTGTTCAAGCTTTCCCTGGGAAGCTGATTCTTCTCACATTGCTATTCCAAATCCACTCGCATCTCAAAGCCACTCTCTTTCACTTACCCATATTGCCTTAATTTCTCGTTCCTTTGCCATTAAGAAGATATCGATTTCTATTAAGATGAACATCGGGATTTATTGAGCGGAGAGGTAAATATTGATGGAAGCAGGGAGGCATGACTTATGTGGGAAGGGACTTCTGTTTATTCCCCACCCCCTCTCTTGCTCAGAGAGCTTGGCAGGTGGAGGCTTAGGCTGCTGCCCCAGTCTACGCACAAGAGGATTGGCCATTTTGGTCCTGGCCAGGTAACTTACACCATACAGATGGCTGGGCGAGAGACCCATGCACACCTGCATTAGATGTTGGCAGCGCTTGTTATGAAGTAAAAGTCTGCTTATTTTTTTCAGATGAGAGGAAGGGGACTGTTTATAGTAAAATTCTCCACATCCTCCCCTCATGTGAAGAATGAGGAATTCAGGGTTTTGTTTAGTATATAGGCTTATGTTCAACAATGTTTATCTGAAGCAAATATTTTAGGTGTGGTAAAAAATTGTTCTAAAAACAGTGCATCTGGAATCCCAAGATATACTATGATCCCTGCCAGTTTGCAGTTTGGGGGACTGAGTTGGGAGGGGTGGCCCATGGTTTCTGATCTGTAGGATTTTTTTTTTTTTACTTTTCCTATGTCCCTAGCACAGTATTAACCCAAGAGATGGCAGAAGTCTGGAGGACCCATGGCTCTTGCTGTCTTGAGAGTCTGGTGAGGCTGGGCAGTCACACCCTCTGCCCGCCACATCCAAGGCTGCTCTGAATGTTTTGTTTTGCTTTAAATATAGCAAAAGGTGTGTCACCAGGCAGACTTGAGAGGGACATTCACTCTTGGGCCTTGTTCCTGGGTTGATAGTCTCCACCCTTGGATTTCTGGGAACCCACCAATGAAGAGTGGTGATGACCTTGTCAGATGAACTTCAGTTCTGGTAAACCCTTGACTGAAAGAAACAGACCGAGTGAACTTGTGATCCTCCTGCCTCAGCTTCCACACCTGGAAAGGTGAAGAACTTTTCACGTTGTCTGTGTCACTTTTGCTATTTTGTCACTGTCACTTTCTTGTCATTACTATCTTCAAAGTGACTTGGAAGTCACAGTGATTTCTGCTACCGAAGCTCATTAATAGTTCTGTCCATCATTGTGCAGAAAGGCGAAAATATAGACTCACTCAGCAATTGAGAGGCTGAGACAGGAGGAGCAAGTGTTGAAAGTCTGCTGTGCTACATGGTGGGTCCCTGTACTACACTACAGCAACAAAATAAACAAAAGTAAGATAAAAGCATATGGGGTTGTATATGTACTTGTCCTAAAGGCCACGTACAGCCCTGTACTAAGCTGACCGATGAGCTTAGCAGAAGCAACACATATGGTTCTGCTGCAGCTGCCTTGGGTCTTTGCCTTCTCTTCACGTGGGCACAACTCTCTGACAGCATTCCCAGGTATGTCTTCTTTATGGCCGTGGTTGCATGTTCTTCTTCTTTGCCTTTTCCCATTTCCCTGGGGCTTTAATTAAGGCAAATGGGTGAAGATCCAAGATGTGTGAGTCCATAGGGGTCTGTCATGGCTATCAAGTCAGACAACTGTAATCTAGAAGCGCTGTGCCATTTGCAGTGGCTCAATGCCAGGCCCCAGGGTGAAGAGCTCCATTGCCAGATGTCTTCACGATCTGGCAGCTCCAAGGCCAGCCATCTTCTGATCTGCAACACCTGCTTCTAAAGCCACTTTTATGTAGAGACTCTTCCCTCCTCCTCCAGATGCTACAGATGGTAATGCCCAAGTCCATTATCTAGTGGACACCACATTGTCCACTCCACCTCCCCTCACCCCCATGCATATTTCCATCAAGAAGATTTGGTTTATTTTAGTGCTGTGAATTTCTGGTTTCCTTTTACTCATTCAGGAAATCCCACAGACCCTGCGTGGGGACTGAGTTCCCCAGTGAGGTCTAACTGGTGGCCTCCACTTTTCTGAGCAGGATCCTTCTGTTATGCCATGAGATCTTGTAGACAGCCATTTTGTCCCCTTGCTCAGGATGGCTCAGGGCACTCTGACCTCCAGACCTTTGGGGACCTGGTTCGTGTGGCCTCTGTCCACTCTGCAGTCAGTTTCTTCTCTGGCATTCTGTCCAACCGTTTACAACCACAAATCACAATTTTTAGCTTCTCGGTCTTGGGCCTCCAGGTGCCCATTGCTACTTAGCCCTCAGAAAAGAATTTTTAAGTGGATTAATTTAGTATTTGTTGTGTCTTTGAAGTGTCTGTCCCTGGCTGTGCATTACTCTTCCTACCAGGTGGCCAGCCCTGTGTGCCACTGGGCCCAGCTGCATGGGAGGCCCCTTCTCTCACAGCTTAGTTGATTTGTTGGATTTCTCCCTCCCTCCCTCCCTCCCCTCCCTCCTCCCTCCCTCCCTCCCTCCCTCCCTCCCTCCTTCCTTCCCTCCCTCCTCCTTCCCTCCTTCCCTCCCTCCTTCCCTCCTTCCCTCCTTCCCTCCTTCCCTCCTTCTCCTCCTCCCTTCTTTTTGACAGGGACTCATTTTGTAGTCCTGGTTGGCCTGGGACTAGCTATGTAGACCAGGCTGACTTCGAATTCACAGAGATCTACCTGCTTCCCAAGTGCAAGTGCTGAGAGTAAAGGCATCTGCCACCATGAGCAGCTGGAATTTCGTTTTTGATTGGTGATTATTTCTCCCAGGATGGCATCTTGGGGTGTGTGTGTGTGTGTGTGTGTGTGAGAGAGAGAGAGAGAGAGAGAGAGAGAGAGAGAGAGAGAGAGCGAAAACTTGTCTGTTCATGTGTATACGTCCTGTGTTCAATCTTGGGTATCATGCCTTAGATAATTTTTACCTATTTTTTTATTTTGTTTTTTTCTTGGCCTGGGTTTGTTTTGTTTTGTTTTGTTTTGTTTTGCCGATTGGCTAGGCTGCATGGCCAGAGAGCCCCAGAGATCAGGCTGCCTCTTCCTCTCCAGTGCCTGTTTTTTTCACATGTGTTCTGCTGACTGCACTCAGATTTGGACTTTACCGAGCAAACTATTCCTCCAATTCCAGACCTGGCTGCTTTCAAGCTTCGCTGCGGTTGCTTTCAGCAGCTCTTCCTTGGACATCCTTACTACTTCTCTTTTTCTTGCTCTTCCTCCCTCTAAGCTGCCCTTCCCTGCCTTCATTCTTCTGCTGTGTTCTCTTCCCCTTCCTTCTAACTAGCCTCCTCCACATCTTCTACAATTAGTATGACCTTAATGGCTCCAAGTCTATGTGAGCTTTCACCTTAGACACCCAACACAAATGACAATACCTTTATTCTGTGTGCCTATGTTAAGCACAAATGACAATATCTTCATTCTCTGTGCCTATGTTAAAGTTTCCATGGGAAGAAACAGCAGTTGGCTCAGAACCACTGGTTGAATTCCACATTTTTGCTCTGGAATTGGAGCTGATAAAGAACACAGAGTCAGAAGGCACCACACAGGTAATGAGGGGCTGGGAATCATGCCACACCTACTATAGTCATCACTGATGGGATGGAAAGAGCTAAGCCCATAGGCTGCCTGGCTGGCTACTGCTTAGTAGACTCATGTCATTTCCATCTAGTTAGAAACTCTTAAAAATGACCTCCAGCTGGGACTACAGGGAGACCCTGTCTCAAAAAGACCAAAAAAAAAAAAAAAAATGACCGTGGCCTCAGCCTGTGTGCCTACCTGCGACAGTGCAGTTAGCACATGATTATCCTCAGTATGAACAGCTTTGGTCTAAAAAGCCTCATGTCTGTCTGTTTTATTAGCCTCCTTCTCTCCTTTCCAGTTTTTCTCATCTAGTTTCTCTTGTGAATTGGCGACTGTTTTAGCCTCTCTAATGTTTTAGCCTCTAGCGTGGCTCTGTATAGTGTGCTGTTTGGGGAGCCAGCTGTGGTTTTGATGGGCTGCACTTGGCTAAGAGTCCCTAGAGTGAGATGGGTCTCGGCTTTGCTCAGCCCACTGGCATTGACATCTTTGGGCATTGCTCTCTGGACACAGCTTGGAGGGACCTTGAGGTGACAGGACATAATAGCACATTTGCATGGTTAAGGGAAAAACATAGGTAGTGCCTAGAATTTTCTGCAGCTAAAGCAGAGATGGTTTCCACTATAGCGTTGTTGCTGGGGCCTTTGTTCCAGTGACTTGTCTTAATGGCGAGTAAATAAATGGCTGACTGAATAAATGAAGCGCTAGGAAGAAAGGAAAAAAGAGATCTGTTGTCATGGTTCATGGGCAGAAACTTGGTTTGTTAGGAGAGGCAGGCAGTTAAGAGAAGTATCAGTGGAGAATTGTCTGGATATCAGGAACAGAAAACCCAAGTCAGAATGGCCGAAGCACGTAAGAATTTGTCTTGCAATGATGTTGGCGTGGAGGAAGGTCAGGGCTGACATCCGCTCATAGGCTCATAACTCTGTACAGGAATCTCAGTGGTTGCTTTGGCTTCAGCTCACATTCACAAGTTGACTTCAGCCAGTGGTAAAAGAGAAGGATTAAGAGCCACTTGTTACATATTTACAGACACACCTCCTTCCCAGACGCCTTAGCAAGTAACACATGTTAGAGGCATAAGTGGATATTTTCACATATGCATATATAGTGGAATTATCAGATAAAATACTAAATTTAAACTTTAGATGAACAACTGTTTATTGCTTGCTACATAATTACATTAAAATTTTTATTAGTTCACTGGAGAGATGGCTCAGCAGTTAAAAGCTGGTCTTGTAGAGGACCTGGGTTTGATTCCCAGTGTCCACATGGTGGCTAATAACCATCCTAACTCCAATTCCAGGGGATCTGACACCTTCAGACCTCTGTGGGTATTGCGGGACATGGGTACACTTACACACATTCACTCATACACATAAAATAATAATAAAATATTTTCTAAAAGTTTTATTCTTTCATCTGAATTCACATCCTATATTTTTATTTCCTAAACCTGAAAACTCTGGGATACAATAATAGCTCCATGGAACTAAAGGTTTCCCCTCTATTTTATAAAATAAGGACTTCCTGTTCTGATCATGTGATCATATGGGGTAAGGAAGAGATTTGAGCATGAATTATGCAAAGAATTAGAACAATTTATCTGCTGGGAAACATGAAATTGGAATTAGTAGTTAGTAATGGGGAATTAACTTAAAATTAAATAAACTTGCAATGGCTTATATAAGCTCCTTAGAGAGATTTCTTGGTGCTGGTTTCAGAACAATAACAAGAAAGTCATTTGTCAGCAGAGTCTCAGCACATCACTGTGGGTGCTTTGCTCAGTCACATTTGAGTCTTGTCTATAAGAGTGACAACGTTAGCCTGACATTAGACAGTGAAGATTTCTCGGCTGGGAACTTGGTTGAAATACCATTGTCTGGGCTGCTCCCCACCTTAAGCAGATACTCTGAGGCGTACGGCTGGGCAGTGTGACATTTTCATTATTCCTCACGGGACGCTGATGCTCACTGGGGTCTGGGAGGGACTGCTGTAGACATTGGCTAGAGCTATGGATGGTGGGATTTTATTCTTTCACATTTTTATCCATCTATTTGTGTTTATGTGTGTGTGTGGAGGTTGCATGTTTGTGGGGCAGTAGGCCTACACATATGTGAGGGCATGTATACATGTGTGTGAGTGTATGGAGACCTAAGGCTGACATCACTTGTCTTTCTCAGTCTCTCTCCATGACATGAATTGAGGAATGACCTCTGGATGAACTCCAGTCTTGACATTATTTTTTTTGGGGGGGGGGGGTCGGGGTAGTCTGGTTAGCCATCTTGTTTCAGGGATTCCCTATCTCTGATCCTACTTACTGAAATTAGATGGACCACCATGCTGTCCTGGATTTCACATGGGTGCTGGGATACAAACTCTAATCTAAACACTACCTGCAAACACTTTACCTGTTGAGCTGTCAGTGGACACTATTTCCATATACTGACTATATTAAATAATGCTTCAGTAAGCAAGCGAGTACCCAATTTTCTTACATACCAGTATATGTGCTTTTGGATATTTACTCAGTAGTGGGATTGCTAGGCTGTATGATAGTTCCGTTTCTAGTATTTTGAAGAACCACTATACCGTTTTCCATAATGGCTATATTAATTTACATTCCTACCAATAGTATAAGGGGGCTCAATTTTAAGTACCATGTATCAAGGAGAAAGAGTAAATGAACACATGGATTTATCATTTATGATTCAGAAACATTTAACCTGGAATAGAAAACAAATACCTAAACACAAGATGATTAAGACTCTCCACCTGGTTTACAGTATCCAACTGGGTGTACTGGTTTGAAATTCTTAAAATTAACCACCAATAGTTGTGAAATGAGTGAACCCCAAACTATAATTGATCTGCTTCCTAGGAGCCAGAGAAGGTGCCTGAATTTATATTCTACAGGAATTACCAAGGTGGGCATTGCTGGCCAAAGGTTGTCTGGGGATACACTTTCATGTGGCTCTAAAAAGCAGTGGAGCTAGCCCCCCTCGTTTTTCTTTATCCAGTTTGGGGGCGTTGGAGGAGCTGGAACTATCTTTTAAAGCCAACTCCATCCATTTCTTTAATGAGCATCTAAACAGTCAAAGCTTCTGGGACTGTTTTGTATAATCGCTCTCTGAGCTGTATCTATCTTCCTTCCTCTGTGGCTGGATACATCCCCACCCTTCTTTTACAATAAAACTGATTAGTTTTGAGAAACCAGACATGAAATGCAGCTCTAGCCATATTGCAAATCTAAGCTTTCCCGTGATTTGATTCTGCTCTTGTGATGGGGGTTCCACAAAGGGGAGATTTTGAGGACAAACAAAGCAAATTAGTCACAGGAATAGGCATGCGCTCGAATGGCCTTTAAATGAATAGCTGTCATTGCCACCCTCCAGAAATATTTATTACACCGCCTTCTGCGAGTACAGCGATGACAGATTCTTATAGACAACATATGTGTACCATAGAAACATTTAAATTTCATTCCATTTGAGGTCACTAAAGAATGCTGGGGGCAAGGTCAAGTCCCTGTCCTCTGCCGCCTTTTTTTCTTCCCCCAGTGCTGATTTTGAACCCAGGCCCTTCCATACATTAGGCACGCACTCAACCGAGCCACACCTGCAGCCCCTGTTCCCTTTCTGAGAGGCCTGGATGGGAGGAGCTTTTCTTGCCCTGGTGTCCACCGTGTCCATCTGCTCCTGCTGTCCCTGTCTTCTCTTCCTTTTGTCTGCTGTATTTCTGACCAATGTTTCTTTCTTCCATGCTTCTATTTATTCCTTTCTGGTTTGTACCATATTTGGAACCAAATTAGGGTTTTCTGATGACGTGCCACACCATGGCCTATGGAGCGGAAGGTGTCACTGCAGTTGCTCGCTTACAGACTGTCACTCTGTCATTCCTTACTGCCAGTGGGTTTCTGCCTCCAGTGGACACTGCCCACTTGGGCTTTTCTCTGGTAGGCCTTTGGTGGATCTGTTCCCACCCGTGTAGGATGCTCAGGGAAGGCTGTTTCTCCAGCTGAAGCCGGCTTTCTGACCATTTCAAGGGCACAACCACCATCGTGTTCCTACATGATGAGAATCCCCAGAGCTGAGTCATGACATCTTTTCTGCTGGTTGGGTGATTTGGGACACGTCACTCCACTACCTTGGCCTTCCGTTTCCTTGTGTATAAAATGATCAGCATGTAACAAGAAGCAAACATTAGCCCCTAGTTTTACTTTTCGAAACATAAGAAACAGCTTCTATTTGAAACCCATGATTCAGCTTAGGGAGCTGACTCTGCCTGTAAAGCAGCCTCTGTGTAAACATGAGGACCCGTGTTTGGCAGAACCCATCTAAAAGAGCTGAATGTGGCCTTGTACATCTGTAACCCTGGGGTTACAGGCAGATCCTGGGCCCCTTGTCCAGCCAGTCATGAGCTCTGGGTTTATGGTAGTTCCTGTCTCAAAGGATAAGGTGAAAGTGACAGAACAAGTCTTTTGGCATCAGCCTTTGGCCACATGCACATAAGCATAAAGCCAGAATGTATAAGGGTTAAAAATGCCATAGTTTTCCTTTCCTTCTCCCCATGCCCTTTCTTGTAGTCTGGTCTCAGGATGTGGTCTTTGACAGGGCAGTACAAGTTATTCCCGAGTGGTATCTGGTGGATGTGGGCAGCCCAGTTCACTTCTCTGTTTGAAAATGAACAAGCTCTCTGTGTTTACAGAGTGTGCACCTGTATTCCATTGTGTATTTCAGGGCACATTGAAAGAAAAGCATGAGGGATTGCAGACCAAGGGGTGCACCAACCCTTCAACAGGTCCGAATTCTTGAGAGCAATCAGTCTGATCAGACAGTCTGCGCTGAAGGAACTGGAATTCTGTCTTTCTTTTCATTGGAGTTAGACATCTTCATCATTCTCTCTTCTGTTCTATTTGGCATACCCACATATCTGGTACAGTACCCTGTACGAGGTATGGGGAGCCATCATCCCTGGCTGAGTGATTACTCTTATAACATTAGGGTTTCTGATCCTCATTGTATCAATCTAGACACTTGAGGTTGAGAGACTCTTCCTGGGCCTCTTGAGAATTCCCCATTCTTTGCCTCTGGTTTTCAGTTCCATTGTTCATTCTCCAGCCAGCTCAACATCTTGTCCATTTTCCCTTGGCACACAGCATGGCTCTGAGCCTTTGATGTGTGCTTGCCAACCAGCTCTTCACTGCATCCACTGCATCCAGCTCATGTCCGTGGCTGTCCATGACCCTGGCCTATTCATTTTCTGTGCCCCACGATTCTAGTTAGTTTCCCATTTGATTCTTTGCTTCTTCGAAATCACAATACCTTCTCTTCTGAGATGTCTTTTTTCTTTCAAATTCTATCCCTAGCTTGATCGCTGACTATTCTTCAGTGGTTCAGCACTTACTAATACAATTTGTACTGCATTATTCTACATTCTTGAATATTCTTTATCTCCTTGAATTGCTTGTAAACACTTTGCTGTCACGAGCTATTGTCTCTGCGTCTTTGGAAACTGCCCAGGGTATTTCTTGTATAGCTTTGCAAACATTGATTTGTTGAATGAAGATGACATTTTCCAAGTAGGAACATAGACATCAGGGACAGTGGATTTGGATAATGATAGTAAGGTTATCCTTTTTTCTCATGTAGCTAGGGGCCGACAGGAGAGGAACATACATGGCAGGTGTGTTTGGCATTCATTATAAGAGGAATGCTTAATTGGTTTCAGAGACTTTCCATCATTCTGCATTGGGCAGAAAGCCAAGCTCCCAGGCAGATTCTTACCACTTCCTGGTATGGTATCTGTTGGTGATACTGCTCTTTAGAGAGCTGGGAGGGAGAAAGATAAACTGGGTTGAAGACAGGCCCTGGTGAACCTCTCTTCTAAGCCATCAAGCAGTGGTAACCTAGAACAAAACTCTGCAATGTCAAACTGGGAAAGGTCTTTAAGGTCAGCGTGTCCCCTTGGCTTACTTATCTACCCATGTGCTCGCTTAGCCATCCATTCTACCACCCATCCTTCCATCCATCTTTCTATCTACCCTCTCTCAACCTATCTACCCATCCACACGCACATACCCCTTCATCTACCTACCCAGCCATGCATCTGTCTGTGCATTCAGCATACATTTGCCAGGAAACGGAAACAACATGCAAGATTTTATGTGGGGCACCCCAAGAGACCTTGAGAGAAACTTGGAATACAATTTGGAGAAGAGGCATTAATCAAATCTTAGTTCACTGAAGGTTATGGTCTCACAGTTGAATGGCTTTTAAAATGCAAGAATAAGTAGTTTCGTCACTTTATTAAAAATTGATAAATAGTAAGAATTTAAAGAACTAAAGGATATAGTCCAGTACTGGTTGTTGCTCCCTTGGCAGACAGAGGGTATT
Organism: Rhizomys pruinosus; assembly: GCA_009823505.1. Taxonomy (NCBI): domain Eukaryota; kingdom Metazoa; phylum Chordata; class Mammalia; order Rodentia; family Spalacidae; genus Rhizomys; species Rhizomys pruinosus. The sequence continues at coordinate 249,208 of VZQC01005388.1, forward strand.
CGGTACACAGGAGTGGCCTTGGTATACTACACACACACACACACACACACACACACACACAAATATGACCAGGCAGGCTCAAGCTATGTAGATCCTGGTGTGAGTCTGAGTTTCTTTTTAGGTCTAGAGCCTTGACTTCCTTGTCTACAAAGCAGGCCCTGGGACCAGCCATTTTACATGCCTATCATGGCTTTGTGGAGTGGAATGATAGCATTTTCAGGGACTTAGGGGTCTGGACTTGAATCCTAGCCTCTCATGCATTCTCGTGGTTTGGCTTTTGAAAAGCTGTTTGCTTTCTATGTGTCGCATTGTCCTTGATCAGAAGAAGATGCTGCGGGGTGAGGACTGACCCACTTCCCACCTCCTCGATTCTCGTTGTGGCTCTAGTCACTCGCAGCTCAGAATGCACCTGCATTTGTACACATAAACCTTTCAGAGCTACTTATATTGAAATAAAGGTGGGCTCTGATCCAGCATGACTGTTTCTTTATAAGAAGAGGACATTCTGATAAGAAGAAGAGATTGCTATACTGATAAGTGCAGAAGGAAGATGATTCAAGGCCACGGGGAGAAGACTGCCCCCTGTGAACCTAGGGCAGGAATTTCAGAAGAAACCAACTCTGCTGAAACCTTATCTGGAACTTCCAGCCTTGGAACTGTGGAGCAGTGCATTTCTGTCTGCATTAGTCACTGTTCTTCTTGCTTTCGGCAAACACCTGACAAAAGCAACTTAAGGAAGGGGAGTTTTATTTTGGCTCCCAATGTGAGGGTACAGTCCATTGTGGGGAAGTTAAGGAGGTAGAGCCGGAGGCAGATAGTCAGAGTGTATCCACAATCAGGGAAGCGAAATGAATGCTGGTACATCTGAGTATACCATCTCCTTTTTATTCAGGCCAGAACTGAAGCCCAGGCAGTTTACTGTCTACAGCTAGGGTGGATCTTCGCATCTTAATCAGCCTAATCTAGATACTTCCTCATAGACAGCCCAGGTTTTTGTTCCTGTAGTGATTCCATCAGGATTAACCATCACACTACTTCATAGCCCTCACCAGGGTATTTTGTTAGGGCAGCCTTTGCAGATGTATACAGTGGCATACAGTGGCAGTTCCATGAAGAGAAGAAGTGATACAGGGAGGCATGCCTTTCACATCATGGTGTGACCCATGAGGGATCTTGGTCCAGGGCTCTATACACACATGCTCACCACCGCTACCATCTGTGGCATGTTTCCCCAACAGCCTCAGTGCCCCGCATACAATCATAATTAGTTGATAATTAGATCTCTTTCTCACCTTCCTCTACCTCTCCCCCTGTTCCTTTTCCTCCTCCTCTCCCCTCCCCCTCCCCCTCCCCCTCCCCCTCCCGAATCTTTCTTTTCTGCTTCCCCTCCTCCTCTGCTTCCTCCCACTCATCCTCCCTTCCTGGCTCTCAGTAAGTTCTTTTCTGTCTTTGGTCCCCAGATACCATGTCACCACAGTGCAGCCTAGGTATAAAGCACCCTTCTCCTGGACTTGGGCTTAATTCCAGTATCCCACAAAATGTCCAATGGCAGTTTTCCCTGAGGGTCCTATAGGTGCTGTTTGGAACCCTGTCTTTTCCTATACCTCAGCCTTCAGCAGCCTGGCCACATATTACTGCTTCACTAAAAGTCTGGCTCTATCCAGTGTCACAAATACCCACCCAGAGTGCCACTACTTGGTCATTCTTCCTGGGGACATTTCCTGAACTAAATGTACTATGTGGTTCCTTACTTTCAACTTTCTCAGCTGGGTTCACTGTTGCTGATCTTTATAGCGGTGTTCACTCCCAGCACCCGCACAGTACTCCTAAATCCCAGTAGTGACATCAGCCCTTTGGTGGGTGGGTCTTCCAGGAGAAACAGCTCCATCTCAAAGCTAAAGACAGCAACACATACCCGGGCGCGGTGGTGCACGCCTTTAATCCTAGCACTTGGGAGGCAGAGACAGGCGGATCTTTGTGAGTTCAAGGCCAGCCTGGTCTACAGAGTGAGTTCCAGGCCAGCTGGGGCTACAGGGAGACCCTGTCTTGAAAAGAAAAAAAAAAAGACAAAAAACACAATCCTCGTCTTTGCCTAAAACATGCCTGTATTTCTGCTGGTAGAGAGCCCAAATTGGGATTTACAAATCACTTTTCTAAAGGAGATTGGTATTTTAAGAAGTTCTTACGGTTCCAAAAGCTGAGGGCAGGGCATGTAACTGTGCTCTGGAGTCCTCTGTACACTTGGAAAATCTTGGCTGTGCTCTGCAGCTATCGCTCCAGACCCCCCCCCCACTACCACCAGAGGAACCGTACACTTCCTCCGGCTGCTGGCATGTGGAGCTCTTCTCAGGCACTAGGGAGGTCATTTCTGGGAGGCCAAAGTTGGGTTTTATAAGTCTTGCTATGAGGCTCCTGAATATTCACTTTCACCCACTTGGGTGGCCTTATGTTTTCCCATTGGACAGCACTGTAAGATGACCACTGAGCTTTGTGGGGCAAGGGGCAAATGTAGCCCTGGGGTGCCTGCCTGGCGCTGCAGTGAAGGGTACTCCCGTGCCTTCCTCTTCCTTTCCCTTGTTCCTTCCTTGACTGTAGCACGTTCAGCCAGGCTTGCTCTCCTGTACCTTTTCTTTATCTGGTAGAGATGGTAGACTATAGACTATGTCTGATGATGGGATAGTGATAGCTTTTAAAGGTGCTTCCACTCTCTAGTGGATCCAGAATGTGATCATCCCTGGGATCAGGCTGCCCTGAGGTAGAGTAGGGCAAATCTCTGGTATCTTATCTGTGTGTTTGGAGAAAGATAACTTTTCTGTAGAGAGTCTGCAGGGCCCAGGTATCTTCCTATCCCTGAAGAGCCGGATCGTTCCCCTACTTGAAAGCTGTACTCTGTCTTATATTCACTTAATATTCCCAAGGGGAATATTATAATAATATCTTAGTGATGTTCTTGGTGTCCATGAGACTTAGACTGACTTGCTCCAAGGCACATGGTAGAGAGAAATGGTAGAGCTTGAACCTGTGCCCTCCTTCCTAGCTTGAGGCTCTTCCCCTGCAAGGAGCCACTTCTGCTGCTTTCTAGGAGTTCTTGCTTGTAGCTGCCTCCTCCACACCACAGATGGTGCCCGGCAAGGGAGCTTCCCTCCTCCTCAGGCTGCTGAGAAGGCTCCATTTAGCCATGGAGGCAGCGCACTGGAGGCCTGTGCCAGGATGCAGGCCTAGCCCTGTGATCCGTGCTGGCTATAATGGGAAAGCCCTTAGCAGAAAACAGCAGGTAGTTGTATGGAGCAAGTTGAGGGGGGGGGTGAAGTAAGCAGGCGTGATCAAACTGCACATAGCCAGCACATCATGAGGAAGACAGACCAAAACAGAATGCAGATTGTTTAGAAACCTTCCTTGCTGCTGCCTGCCTGGTAGTATTAACTGTGAGGGGTGCCCCTGTGTTCCAGTCTATTGATGGATGTAACTTTAATTTATAATCTGAGGACTTTTGGTGCATGTCCCATTTCTGAGTTCTTGCCCTTTCATCTATATATACATGGAGCATATTGATACCTGATTATAGATATTTAGAGTTAAAATAATAAATGGACATAAGGTGCCTTGCACAGGACCCTGAACTTACAGAGCCTGCATCAGCAGGTAGGTGGTCTGCCCCTTTAACAGCAACCTCATGGTGGTCTTTGCCTCTTGGACTTCAGCGGTTGTGATGGTGTGTATAATGAAGTGCCTAGTCTAGAACTTGGCCTGAGATCTCTGATGAATGAAAGCATGTGACAACTGAAAAATCTGAAGAAATGAGCAGATTGGACAGAACTGGAAGATCCAAAGACGTAGATTCTTCTCCAAGCCCTGGGCCAGTCACTGTGCTTATGGGAACTTCCTTTTCCTCTTCAGTCAGATTGAGCTGAAGGACACTGCAGGGTTGTGGTGCCTGCCTCAGTGGTAAAAATAAATTATGGCACACCCAGTAGCCACCAGACCTGATTTGCTGGTGGTACCTACCAACTTTGTCCTTTCAGGGGAGAGTCAACCTGCTTGTTCATCCTAAGCAATATAAACTGCATATCCTATAACAGTAATATACCTGTTAAATCATTGATTTCTGCCCTCGGGAAGGTAATATCCCCAGTATAGTTTTGAAAAGGAAGTAGGAGGTTGGAATAGGCCTGTGGGCATTTCAGTACTGTTTCCATGGCTGAGATCAAGTACTGTGCCCTGGCTGTGCTGTTAGGGATGCTTGGTATTTTACTGCCACAGAAACGTCAGTGCTTTGGGGGATGGCAGATGCATGGATAATGTCTTCAGTCTTCAGCCTTCAGCCTTGCCAGGTGTTCTATCTGGAGACGTTGGGATCCGAAGGCGATAACCCCGTGTTGCCCAAGCGTGAAAGACTGCCCAGTGACAGAGTTTGGGTGTGAGGTCAGCTCTTCCCTCCCTCTGAATGGGAAACCCACTCTTCTGTGCAGGCCCCCTGCCTTGGTGACAGTGGAGGCACTGCCTTGGAACCTCTGTGTGTCTGACCGTGGCCTCGGGTCCAGGACCAGTGCCAGAGCAGACCCAGCTTGTTCACATCCAGGGCTGCTTGGTGATTCTTGCTGCTTGGTGATTCCTTTAGCAGCAAGTGACATTCAGGCCAGGAAGTAGCTAATGGCATGCCTAGGGAAGCATTTGCATGTGGAGAAGGTATGTAGGGTGGGTAAACAGGACTGAAACCTCACCAGGAAAAGCTTTCACGGGTGTGAACCAGGATTGGGCATAGGTTGGAGGATATGTGGGTTGATGAGTTGTCTCTGTTCTCTCTGATGGGTGCTGTATCTTCATACCAAATGCAATCCCAGAATCAGGCTGAACCACATAAGGTGTAGCTGCCCTTGGCATCTGAGACAAATGTAGGAAAGACTGGTGATCAGGGTTCCCATTGAAGGATGGCTATAAAGTTCTTTTGCCAGCTGAGTCCTAAGTGTTGGTTGCCTTTGTCCTTCCTAGATTGGGGTATGGCGAGATGCTTGAACCACGCTCGTTTCTCCTCCAGCAATGCTCTGACAAGTATTGAGGAGAGGGCTTCTAGTTTCTAGTATAATCTCCCAGAACCAAGCCTGTTTCTCATCCAGTAGTGCTCTGACCAGTGTTGAGGAGAGAGTTTCTAGTTTCTAGTATAATCTCCCAGAACCAAGCCTGTTTCTCATCCAGTAATGCTCTGACCAGTGTTGAGGAGAGAGCTTCTAGTTTCTAGTATAGTCTCTCGGTCTGCACACGTGCTCACCAGGGTCACGGCTCTGCAGTGGATGGCTGCATCTTCGGGAATATTAGAGTGGATTGACAGGGATGAGATTGTTATCTGTCCCACAAACTCTTTCTTCTTTCCATAATGCCATTATAGTCTATGATAAAAGGAATGAGCGTCAATAAGATGGAGAATTAGACATGTGATAATTCCTAAGATTTAAGGTGTTGAGATGTGTGGATGCAGTCCTGTGAGCAGTCTTATCATGGCGTTCCTCAGCACATGTCTTCCCTGTCCTCTGTGAGGACACATGGACACAGTCCAGTGCACAGACCTGTCCAGGATGCACCTGTCCTCCTTGTGGATTTCATTCTCTTGCAGCATTCCAGAAGGCACAGCCTGAGTGATGTGGGCCACTTCTTCCTTGTTGTCGCTGTCACAAATTACCAGATGCTTCCTGGCTTAAGATAATATTTGATGTTTTATCATCCTGGCAATCTGAAGTCCAAAATCATCCTCACAGACCTGGGTGTCAGGCTCCAGGATGTCCTGAAGGGAGGCTTCCCTTCCTTGTTACTCTGACCTCTACCATCTGAATGCTTGGCTAGCGACCCCTTTCTCTGTCTGCAAAGTACATCTCTAATCTTTGCGCCCACTGTCACAGTGGCATGCCACCTCACTCCAGCCCTTCCCATGTCCCTCTCTTAAATGGACCCTGATGGTCCATGCATGTAGTGATAATCTGCCTCATCTCAAGGGAATCTTGTCATTACAGGTTTATTTATCTGCCCATTCAGAGAGAGGTGCATGGCCACCACGTCCTATCCCTGTCACACAGGCCCATGACTAGACAGTCAGACATTGTTTCATGGGTGCCCAGGAAAATAGGTCCCAGAGCAGGAGCTCATGGGACAGCTTCAGAAGCCCTGTGTCCTGATTTCCACGGAGTCCTGTTGGCCTAGAATTGCGTTTCCTCCTGGTATCTCTGGTGCCCTGAGCGTCAGCATTCTGGGTCCTTGTTCTCCTGGCTCTTCAGTTGTCTAATTCCCTCTTTGTTGGACTGCAGTAGATTAGCTTAAGTAAAAGCGAATAGACAATTTCCTATTAACATTTATATTGCTTTTCTTTGCTATTTCTTGGCGAGGTTCTGCAGACTGGGATGGCTTCCGAAAATGTTCTTTCATCTAAATAATGTCCCTGTTGGTGGCTGGATTCTTGCTTCTTTCTAGGCAGGAGAAAAGAATGGATGTGGTGGACTTGCAAACCCAGGGCTGAAAGGAGACATGGAGGTCGGGTGAAAAAGTGTATTTGGCTTCCTTGAGTGCATATTCAATGCACTTTGAGAGTCTGCTGGCACGCCAGGCCCTGGTGTGTAGAATTAACATCTAATACTTACACGTGCCAAGCTTATGCCAGGTCCTTTAGTTTTATCTTCACTTCCCCCATCCCTGTCTGTCTGATGTGTTTTGAACACAGGGTCTCATATAGTTCAGGCTCACCTTGAACTTGCTATTTGTCCAAGAATGACCTTGAACTTCTTTTTTTTTTTAATTTAAAAATATTTTTTTCGTTTTTTAACAAAAAGTAATAATTTATGAGTACAAGCATCCTTCATATAAAACCAATTTGCAAGCAGTTGTGCCCAAACCCACACAGCCCAAGGGTCCCACCATCCAGCTGAGGGGCTTGTATGTTCAATCAAGTTGATCAAATAAGTGTCCAGTCTATATTGCTGTAGTTTCACCATTCACCCCAATCATAGTCCTTACATTCTACCATGCCCCCTCTTCCGCAGATTGTTCCCTAGGCTTAGAAAAGGGGCACAGGTGGACAAGAAGCAAAACAGTCTACTTTCTCTGGAGCTGTCGTTTTGGTCTCTGGTCAATACTGGCTGTTTCCTTTCACGGGCTGACAGTTTGTCCAGGAATAACCTTTCAGTCCTACTAATGAAGCACAAGCAATTAGATATATAGGTATTTAAACAGTACTAATTGTTATGGTAGGTTACTTTGGTACAGACACAGATATTTGGATGGTATGTTAATCTATGAGTTACATTTTTTCCTGTAAAATGTGACAGGGTCTTACTGTGGCTTACGTCTTGCCTCCACCCCTGTAGTGCTGGGATTTAAGCTCTGCAGCGCTAAACCTGGTCTGTGTGGTGCTGGTGATCAAACCCAGGGCCTTTTGCCTACTACTCAAGCACGCTCCCATCTGAGCTATATCCACAGCCTGCATTGCTGTGACTTTTTAGAACAACCCCATGAAACATAGGCGTAGTTTTTCTGAATTCTACAGATAAACAAACTGGGGCAGAGGTGACCTAACCCTCTCTGGGTCACATTCCAGCAAGTGACACAGATCTCACAGCTCACAGGTCCAGGGCCTGGACCACCACAGAGCCATGAGTCAGAGATCTGCAGGTGAGCCGGCGACAGAAAGGGTATCCCAGGCAGAAGAAGTAATGAAAACAAAAGCAGGGAACTGTGAAAGTAATTATTTTGTTCAAGGCAGACGGTGTAGCAATGCAAGCTGGTACAGATTTCTCGTAGGAAAAGCTGACAAGGAACAAGAAGTCTGGACGGATGGGAGAACGTAGCTCAAGAATGCATCTCAGCCTTCTCACTCTGGAGGTGAGCAGTTGGAGGCCAGGAGGAAGAGCTGGGTGGCCATTGGTGTTTCCCAAGCTGCAACAGGCACGCACGTAACCTTGGCACCTGCTAAATTGCAGACTCTCTGACTCCTGAGAGATTTTGCCTTTCTGACAAACTCCAGACATGCTGATGTTCTTGGTACCTTAGTCACACCTGGTGTCATGAAGGTGTAGAGGGGATTCAGGTAATAAGGGGGTATTATCCATTTATGTTACTGCCTGGTTAAATGTTTGAGTGGGTGTATAGTAGCATTCTGAAGAATGACAGTAGGTGGAAGGGAAAAAGCTGATTTGGGGCAGGAACATGTGATGAAGTGGAAGAGGAACCTGGAGTCCTGTATGTGAGAGAGAGATGGTGGAGATCAGGTGGTCTGTCCAGCAAGCACAGTGGCATGTGACAACGGGTATCCGGGAACCATTGCTTCAGCAGCATGTGTATTTCTCCATCCTGTTTAGAACATCTGGATGGTGGTCATGTAGGTGGTGTGCTGGTTTAAAGGTGTCATAAGTTCTCAGAATCCCCATCTTTGCTTTGTGGTTGTCATTTTGGTGATTGTGCTGCATAGCTGTAGTGTCTGCTTGACACACCTGGATTGAAGGAGCCTTAATTGGAGAATCACATCCATTGGACTGGCCGGTGGCCACATCTGTGGAGCATTTTCTTGACTGTTGAGTGATGTGGAAGGGCCCACCCACTTTGAGCAGTCCCACCCCTAGGCAGGTTGTATATTATATAAGAAAGCAGGCTGAACTTGGGCCTGGGGAGCAAGCCAGTAAGTAGCATTCCTCCATGGCCTGTGCTTCAGCTCCTGCCTCCAGGTTGCTGCCCTGAGTTCCTACCATGGGCTCCCTCAGTGATGAACTGTGACCCAGGAGATATAAGATGAATAAACCCTTTCCTTCCCAAGTTGGCATTGGTCAGAGTGTTTTGTCACAGCAATGGAGAACCAAACTAGAAAAGAAACTGGTAGCAGAGAATCGGCTGTTGCTGTGACAGACCTGACCTTGATGTTTTGGTGGAGGATTGTGGAAGCATTTAGAACTTTAGGCTGGGAAAACCACTGAATATTTAGAGTTTGTTGCTGTGGAGTTGGAACAGTTTGCTGAAAGAGTTGTACACGATAGAGGCCTGGCTTGTTGAACCTTCAAATGGAAGCAGAGACCATCAGAGCTGTTTGTGTGATATTTTTGAATTGTGACTCTGTGGGTTCTGGTCACCTGGGGCTGAAGACTCAGCTGTAAGTTAAACAAGAGACCAGCATTACTGTGGTGAAATCTTTGGGAAGAATTTCCTCAGGGTCAGCACGTAGAAGCTGTGGTCCATCTCAAACTGGAAGCAGGACTTGGTAATGTGTGAGTCTTCATACATACATACTTACATACATACATACATGCATGTTTGCACTGTTATGGGTTTTTATATAACTTTTCTTAGACGCTATTTACTATAGTTGTCCATCTAAATTTAGAAATTGGTTTTAAAGCAGGGCCTTGGGCCTTTGTCAAAGAAGCAGACAAGCTTTCATAGAAATCAATGTTAAATATTGAATTTTAAGCGATGTGAGAGAAAAGTAAGTTGAGGTGTGCAGGATTGTAGAGAGAACTCCCTGAATAAATGGTGAAGTGAAGTTAGGTTACTTAAAATGCAAATATGGCTCAGGATGTAGCTCAGTTGGTAGCGTTCTTGCTTAGCATAAAAGTTTAGTCCTCCGCATCTCATATTTTATGACACATACCTATAATCTCAGCACTCAGGAAGCGGAGGCAGAAGAATCAAGTTCAAAGTCATTCTTGCCCATATAACCAGGTTGAGGCCAGTCTGTGGCACAGGAGACTTTGTTCCAAATAACAATAATTATAAGAATACTGTGGAGTGACTCTGGCCAGACCCCAGTGGTGGTCCACAGGTCCTCTTTGGCAGGAGGTGCTTATTCAGTTTGAAGAATAGCCAGGAAGCTTTTGGATGAATGGAAGTTCAATAAAGATTTGATCAGTGGGATGTGGCCAATTAAATTTCTTGAGCTTCGAGTTCCACTTTGAGCCTTTACGCATGTGCAGGTAATTGTCAGCAGCGACTGCAAATGAACCTCTTCCCTCACCTGGTATCTTTGTTTACTGCAGAGGCTTAAATCTTTCAAGGTAAAAACGTGTTGACTGACTCTGCTCCAGGAGCATCCATTGCCATCCATTGCACCATCTGAGAAGGGCCCATAGTATGCTGTGTCTGAACAGCAGTTCAACCCAGTGAGAGAGCCACACTCTACGGTCATGTAATGCAAACATTTCATTCCCTGAGCATGTTCTCAAAATAGAGCATGGGGCTTTCAACTCTTCCTTCTTTGAAGAACACAGTAGAGAGAGACTCTGGCAGCACACTGGACTAGGAGCACGGAGACCTGGGTTTTCATCCTGACTTTGCCAGTAATTAGCCGGGGAACTATGCCCAGCAGAGTTCACTCGGAAAATATATGAATTAGAACAAAAATAGATTTATTATTCACTAATACCTGCTGAACGGAACCCAGGAGAGGCCAGCACAGGCTCTGAGCCTGGTTGCTAGGTGCAGTACTCAGAACCACACTGTCAGGCAGTAGGGTGACTGATCAGAAAGCCTTAGAGGAACCTAGTTAGGAACTATACCCTCCTGTGAGGACCCCAAGTTAGCAGGGTGGCACTAGAGTGTTTGAGAGTTGCGACATTTGGGACAGACTGCAGACTGTAACTCCAGCTTCCCTGGAGACTAAGACTCCCCAGGAAATAGCAGAGGCTAGTCCCGACTTCAGATTTCTTACAGGTCTATTGGCTAAGTTGTACCATAGGAGCCTAGACATAAAGGCGTTTGGAGTCATGTGACCCTCAGAGGATGCAGTAGAATCGTTTCAGACAATGGTATTCAAGTGCACAGGGTGCTGTGGTGTAGTGAGAATCTCATGCTCACATGTTGGCCACTAGTGAAGTTTGATAAATGTTCATCTGTGATAAAAATTTCTTTTAATTTCATTATTTTTATTTTATATGCATGAGTGTATTGTCTGCAAGTAAGTGCACCTGTGTCATCCAAGCCCATGGAGATCAGAAGAGGGCTTCAGAGTCTACTGGAACTGTTAGCCATCATGTAGGTGCTAGGAATCGAACTAGGGTCCTCTCCAAGAGCAGAGCCATCTCTCCAGCCCCATATAGGATAAAAATTTCATAGTATCTACTCAAAAAAAGTATACAAAGAAATATAGTAAAAATAAACAAAAAATCCAAAGGTAAATAGAAACAGAATTCTAAAAATTGTTCAAGTGCACAACTAGAAGGTAGGGAGAGGTGATAGAATGCTATAACAAAACCACCAAAGTGCCTCCGTAAGGAAAAACAAGAGAACCAAATATCAGCAAGGATACAGACCGCATGGAAGTCTCGTGCATCGTTGGCAGGAGTGTAAAATCGTCTGTCTACTGTGAAGAATGCTCTGGCACTTCCTTTTGAAACTGGGTAGACACCTAGTCCATTTATAACTATTGCCAAAGCTGTAAAACAGACCAGGTGTTTACCACTGAGAACGTGAGGAAACAGCTTGTGTTACATTAATATAATAGTACATCCCCCACCAAGTGGTAAACAATAGAAGTAGGCCATTGATATGTCCAACAACTTGGATGAGATGGGAACAAAAACCCAAAACCCTTGCTTCTAAGACAGAAAGTTCCCAGACATTACAACTTTAGGGTCCCTGTCTTGGTGCAGGAAGAGCTGATCTGTAGCCACACTAAAGCAGAAGAGGGAGTAAGGGAAGGAATAGCTTGAAAGGGGGCTTAAAGAAGTGTTAATTGTAAAAAAAAAAAAAGTGTTATTGTAACCCAGAATGCTGTGCATCTTGTAAGAGGATTGGATGATGCAGGTCTAGATGTCTCTCAAAATTTCAGCAATGATTTGTACATTTATTTAAACCTTTTACCTCCAAAGAAGAAAACAAACCAGACTTATAAAAGCTACTGGGCTTTTAATAATTACATACTGAAAGGCCTAAGGAATTATATGCTGATGACTAATAGATGGATAGGACAGGTAGGTAGCATGAAGCAAGAACAAGAAGATGCTAATGGTGTGATCTAAGCGTGGCCATATATATGCTCTTTGGAAAATTCTTTCAACCCTACTGTGTGTTTGAAAATTTTCCTAATAAGATATTGGGAAAAATCTTTAATTAAAAGATGTGTGTTTCCTTCTGTATCAGGTGGTAATTGGTTGTTAAAGAGTCACTCTAAGTTACCTTCATCTGATCACTACTTTATGTGGCAAAGTGCTTTTTTGCTGAAGTAGATAAGAGTCCCTGGGATGCAAAAGGGACTGGGTATAGTCTGGATAGAGTGCTGTGCTCAAGAGCCCAGCAAGCGCTCAACAGATTTCTCTTGCTTTATAAAGACAGATCCACACTCTGCTCTCTGTTCTCCTCCTTGAAATCAGTGAGACATGTCTTAAGAAAGATTTAGTCTAAACTCTTGTCGTTCAAGGGGCCTGGCAGTAGCTACTGCTTCCTCTTTCTGATTTCTTTCCTTCTTTCCTTGAGTCTCTTCCTTCACCTTTCCCTCCCTCCCTCCCTCCTTGCATTCCTTCTTTCTCACTAAATCAGTTTTGATCATGCACAAATTCCTAGCTGAATTTGTTCATAAAAATAGAGACCAAAGGTTTGGAAGTAGGAGAAACTCAGCCCACACTGTCATGGACACGTCATTCTGTAAACTCAGCCCACTCTGTCATGGACACGTCATTCTGTAAACTCAGCCCACAGTGTCGTCATGGACACGTCATTCTGTAAACTCAGCCCACAGTGTCGTCATGGACACGTCATTCTGTAAACTCAGCCCACAGTGTCGTCATGGACACGTCATTCTGTAAACTCAGCCCACAGTGTCGTCATGGACACGTCATTCTGTAAACTCAGCCCACAGTGTCGTCATGGACACGTCATTCTGTAAACTCAGCCCACACTGTCGTCATGGACACGTCATTCTGTAAACTCAGCCCACAGTGTCGTCATGGACACGTCATTCTGTAAACTCAGCCCACAGTGTCGTCATGGACACGTCATTCTGTAAACTCAGCCCACAGTGTCGTCATGGACACGTCATTCTGTAAACTCAGCCCACAGTGTCGTCATGGACACGTCATTCTGTAAACTCAGCCCACAGTGTCGTCATGGACACGTCATTCTGTAAACTCAGCCCACAGTGTCGTCATGGACACGTCATTCTGTAAACTCAGCCCACAGTGTCGTCATGGACACGTCATTCTGTAAACTCAGCCCACAGTGTCGTCATGGACACGTCATTCTGTAAACTCAGCCCACACTGTCGTCATGGACACGTCATTCTGTAAACTCAGCCCACACTGTCGTCATGGACACGTCATTCTGTAAACTCAGCCCACAGTGTCGTCATGGACACGTCATTCTGTAAACTCAGCCCACAGTGTCGTCATGGACACATCATTCTGTAAACTCAGCCCACACTGTCATGGACATGTCATTCTGTAAACTCATCCCACAGTGTCGTAATGGTCACGTCATTCTGTAAACTCAGCCCACTCTGTCATGGACACGTCATTCTGTAAACTCAGCCTACTCTGTCATGGACACGTCATTCTGTAAACTCAGCCCACTCTGTCATGGACACGTCATTCTGTAAACTCAGCCTACTCTGTCATGGACACGTCATTCTGTAAACTCAGCCCACTCTGTCATGGACACGTCATTCTGTAAACTCAGCCCACTCTGTAATGGACACATTCTGTAAACTCAGCCCACTCTGTCAGGGACACATCATTCTGTAAACTCAGCCCACACTGTCATGGACACGTCATTCTGTAAACTCAGCCCACACTGTCGTCATAGACACATCATTCTGTAAACTCAGCCCACACTGTTGTTATGGACACGTCATTCTGTAAACTTAGCCCACAGTGTCGTCATGGACACGTCATTCTGTAAACTCAGCCCACACTGTCATGGACACATCATTCTGTAAACTCAGCCTACTCTGTCATGGACACGTCATTCTGTAAACTCAGCCTACTCTGTCATGGTCACGTCATTCTGTAAACTCAGCCCACTCTGTCATGGACACATCATTCTGTAAACTCAGCCCACTCTGTCATGGACACATCATTCTGTAAACTCAGCCCACACTGTCGTCATAGACACATCATTCTGTAAACTCAGCCCACACTGTCGTCATAGACACATCATTCTGTAAACTCAGCCCACACTGTTGTTATGGACACGTCATTCTGTAAACTCATCCCACAGTGTCGTCATGGACACGTCATTCTGTAAACTCAGCCCACACTGTCATGGTCACGTCATTCTGTAAACTCAGCCCACACTGTCGTCATGGACACGTCATTCTGTAAACTCAGCCCACACTGTCATGGACACATCATCGTTCTGCAATGCAGTTTATTGTTCCAAGTTCTGCTACCCAAAGTCGCATTTATGAGATGACATGATTTAAGAAACCTTATGTGTTCATGATATCCCTGCCCTGTGCCATTCCACGTGACCTGACAGGATTCAGCAGAAGGGTCACCGGAGACAGACAAGGTAGTATCACAGAGACCTTCCTGTCATGCTGATGATTGCCATCAGAAGGTCAGAACCTATGGAGCCTCTGTGTATCTGACAACTCAAGATAGTTCACATATGTGGAAACATGTTTCTCCTGTGCCCTGCATCTGTTGATGAGCATGGTGTCTCTGTGGTTCATCCGTGTTCCATCTTTTGTCAGAATTCCCTTAGTTTTAGCGGGTAGATGATACTCCACCTGTCTGGGGGCATCACGTTTCCTTGTTTTACCTGCAGATGGACTGGGCTTGTCCCAGTGTGTCTCCATTGTGAACACTGGTCTCCTGCCTTTTAGTGCAGAAACTCTACGAAATGTGCGTATCTCGGTGTGCACATGTGTGGACGATGTTGGCATTGGGAAGTCTAACATTTCCTTTGCTGAAATGAATGCAGTGCTTTCACTGAGGTGGGAGTTTCAGGCATTGGCTACAAGCACAGTTTGTAGAACATCAAAAATCCTGCGTGGGTGTTTGAAAAGCCTCAAGTGTCTGTGGACATGACTGGGGGTCCAGGGTATTGCTGGTGATATGGAAACTGCGCTTCAACTAAGGGAAACTTCCCTTTACATACAGGTGTTTTATGATGTGTTTTTATTTTTGGAAATTGTTCAGTGTGGGAGTGTTGCCTTACATATAATGCTATATAATGTTTATTTTAATATTTACTTTCGATTATTTCCCCTACTTAATGGGAATTGGGCTCCATGTTTGCTTTCTGGCACAAATGTTTATTTTCAGAAACAAAAATTTCCACAGTAACACAGGGGAGGCGCATCATGGGTGCTGTAATATTCTTTGAAGAAATGAGGCAATATGGGTGCAAAGGGAGGGAGAGAACTGCTCCCCAGAGCCCATGGGGTTCCCTAGAGAAGACCTGGGGTGACCCCCTAGTCTGTCTGGCTTTAACCGCCAACTTGACACAGCCTAGAGTCTGAGAGGAGAGCTTCAATTGTGGAATTGCATAGATCAGAGTGGCCCGTGGGCATATCAGCAGGGGACTGTCTGGATTTTTAATTGGTGTGGGAAGGCCTAGCCCAAGGTGAGTGAGCTGTTTAAGAAAGCTAGCAAGTAGAGTGGTAAGCAGCAGCATCCGCCGTGGTCCCTGCTCCCGTCCTTGTCAGTGCAGTGAGTTCCTCGGTCAGACCCTGCTGTACAGGGTCTGGAGGAGGAATTCATGTTCTTGCCTTGACTTCCCTCAGTGATGGAGTGCGATCTGGAATTGTAAGCTGATATAAATCCTTTCCTCCTGTAAGTTGCTTTCGGTCCGGGTATTTGTCCGCATTGCCCTGCCCGTGGCTATTCCTACCTGCTTAGAGGTCATTTACTCTCATCATACAAGGACCATCAGAGAACCCTGCCTAGACAGGAGGAGGAGGCCAGTTGCTACGGACAGCAGTGGCCATCACAAATGCTTATCGGAAGTCAGCTGTGATGGGCCAGGACACAGGAATTTGGCAGAGATGAGTGGGGCTTGGGTCACGTGGGTCTGTGTAGAGATGGGTGGGGCTTGGGCTGAGTGGGTCTGTGTAGAGATGGGTGGGGCTTGGGCTGAGTGGGTCTGTGTAGAGATGAGTGGGGCTTGGGCTGAGTGGGTCTGTGTAGAGATGGGTGGAGGTGAACAAGACGAACATATTTTGCATGTTTTTTGAAATGTCTCCCTCTGCCCTATGCCAATCCAAATCTAGTTTTGAGCTTACAAGTTTTCCCACAGAATAGTCAATATTTGCTGTTGAGAACTGAGCCCATGGGCCCCACCATGTCCAATAACCAGCCATACTCCCTCTCCCCAGGATCGATGGCCTATGCATCACTTGTGTTACAGCAGCAACAAATCTATTTTAAATTTCTTCCTTCCTCTTGTCTTTTAGAAGACAGTGGAACTGCTCCTCCTGACCAGCAAGCCTTCCCTCCCTCCTCCTCCTTCTACTGTCTATTAGATTAATATTTAGCATTTGTGACCCTCCACAACAGCCTGGAGCACATAGCTGGATTTAGAAAGCACTTACACAGACGTATCTGACATGTCTATATTTTTCTTCCTCCACTTCTTCCTCTTTCTACTGTTCCTCCTCCTCTTCCTCCTCCTCCTCTTCCTCTTCCTCCTCTCTCCCTCCTCCCCTTCTTCCCCCTCTTCCCCCTCCTCCCTTTTCTTTTTCCTCCTCTTCCTCCTCCTCTCCCCCTCCTCTTTCCTTTTCTTCCATCTCTTCCTCTTTCTACTCTTCCTCCTCCACCTCCTTCTCCTCCCTCCTCCTTCCTTCTCTTCTTCCACCTCTTCTTCCTCTTTCTACTCTTCCTCCTCTTCTTCTTACCCTCCTTTACTTTTTTCTTCGTCATTTGACTTCTTATCTTCTGTATCCCTTCTTGTCTGTCTTATTTCTCTCTGTATTTCCCTCAACACTTGCCCCCCCCCCAAGTCCCCAGGACTCCCTCTGACCCTATGTGAAGAGTACAAAGGGGCTCCCTTACCCAGTGTGCCTGGGGTAAGTTCCAGCTCCCCTCCGTTCCTCAGGGTATGCCTAGATGTCCTGCCTTCTGGAGCTGCTCCTCCATTGGCAGCACAACCTGTGCACAGACCCAGTGCTGAGAACATAACAGCTCCAAACTCTGAGAAGTTCCAGAGTTACATTCAGCACACTGAATAACTTAGCTAGAGACACACATGCACACACATGCGCTTCCTTTCACACAGGCATGCACACACATTAAGGCAGCAAATCTGTCAGCCCATACAGTGACACACAGTTCTAAATATGGGCTTATTTAAAAAGAGAGATGGTACCTGTGGGAACTATAATTTTTAATTTACTGGCTCAAAGCAGCTCTAAACTAGGCCTTATGCTTAATGTATTAGTTTATTATATTTATTTTACATTTGGATGAATGTTCAGGAAAGAGACAACTTTTCAAATCTGCTGTTCCCTTGTGTCACCCCACTGCAGCTCCATGAGTCAGCTGCCTTGTACCCAAGGCTTTGGACATGCCAGGCAAGTGCTTGACCACTGAGCTATATCCTCTCTCCTGACTTTGTTACTGACTTAGCTGTGTTATGTTCGGTAGGTTTCTTAACCCTTTTGAGTCTTGACTCCTTAGAAAGATGAAAACAGTAACATCCTCATCCTGTGGTCGTGGGGACTCTGCGGTGAGAATGAGCACCTGGTGGTCTCTGCAGGTGCCATATGATGTTTACTGTGGAGAGAAGACCACTTTAAAAGAAGGAAGAATTAGTATTAGAGTATTTTTACTTTTTAAGTGGGAGGCACTCACATTGGCACGGGTCCCACCTGACAAATGACAGACTGTCTCCCTCTCTCTCACCTCCTCCATCCTCCACGTGAGGGGGTTGGGGCCCTCAGGCGCCTCTCCTCCTCCTCATTTTCCATGCTTTCCCCAGCACAAGATGTAACTGTGAAGCCAACAGCACCTGCTGGGTGTTGGGCGGGCAGAGCTTCTGTTGCGACTGTTGAGCAGAGAGGAACACAGCGCCTCCACAGACATCCATTCTTTCTAGAGATGTCACTCAGTGTTTCTCAGCTCTGTGGATGCATTAATGGCTTCATAATATTTCCTTTCCAGTAAGGGAAATGGGGAAGAACTAACTTCTATCAGGGGGTGATAAGTATCATTAAAAATCAACTAGGGCTGAGGAGATAGCTCAGCTGGTAAAGTGTTAAGAGCACAAGTTCAATTCCTAGAACCCATATGAACAGCAACAAGAAGCTGGATGTGGTTTTGTATGCTTGTAAGTCCAGTGCTGGAATCGGAGACAGGCATATCCCCGTGGCTTACTGGTCAGCCAGCTGAGCCTACTTGATAATGTTACAGGTTGCTGAGGTGTCCCATCTCAAAAAAACAAACAAACAAACAAAAAAAAAACTAGGTGGATGATCCCTGAAGAATGACGGTCAAGATTATCCTCTAGGTTCCACATGCATGCATGTGTACATACGTTTGAATCTGTGCATATGCTTACACATACAAAGATAAGCAAGGCAAAGAGACAGAGACCTGGGATAGGCAGAGTGGAGATTCTGCAGTGAAGGGAAGACCTCCTTGAAGAGGTTATCTTGGAATAGACACATCCATGAAAATGGGGAGAGGCCACACAAAGTCCCTAAAGAAGAGATTCCAGATGGGAGACAGCAAGTACAGCAATCCTGAGGCCAGTTAAGATTGGGGTCGGGTGGGGGGAAGGGAAAAGGGAATATGCCTAAATGGAACTGAAAAATGATGTCTGAAATACACAAAACATCAATAAAAGCATAAAAAAGAAAAAAAAAAGATTTGTGTGCTCAGGGAGAGCTGGGAGGAGGAAGTTTAAATAGGAGTAGGGTGAAGTCGGTGGCCTGCATCCTCACAGACACTCATCAGGAAATTGAAGTTTTCCCTGGGTGGCAGTAGCATAAGGTTGCCAGACAAGGTAGAGGATGCCTGGTTAAATTTGAGTTTCATATAACTATGAATAATAGCTTAGCTTGTATTCAACTTGGAATCCATCTTATGCTTTCACCCCCCACATCTGGCACCCCCTGTTGGGCTCAGATCAGGCACCTGATGTGAAGAGGAAGATTGTGTGCTGGTAATGAGGCAGGAGACCTTCCTGGGACAGAGGCGGGCCTAGTCCACACTACTGTTATCCAAGTGGAGGTGGGTGCGAAGTATCTGGATTTGGGATAGGTTGTAATAACTATGGCTGTTGGTAATGGCTTGGCAGGAAAGAGGGAGTCAGGCAAGGCTAGGTCTAAGCTCTCGTTCACCAAGAAGAAACAGCAAGCCTTAGGGCCAGGACATTGTCACCATGTTACTTGCTGTGTATGTGAGCCCAGCCTAAGTTCTCTGATGGGTTAAAGAATCAGGTGCCCATAAGCAGGCAAATCCGGCTCATTTAATTTGCTATGTTTTGTCGCATTCTTGTACAGTCCGTGAATTTCCATGCACTCTGTGACTAGATGAATAAATTGCTGCCATCATAGGTACATCCAGCATCTTTTGAGCACTTAACCTGGGCCGGGTCCTCTGCTGACTGCTCTCCATGTCTGTACCTGGCCCAAGCTTCCGGGGTCATGCCGTGATAAGCCGCATGTTAGAGTGAGCAAATCACGTCTCAGAGAGAAGACAGCCTGTATACTGTTGGCTTTTTGAAATTGGATATTTTTGTTTTGTTCCTTAAAATTTTGTGGGCATGTTAGTGTGCCAGATGTACAACTCAGCCCTCAAGGGGAGCCCCATTTAGATGAGAGAATTCTAATAAAGCTATCCATATCCTAAATGCCCCCCAAACAGGCTTTGTATGTTTAACAGCATTCTCAGACATTAGCGGGAATGACCCACCTAGGGAGTTGCTTAACAGTGAATGTGGCAAACTCTTTCCCCCAAGCATGTGGCCCTAGGTTCTGTCCACAGGTAGAAGCAAAGCAAACAGTGATATCTTGGCCCCAAGCCTGGAATTCTGCTTCAGACCTGGGGTGCAGCCTAGTTTGGGAAAGCTTGGTCTCCACTGTAATGGACTGAAAGGTGGTCAGGAGGTTAGGAAGTGTTTGTGTAGGGCTGGAGAGATGGCCTAGCGGTTAAGAGCGCTGACCACTCTTGCAGAGGACCCGGGTTCGATCCCCAGCACCCACATGACAGCTGAGAACCATCTGAAACTCCAATTCCAGGAGAACCCCAGTTCCAGGGGAATCCGACACCCTCTTCTGACCTCCTTGGCATTGCACGACATGGGTGCACAAACCTGCATGCAGACAGTACATTCATACACATACAGAAATTAAAAAAAAAAAGTTTAAAAAAAGAAGTGTTTGTGTCTTGACTGCTATTAGGAGGTTGTCTGTGCTGGTCTAGCTATGAGTGGAGTGGTGTCCCCAAGAACATAGAGCTATAAAAGAGAGAACCTGGCCCCTCTCTGGTCTCGCACTTTCCCTCTCTCATGCACACGTCCACCATGGTGTCAGAGCCATGTGTGATACTGAGAGAAGACCCATGTCAGAGGCCAAGCAGGTGGGGCAACCTGATCTTGGACTTGAAGCCTCCAAGACTATGAACCGAATAAACCTTCCTGGATAAATCACTCAGCCTCAGATATTTTATTACAGCAATGCAGAACAGACTAAAACACCCAAACAAGCCCATAGTTGATTCAGGGGCTGTTATTCCTGTCTGTGCTTTGGGAAATCCCTTCACCTACATTATGCCAAATATGGAAATCCCCTGTCTCCCACACATCTCTACTGGGGCATGCCTGGTTTCCAGAACTGGGGATGCATTGGGGCTGCATCGGGAATGCAAGCTTGAATGCAATTTGATAGCAGGGGCCTCTTGAATTTAAGGTTTTGGAATTTTTGTAGGCTTACTAGATGACTCAGAGAGGGAACTGCAGAAGAATCACCTTGGAGTTCTTGTTTCTAAGTTAAAAGTTTTTTGTTTTTCTTTTTAAAGCAGGTCCTAGTAGTCCACACCTTTAATCCCAGCACTCAGGAGGCAGAGGCAGGTGTATCTCTGTCAGTTCAAGGCCAGCCTGATCTATAAGAGAGTTCCAGGCCAGCTGGGGCTACTGTGAGATCTGTCTTTAAACAAAATGTTTTTGCTTTGTTTGTTTTTATTTTCTGTATATGAGTGTTTTGCCTGCATGTATGTAGGTGTGCCATGTATATACAGTGGCTGAGGAGGACAGAAGAGGGTGTCGGATCTCCTGGAACTGGAGTTATAGACAGTTGCTAGCCATTGTGTGGGTGCTGAGAACTGGGTCCTCTGGAAGAGCATCCTGTACCCTAACCCCTGAGCCATGTCTGCAGCCCCGGAAGTCCTTTGAGTGTTAATAACCCCTCACATTTGCACAGCACATTGCCCAGTATCCCGGGTTTCATGTCCCCACCGTGGTTCTCCCTCTGGAAGCTGTGCCACTGCTGCTTAGACCACAGCTTTCACAGTCGCCCTGTCCGTGAAGTTCAGGATGGGTCCTTTTCAAGAATTTTATTAGTGACTTTCTGAGAATTTCATACCATGTATTTTGATTATTTTCCTATCCCTTCCCCTCTCTGCAGCCTCTCCTTACTACCCCCACCTGATTTCATGGACAACCCCCGCCCCCCATATATAGCCTATCAAGTCTCTTTTGTGTCTGCAAATGCCTGGGGAGGGAACTTTGACTCCTTAGATATACACATTTCAGTTGGAATATCCTTAGAGGTCAGGAAACTAGCAAGGGGGCCACAGAGGTAGGGGATTCATGGGAGAGGAGACAAACCGCAGAATGGGTTCTGATGTGCTAGGTTGCCCTCCCATCTTGTCCCAGGATGGGTTCTGAGTGGCCCGGTTTCGCTCCCTTCTCATGCTAAACGCAGTCTAGGCTGTCATGAGGGAGGAGCAAGAGAACTGGTCTGTGCCTGAACATTGTCACCTTGGATTCTCTGAAGTCCTCAAAACAAAGGTGAGAAAAGTGACACAAGAACTCGAGAGTCTTTCTGGAAAACTGTGTGGGGAAGCAGTATTATTGCCCCGAGGCAGATTGGGGTTACAAGACGCATCTGAATAGGGAGTCCTGGGAGAAGGAAGTTACCTTAGACACTACAGGGTGTTCCTGGCCTCATACTTAAACTTTGGGCAGCTCAGCAATGCTTTCCTTCCTCTTCAGATCTACTCTTGAGGACCTGTCATTATTTATACAGAAGCCCCTGATGAGCTAGGCCCTGAGCCTCCCCAGTTCCTCAGAGAGGCATAGCCACCCCTGAGTGGGTTATCTTTTTTTTTTTTTTTGAGACAGGGTCTTCCTGTAGCCCCAGCTGTCATGGAACTCACTCTGTAGACCAGGCTGGCCTTGAACTCACAAAGATCCGCCTGCCTCTGCCTCCCAAGTGCTAGGATTAAAGGCGTGTGCCACCACGCCCAGCACGGGTTATCCCATGTTTTAATGAACTCCAGATTCATCCTTGTAGAAAAGGTGCATGGGCATCTGTCTGGGATTTTCTTCCCTGTAGGATTTGTTGCTGGAGGGTATTTGATGGCCTGCAAGTGGCAAGTTGTGAAGAAGAGAAAACACCTTGGTGCCTGGGCTGAGCTCTGTCCCTGTGTGCACTTTGGCCTCGATAATTACATCCTAGTTCTCTTATGTTCCCTATAAATTTGCTGTCAAGGTGGTTGTGACAGGCAGTTTGGCAGGGAAGGGGGTGGATGCTCGCTAGATGGATCCAGCCAGGAGCTCTACAACCACTCCGCTCCCAGAGTGCTGCTGAGTTGAGCATGGGTGGCCTCAAGTTGTGCTTCTAGGCTTGTTAAAGAGCTGTAGTATGGGCCACTCTGACCGGTTTACTCTCAGCACTTCCTGCTGTGCTGCCATAGTGGAGGCTCCCCATGTGTTTTTACCTGATTTCTACTGTATGCTGTTCAGTGTATTGGTTGATTGAGGACTATCCATTCAATACAAGGTACCAACGTAAACAGACAGGATTTCATACCCAGAGATTTTTAAGATTGAAAAGTATCTGATGCAGCAGAACCATTCAGAGAAAGGTACTGTGGTGGTTTGAATGAGTGTCCCCCATAGGCTGTAAGTATTCAGACATTTGTCTCCAGTTGGTGGCACTGTTTTTGGAGATCTTAGAAGGTGTGGCCATGCTGGAGGAAGTATGTCACTGGGGGCAGGCTTAGTGAGTTTAACAAGCCTCGAGGTCTCCAATCTCTCTCTCTGCTTCCTGTGCTCATTGCGAGATGTGACCCTCGGTTTGCTGCTCCAGTCTCCAGCTGCCATGCCTCCTGCTACAATGGACTCTAATTCCCTGGAACCGTCAATCATAAGCTCAAATAAACTCTTCCTTTTATAAGTTCCTTGGTCATGGTGTTTTATCACAGCAACAGAAAAGTGACTAATACAGTTATTTGGTACCAGAGAGTGGGCTGTTGGCTGTGAAGAACCTGACCATGTGGATGTTTGGAGAAATGTGGAAGACTTTGGAACTTTGGGCTAGAAAAGCTGTTGACTACTGTAAGCAGAGCTTAACAGGCCATTCTAGTAGAAGCCTGGAAGAAAGCATGGCTGCAAAAAATGTAGTTCCAGAGGAAAATAAAGACTTAGGCAGCAACTGGGATATTTTGATAAAGAGTCTGGCAGCAGTTTGCCCACAGCCCAAATGCTTGCCTGATGCTAAGTTGAAAAGCAATGGACTAATGTCTTTGGCAGAGGATATTTCAAGACAGCCTAATGTAGAAATGGTGGTGTGGCTTTTAATGGTGAATATTATACAGATCTACAGTGAAAAAGAGCAGATGGGGCAGAAAGAAATGCAGAATGTACAGTTTGGATCTGATAACTGCACTAGGAAGATTAAAGGTGGGGCCAAGGCATGTGAAGGAGAGGCTCCCTTTCATAAGGAGATTAAAGCGATTAAGGAGAGGCCTGGAGATTTACAAGTAAACAAAAGAATCAGTACCTTCAGGGCAAGACCACACCCAGCTAATCCTCCAGCAAGTCCAGGGCAGAGAAAAGTTGCAAATGTGGTTGAAATGGGCCAGGGTCCATCCCGAACTTGCAGCCAGATTCAGCAATTTCATTCACGTGGTGCTGGCTTTAGAGGCATGAAGTTTGCAAGAGTGAAGGGGTCATCAGTTCTTCCTCCACGGTTTCAGAGAGCTGCCAAGGTCAGGCAGAGTGCAGCAGGGGTGTCCCTGCATAAAGAAGGCCCTGATAGGCCATTGCATGAAGCTGTGAATGTGAAGCCTGGTTGGCAGCGGAGACCCCAAGAAGACATTCGAGATGCCAGACCTGTGAGATATTTGCCAAGGAGAGCTGCATACAGGGAGTGGTACCAGCCTAAGAAAGAGATGTATGTTGCAAGCAAAGCTGGAAGAGCTGAGCCATCTAAGCCCTTTGGAAGTCAAGTCCCAGAAGTTGCATGTGGAGCTACTGGACTTGGCGTTTGCCCTGCTGGTTTTCGGTCTTGTTTTGGTCCAGTATTTCCTCACTATGCCTCTATTCCTCCCTTTTGGAATGGGAATGTGTATTCGGTTCCACTGTACATTGGGAGTATGTAATTTGTCTTTTGATTTTACAGGAGCTTACAGTTTAGGAGATTGGCCTGAGTCTCAGAAGAGACTTTGGACTGTAGACTTTTGAATGGCATTGAAACTGGTAAAGACTATGGGGACTTTTAAGGTTGGACTAAATGCATTTTGCATTTTATATGGTCAGGAGCCTATGGGGGCCAGGGAGTGGAATGTGGTGGTTTGAATGAGTGTCCCCCATAGGCTGTAAGTATTCAGACATTTGTCTCCAGTTGGTGGCACTGTTTTTGGAGGTCTTAGAAGGTGTGGCCGTGCTAGAGGAAGTACGTTAGGCTTAGTGAGTTCAACAAGCCTCATGGTCTCCAGTCTCTCTCTCTGCTTCCTGTGCTCTTTGCGAGATGTGACCCTCGGCTTGCTGCTCCAGCTCCAGCCGCCATGCCTCCCGCCACAATGGACTCTAATTAATTCCCTGGAACCATCAATCGTAAGCTCAAGTAAACTCTTCCTTTTATAAGTTCCTTGGTCATGGTGTTTTATCACAGCAACAGAAAAGTGACTAATACAGGTACTTACTGTCTGCCCATGGGAGTCAGGGAGGTGTCTTAGGGAACCAAAGGGAGTGTTGGGGGAACCTGAGAATTGAAGTTCCCATGTGGGAGCAATGGAAGGAGTCTGGGTGTTTGGCAAGAGCCTGAGTTGTTATGTGGAAGAGGACAAGGACAGAGGACATGGCTAGATCACAGGCCATCTGGAAAACTTTCTGCCAATTCAGTAATTTCCTTTTTCCAAGGCACATAATTTTCAGGAGGTCTTGTGCTGATAATGAAGTATTTACATTTTAGTATTGCTTAAATATGAAATTCGATGCAGCATCTATATAGAGATAGCTTGAATAAACTCTAAGAGTAAGTGAAATCGACATACAAAAGAGATACCTGCAGTGTCAGGTAATGTGGCCATAGACGCAGCTAAGGTAGAAGAATGGAGAGAGAAAATATGGAATTTTGGTATATGTACACAATGCAGTCATAAAGGAGAGTGAGATTCTGCCAGGAAGATGGCTGGGACAGGGTGTGGCATGGTAAGTGGAATAGGGTAGGCACAGAAAACTAAGTATCATGCTTCTATTACGATGTAGAAAATAAATACACTAATGAAGAGATGAGACATCCAGGAAGTAGAGGGGTATTATTATTAGAGACAGGGAAAGATGCTGATGGATTAGAAAAAGAGGAAAGGTAGAATAGATGGATGACATTGTCAGCATATGATGTATGCACACAGCATACTATGAGACCATTGCTACAGTTAATGTGTGCTATCATAAAATAATAACATTTGAAATGTATAGGAGATTGGTGTATAAATTCTGATAAGACCTTGTAAATTTCAAATAATCACTGTTTATATGATTTGCTGACGCTCCCAGTTTGGGGAGGGGGTGGTCACTGTGGCTGCAGTGTAGACTGCCCACAGATTGCAGCATGGCTGGCATGTCTCCACTTTACTCTCATCACTGAGTTCTGATTCTGAGTCCTGGCTTGTTGTACCTGAATCGTGCCAGCATGTAGTCTTACTGAGTTCTCATTATTAGCCTGGGAAGGTTACAGTTGTGGACAGCATGATTATCAGAGCAGGTTCAGAAGTAGGTTTGTGACATTGGGCTCCACTAAAAGATGGGGTGCAGAGGAACTGGATGTCCTTCAGAGAGGAATAGAGGGGGTGAATATAATCAAAACACTGTAAAGTACACACATGTATGGAAATATCACAACAAAAACCCATTGCACCACTAATATATATACTAAGAAAAGTACACTCAAAAGTGTTGCCATCACAGTGGAAATTTCAAATTAGCAAACACTTCCAGAAAACACAGGAAACCCCATAGGCATGTACATTTGTGAAGTAGCAATGTCAGATTGAAATTTGGGGGTGATCTGGTTAGCCAAATTATATTAACAGAGAGTGAAGTATTGACAGTCGTTATTATTGTACAAGAGGAGGTAATTATTAGTAACATTGGAAATGATTATTCAAGCAAGTGTTTAAGTATGCCAGGCAGTGTTCTGAGTGCTTTATGCATGCTGTCTAGTTTAATCTTCGCCCACACCCCTATTAAATAGGTATTGTTATTATTCCCATTTAACACGAGGGAGGTGTAACCTAAAAGATTTGTCAGGCCTAAGGACACAGGCTGAGGAGCAGCACATGTGGTGTTCAGACCCTGGCAGTCTGGCCTTGGGCCTTTTGCTCCTGAGCACTGAGGGTGTGAATTAAGATTTCAACTCCTGCTTTAATAGCTTCCCACGCAAATAACTAATGACCCATTCACTTTAGTCCCTGCAAGGGTTTTGGGGGGGTGGGTGGCAACCTGTTAAAATTTAGTATTCAGAGCAACTGCTTACCAGGGCTCTTTGACAGTTTCAGATATAAATCTACCTTAAAGATGTACGAGTACAGATTATGCAATTTGATTTTTAAGTGCTTTTCCAGCAGTATAAATAATGAAGTCAGTTGGAACTGACAGGTATAGTACATTAAATTGAGTGCAATTAAAAACCCTGTGATATTTTTAAATTAACAAGAAAAGAAAAATAAGTGACAAAATTAAGAAATCTGGATGTGTCTCCACAGCCTCCTCCAGTTGATAACTGGGTGCGTGGTTGACCAGGGTCTCAATATCAGGCACACTCTGGATTTCAAGTGTTATGCTAGTCACACTTCACACAATGATTTGGTTCTCCTCCTGCGGAACAGGCAGATGACATTTCCAACAACAGCATCTTTTTAGGGCATTTTTTTGAAAACAGATGACAGAGGGTATTCTGAGAAGACATCTGAATTGAAATAATGACTCACCTTCTGTGTTATGTCTCAAGGAGACGTCTGAAAGTTGGGACACTCTCTGCTAGACACAGAGACGAGACGAGCTACACCTTTCACACCCATGAGCTGACTTCACTCTTGCAGAAGTCAGTAGGTGACATGAAAATACAATGCCATAGTTGAGGCTGTTTGTCATGGACAGAGCAATATCTGTTCATACTCAGTCACTGAAAGTGAAGGTGGGTCTGTACACATTTGTGCATCAGAAGTCTCCTGAGGGGGCTGGAGAGAGGACTCAGCATACTGCTCTTGCAAAGAAGCAGAGTTTAGTTCCCAGCACCTTTGTCAGGTGGCTCACAACCCCTGTCACACCAGCTCCAGGGAATCCACCTTCCTCCTCTGGCCTCCACAGACACCTGGACTCAAATGTACACACCTCCATGTGCACACACATACACATGATTAAAAATTTTTTAAAATAACATCTTAAAAGTCTCTTGTGTGTGTGCACCCAGGGTCCCCTTCCCCAGTTGAAAGCCCAGGCACCACACCAATTGGTTTCATTATAAACACCTCTGCCTGCCCTTTGTCCAGTTTCATGCATGCACTGAAACCCGCAGGTTTATACCCTTACTGTATTGTTTTGGTGGCCCAAATCATTACACTGAAATGTGATTTCCTCAACTTGAACCCCCTGTGTATGCCACACCATGGACCAAAGACTGAGTGGTGTAAATGATAGAAATTTATTGTCATATGCCCTGGAAGCTAGAAGTCTCAGCTCTAGGTTTTGTCAAAGCTGCGGTCCCTCTAGGCTCTATGAGAGGAGAGGATTATGGTGGACCAGGTCCAGCTTCTCACAGCTCCATAGCTTGTAGCAGCCTGTATCTCTAGTTTCCATCTGCCATTCCTCCCATTCCTCCCATTCCAGATTCATCCTCCTCCCCTCCCCTCCCTCTCTCCCTCCCTCCCTCTCTCCCTCCCTCCCTCCCTCCTTGGGATTAGAATGCTGACAGTGATCTAGTTTTACCATATACCCTATGTCTTGCAAAGTGTCTGGGGCATAGAACATAGACTTAATGCTCCGTGTTCACTCTAAACATTTGAGACCTTGATATCTGGCTCTTTGTGGACACCAGAGGTAGAACACTGATCTAAATAGATGCCTCGATCTGAAATAGCTTGTTTTTAACAAGGACAATCTTAAATGAGACACTTGGTACCAGGCGGTCTCTCGAGGGTGTCTCAGAACAGGTAATATTTGGATAAATTCTTTCTGGAAGTGGGAGAGTAATCAGCTATAGGACATCTGAGAAAACAGTGCTCCAGGCTGAGGTGGACACTCAGTTTCGTGCTACTTAATGGTCCATGAATGCAGATTCAGTTTGAGGGGTTATCTTGCTGAGCAGGGTTATCTTTTAAATACCCTAGAAGTATCTGGGGAGTAAGAGAAGAGCAGGTGAGGATACAGTCTGTTAGGTCAAACACATAACAGAATCAGAAGGTTCTGCCACATTTGAAGTGAACATTGGCTTGGAAAATCTGTTCTTAGATATGGTTCCAAGGGGTGTACCTTTCAGAGCCTCAAGACTTTCTATCCCAGTTTCCATCATAGACTCTTAGGGTTCAGTGATAGAGTCCACCCCAAACTTCTGCCTACTCGATTCTGAAGTGACATCCCTTGTGAAATCCCATGAGGGTTGGCCGAGCCCTCTTGGGATGTGTGAGTGCCAGGGCCTGGGTCAGTGCTGTATGCGCAGTCCTCACAAGTCCTCATCAGCCCTTGGGAAGTACAGTACTGTCATCACATTAGACCAGGTGATGCATATCTGCTTTAGGGTCTGTGTCCTAAAGTAGTCTCTCCCAGTGCTGATAATCCAAAAGAACCATCTGGAAAATTCTACAGACAGCTGATTCTGTGGTTGTATCCTAAACTTGCTGTGTCAGAATTTGGGGGCTAATGGCCTGGTGTGTATTTTTATCCAACACTGAAAATGCCACTGTTGTGCAGTCAGGAATAAGAATCACTGCCCTAATGAACTGGCGCCATTTGGCTCAGCATCAGCCCTTTCATCATAAGATGATCAAGAAAAGCAGTTGGGCAAGGGGATCTCCCCTCTGCTCCCACAGGCTTGTCTTGACATGAGGCAGTATGGTGGCTGATGTGCCTGTTCTCCAGGGAAGCCTGGAAGAATTCTATTCAGATTTGGGAGCCTGTCACTGATAACCACTCTGTCCTTAGATCTTGGCATGTCATTAAGAAATTCAGGGGGATCTGGGTCAGCTGGGAGCAGCAGAGGGAGAATTAGCTGGCTCCAGTGCACATACTGAAAATAGAACTGGAGCTCTGATTTTTCCTCTCATCTCTTACCGATCATTTGGATGGAGAAGTCATAGGCTCCCTTCCCTCTCATCTCCACAGTAAATCTTACTTAAAGTGAAGAATTCATTGCAACATCCATCCTATGTGCACATGGGATTGGGAGTGATGTTTTCTGTGTTTACTGAGATATTTCAGCATGTGTATTAACCGCTCCTATTAAATTGAAAATCCCCTTCTGTAGATCCAACAGGGGGTACTTACTTCTACCTTTCCTTCTCCTCATTCTGCCTCTAAGAGAAATAGAAAGCAGCTTTCTGCAGCTGTCAAAATAGTATCTCCTTACATAAAAATAAGAGCACCCCCGTGGTAATTTATAGTTTTGCATATTCGATCCCTCACCTGTAGTGTTTCTTTTTTTTTTTTTTAGTTTGATCTCTCTCCAGACCCTTCCTGTTCTTGCTGAACTAATCATAAACACATCCTTCTTTTTTAAAATTTTTATTACTATTTTATGTGTATGAGTGTACTGTCTGCATGTAGGTTTGTGCACCCGTGTCATGCAATGCCGTGGAGGTCAGAAGAGGGCGATTCCCCTGGAACTGGAGTTAAAGATGGTTCTTAGCCTCCATGTGGGTGCTGGGAATCAAACCCAAGTCCTCTGCAAGAGCAGTTGGCACTCTTCACGGCTGAGCCATCTCTCCAGCCCCAAACACATCCTTCTTACATGCTTTTTTGTTGCTGTTGTTGTTGTTGTTGTTGTTGTTGTTTAAAAATTCCCCGTTCTGAATTTAGGTTGTTCATGGTCCTTGAATCCGCTTGGCCTTCCCCCAGGTCCAGCCAATGCCTTCTTGCTCCTGGACATTGCCACATTGTTTGCCTACTTTTCAGAGCACTCGCTAGTGTTGCCATCTCTTGTAATCCTAAACGTGGTTGGTACCATAGGACCTTCCATCCTTGGTCGTGACTAATCTGATGGGCATTGTACCCATGACACATGCCTAGCTGTTCCTGGTTACCCTGTAGAGCCTCCATTCAAGGCATTGGGAGAGGCAGCACAGGGCTCATCTGTGAATCAGGATGGTGGTACTAACACTAACACATGCCATCCGGAGATTACGTACTGTAGGCCCCTATGGGTGAGAAGGACCCTGCAGATTGCCAAGGAGAGTTGGCATCAGAGGAGCTCTGATTTCTGAGAGGGAGAGAGGAGGGGCAGGGGAGATGGGCAGAGCGGGATAGAGCTGCCGTTGGCTTTGCCGATAGCTGCCATGATTTCCTTTGCACTTGTTCTGTTTCCTCCTAGTTTGCATGTGTTCATGATCAGCTTTCCTTTCTGCTTGGGCCAATTCCAGCCACGTTCTGTTCCCTGGGCCCTCAGATGCAGACCATGTCCGTTTGGAGCTCTGCAAATTGACAGTCGTTCACCTTGCTCCCTGTTCTCCTCCTAAAATGAAAACGTGAACACTGGGCTGCCTGGCACAGTAAAAAGCATGAAGGGGGAGGAGCCCCATTGGGTGTGGATTTGAATTCCACCTCTGACATGGCTGGGCAGTCCTGTGTGAATGATCCAAATCTCTGAACCCCTGATTCTTTTGTAAAATGAGGATAAATAAGATTTCTTTGATAGAGTAAGAATTTATCAAAATTATGCTTTGGGAAACTTTTAAAAGATTTCCTTCCTGGTGTGATAGCCAAGCTTTAAGTTACTGCTTTGAAGAAAATATAGAGACCTGTTGACGGTAGGGATGCCCTGTAGGCCAACCTGCCTTTCTGTAGGATTCCATACCTAGGTCTTTATTTCCGTACAACCATTTTCCTCATGTACATACTTTCTGTGTAGCATGCTGTGACACAGTCAAGAAGGCCATGTGTTTAGTATTTGGTCCTTTACAGGAAAAGTTTACAAAGATCCTACAGTTTTAATCTGAATGAGTAAAAGATCCCTCTAAAGTACATTATGCACATTGTTTATCATTGTGGACAGCAGTCTGATTTTATTGTAGACCTCTTGGTCTTTGGTATGTAGCCAGGCTTCTCACATAAACTTCTGACATGTTTTAAGATATTCTTTTTTTTTTTTTTTGAGACAGGGTCTCCCTATAGCCCCAGCTGGCCTGGAACTCATTCTGTAGACAGACTGGCCTTGAGCTCACAGAGATCCACCTGCTTCTTCCTCCTGAGGGCTGGATTAAAGGCGTGCACCACCAAGCCCAGTTTAAAGAAGGTTCTTAACCTCCATGTGGGTGCTGGGAATTGAACCCGGGTCCTCTGCAAGAGCAATCAGCACTCTTAATCTCTGAGCCATCTCTCCAGCCCTTAAGATATTCTTAGTTCTCAGCAGGGCTTGATGACACATTCCTTTAACTCCTGCACTTGGGAGGCAGAGGCAGGCAGATCTCTGTGTGATCTAGGCCAGCCTGGTCTACATAGTGATTTTTCAGGCCATTCAGGCCTGGGAGACCTTATGTAAACAAAACAAAACTGTAAACAAAACAAAACAAAACAAAACCAAACAAAACAAAACAAAAGATTCCCTTAGTTCTGTTTCACTGTCCTTATGAAGTATTTGCAGCCTGATAGTTGTTTCTCTTCCATTGAATCTAGAAAGTGCAATGTGTAAGCTTGGCTGGCTGGGCACTATGTCTCTCAGGTGAAGACTTTGATGTGTCGAGTGACATCACTAGGAAGACACTCCCACCTGTGCTAGACCAGCACCTGTGGCACTTGCTCATTTCCAGAATCAGTCTCCTTTGTGACGGTGTGTAGTTGGGCCTCACGTCTTTGCAGCAGCTCCCAGAGTGAGCAGTCAGTCTGCATCAGATTGATGTTTTTGTGTAAAATCATCCTTTGTTACCAAAATATCACCTTAAAACTTGTGTGGCTAGTTTCTGCAATGCATAAGAACATAGAGCTATCTTTTAGAACATGAATTTAAATAAGCATTCTTAAAAAAATATCTCCAGGCTTAAGAAGAGCCATGTTTTGATGAAAATATGCAGATTGCTAGAAATGGATCTTTGTAGAAATCTCAGACCCTTTTACTTACCAGCTAAATGGCCGTGGGCCAGTTGCTTAGTTTGCTTTAGCTTCATTTACTATCCTCCAGATTGCAATGGGATCTACTGAGAGCAGTGGGAAGGGTAAAAAGGACATGCACAAAGCACTTAGTGGCACTGCCCTGAGTACAACCCTTGGGTAGGAGAATGGTCTTAGATACAGAGATAATTCCTGTTAGGACTCAGAATCATACTAGAACTTCCTTAAGTTGGAAGTCTTTAGAGAGCTTCAAGATCTTGCCACATTAAGTAGTCTATCCCCTGTCCCTCTGTCCCCTGAACCCCTGCCCCCCTTCCCTGTTAACCCTGCTCCATACCCATCAGCCTTTGTTTCGTTTCATTTTGAGGGTTTCCAGTTTCCCAGTTTTACCACAACCAATTGTCTCTTGGAGCTTTTCTGCCCTGGTCTTGTGTCTTAGATATTCCATGCCTTCCAATTTTTACCCATCCTGCCTTCTTGCTCTATGGTCAGGCCTCACCTACTCAGGCATGCCTTTCCCATACCAGTTTAGGTCAAGTTCCGCTCTTGTGTTCAGTTTTTAAACAAAGAAACAAAAGTTCTTTGTAAGCTCCTCCAGTGTGCCACTAAGAGCACAGAGTGCTCATCAAAAACAAATCCTCTGGCTGCTTCCTGGAATGCACAGGCAAAGGAAGAGAGAGGCTCTGTAAGCCTGCACATAGATCTCCACCTGACTCTGAGTTCCCCAAAGAGCAGCCTGCGTTGCCGAGAGCCAGCCCATAACCACTGGATGTTGTGTGTGCCATGTGCTAGGGCCTCAGGGCAGTCTTCCTGAGGATAAAGACATTGCTTACACTCTTACCTGAATGCTGAGTCTGAGTGGATCAAACAGAGATCCTAGAAGTGTAACCCATGGCCTGGGAACAGCACTGGCAAAGAATGGATGGATGAATGGAGACCATCGCGGAGAAGCAAGAGCGCAAAGCAAGTGTGCCCTCTGAGGCCTTCAGACTCTTGTAGCTGGGTAAACACAGCCTGGGGCCCGGGAGGGCCATGGTGGTGAGATTGGTACTTGAACATACCCCGCTGGGTTTGGGTTACTATGGGTGCCAATAGACTTTAGATGAGATTAGTCAGCAAAAAGGACAAGGATTAAAAGATTTCACTTTATTTTTTTAAATCTTTTTGACATAGGGTCTGCCGGTAGACCAACCTGGCCTTGAACTCAGAGATCCACCTGCCTCTGCCTCCCAAGTGCTGGGATTAAAGGCGTGTGCCACCAATCCTGCCAGATTTCACTTAAATTTTTTTTGCTTTATTTTTATTTTATGTATATGAGTGTATTGTTTGCATGTATGCGGGGTGTCCCCATGTCATGCATTGCCCAAGGAGGTCAGAAGTGGGTGTCAGATCTCCTAAAACTGGAGTGTTCCGGACAGTTGTTAGGTGCCAAGTGGGTGCTGGAACTGGAACCCAGGTCCTCTGTAAGAGCACTCAGTGCTCTTAACCTCCGAGCCATATCTCTAGCTTTTATTTCCTTCCTTTTAAAAAATTATTTTATTGATTCCTGGAAACTTCAATATAATATATTTTGATCACATTCAGGCCCATTTCCCAGCTCCACTCCTACCTCACTACCCCCCCCATTTCATAATCCCCTTTTACTTTTTTTTCTTTAATAAAAGCCTGTTGAATCTAATCTGTGTTTCCCAAATGCTTTGGGGTGTGGGTCTATCCCGAGAGTCTGGCCAACATCCCAGGTGTCACACCAGTACAGAAAACTGATCTTCCCTCTCCTTGCAGCTGTTAGTTGCGACATCTCTCCTACCAGGGTGTGGTAGTTTGAATGAGTGTCCCCCATAGGCTTTAAGTATTCAGACATTTTGTCTCCAGTTGGTGGCACTGTTCTTGGAGGTCTTAGAAGGTGTGGCTGTGCTGGAGGAAGTAAGTCATTGGGGGCAGGCTTAGTGAGTTTAACAAGCCTTGCAGTCTCCAGTCTCTGTCTCTCTGCTTCCTGTGCTCATTGCGAGATGTGACCTTCAGCTTGCTGCTTCAGCCCCAGCCACCATGCTTCCCACCACAATGGAGTCTGATTCCCTGGAACTGTCAATCATAAGCTCAAATAAACTCTTCCTTTTATAAGTTCCTTTGGTCATGGTGTTTTATCACAGCAACAGAAAAGTGACTAATACACAGGGAATCATCGTCTTTCAGCAGATGGCAATTAACGCAGGCCCATGGCTGGCCAACGTGCAGGGAACAGAAACTGTGTGGACCCATATCGCCGCACCTTCTCCTCCCAGGGTTCAGGGATCATTGTGGGAGAGGTAGCAGAGAGACTGAAAGTCAGAGCTGGTAGATGAACACACGAGAACTGTGCTGTCCGGACCACACAGGGTATTGGCACATGTGAACCCACAGCACTTCTGACAACCTGCACAGAGGCTAGTGGGAGCCCAAGCTTGACAAAAGCCCAGTATAGATGTGGGAGGCGGGCAACAAGCCCCAGCCCTAGCCGAGGCCATCCGTCACTCTTAAATAACCAGTTATCCAGTTCTTTCTCACCCAGCAGTAATCAGCTGCCAGTATTTCTTCAGCTAAGACTGGGTTCTGCTGCCCATTTCCCCAGGTCCATCATGGTCTTTGTCTGCCTGAGTCTGTGTGGGTCTTGGCATGCTGACACCATTGCTGTAGGTTCATATGAGCAGGGCCCCAGGAGCTCGTAGGATTCCACGTCCATATGGTTATGCATCTTCTCCCTGGCTCTTACAGTCCACCCCGTCTTCCTCAGTGGTCCCTGAACCCTGGGTCAGTAAAACTTAGTATAAGAGTCCTGTCAAGGACCCACACTCTGCAGACTCCTGATTTATGGCCTTTGGAGATACTGGCCTTCAGTTGCAATGAAGGAGCTTCCTTAACAAGAGTTAAGAGATTCATTAGTGTCCTCTTGGCCCCTGGTGCTATGTTTCCTGAGCTTTAGAAGTAGAAGTTGCATTGTAGATGTGCTGCTTAGGTTTCGGCAGTTCACAGACACTGTGTGTGACCCATTGTGGTACTTTGTAGTAATGTAGGAAGATTTTTATACTTGAAACATCAAGAAAACATCAGTACCAGTTTGACTAGTTTAAATTCAAATAAAACACCAACTTTACCTTTAAAAAAAATAACCACAGTTATTTGTTGATGGGATGCATGTGATTTGGGTGCTGCACAGTTCCTCAAAGCTGGGGTCATATTGGAGAGCTGTTACATGCTGATTCTCATGCAGTCACTCACTGTACTTTCTCATAGCAAGCTCTGAAGATCCATCCATCTTCTCAGACACATGGCCTCAGAAGGAATTAGTGGAGTCTCTTTTTGAAATTATGTTGTAACCTTGATCAAATGCTTAGGAGAGTGTCCAGGAGATCTTGAATATTGCTGGGCACTGCTAAAAACTTCAAGCTACCCTTAATGTCCTGTGAGTTCTCTTTGGCATCCTGGGGCATCTTGGCACATAGTTTGGGAACCACTCTAGACCTTTGGATATGCTGCTTCCTCTGCTGGAAGAGTCCTCTGCATCTAGTTCTCCCTGCTCATGTCTCTGACCTCAGTCTGAATACTATGGGACCTAAATGGTGGCCCTTAACCATTATGACTGAGCTGACTGGGTACTTTGGAATGATTCCTTAGTGCATTATCATTCATCTTACGGCTTCATCTCTTTGTACCTTGTGACTTTATCTTCCCCCATCAGGTTTTGAGTCATTGGAGAGAAAGGGACAGAATAGTGACTGTCATTGTTGATGCTACATGATTGTATAAATTAAATGAGCGAATGAATGACTGTTGGATCTTGTCCATTTAGATTAATCTTGTTAACTGTAGAAAATCCCAATGCTAGAACCTGACAGGTAGGTAGGTAAGCCCAAGGCTCATTTCTTCCATAGGAGAATGTCTTTTGCAAAAGCTTGCCCTTGGATCTGCTGGGTTCTGTCACCCCATATGCTCTTTGGTTGTATACAACAGGCCTCTCTGGTTATAAGAACACAGGCTCCTGAATTATAAAACAAATAACAGCCTGAGGTCATTTGGACTCTTTTGCATTTATTCATGTTGTGCGACTTTGGCCCAAATACATAGTCTTTGGTTCAGAAACTGTAGGTATAACTTGTTTCAAATGTGTTTGTTCTTTTCTTTAGAGGGAAATATATTAAGTTGCCTGATGGCTCAAACTCCTGGCATACTGTAGCATTATAGGAAATACAGTTGTGCTGCAGTAATTTAATCTAGAGGTGATGGAGGCTTGGGGACTGTGGTGCAAATGCTGTCAGAGGGGGTAGAGCTTGGATTTCATACCGAAGCAAGTGGAAAGGTCTCTCTAGACCTCTGTGAGCAGATGGTGGTCACTCGGGTGCTACCACACTGGTCTTCTGTGCCCTGGTTTCTGTCCCTGGATCTGATATCGCAACTGCACCTGGAGCCCTCTGATTTAATGCAAATCAAGAAAGAGGGAGGCCATTGCCTACACCAGGCTAAAACAACTCAAATGGCTTTATCCTCAGAACGTGAAAATGATAATGCGCTAATCTACCCAGATGGCTGTTTACTACTAAAATTAAATAACCGCATGCATGAACTTTGTCTAATAATACCAATAATGCCAATAAAATCTCAACACGGTCCTGTATCTTCACTTAAGAACGTTGTGTCCTATTCCCTTAAGGTTTCCTTTCTACCTAGGCTTTTCCTAGACTTGATTTTTAAATGTATTTTCAAAATAGCCCTGTAAGATAGGCATCTGGTTTACCTGTTAATTGAGGCTCAAAGGTGTTAAATAACATGCCCAAGTTGACAGTCCACATCTGATCAGCCCTCTACATGTCTTTCTGCTGTGATTGCCTGCCGCAAGAGGATTCTGTTTTCTCCTGGGCTGTACCTGTGCAGCCTTGAAGGCACGAGTGGAAGCTTTAAGTGACTCCAGGACTCAGGGTCAGATGAACAGTCTCATGTGGAAGAAAGAGGTCTGCTGAGGATCTTCACAGGTGCTTCAAAACCATTCCTTTGAGGAAATATGTTCCTTGTATCTTTTGGTGCCAGTAAATACCCTACTCTGGGTTTCAATATGATTAAATATAGACTGGAAGCAGTTTCAGAGATTAAGTACTGGAATCTGATTTGCTCTCTGCATTCCTACAGACAGTAGTAGGCAGGCACCTGTAGTTCTCTGGGTCTCTCTTGCGTCACATTGAGTGGACATAGTGCCATGTGAGAGACCAGCACATGATCATGGTCCAAATGCCATGAGCTCAGTTTCTTCTGTTGCTATAAGGAAATACTCTAACAAAAGCAACTTTAGGGAGAAAGGCTTTATTTAAGCTCACAATAACAGGTTGCAGACTAGGAAAGCAAGGAAGTCACAGTTCGAGGGGGCGGGTCCTATCCTAGGGATAGTCAGGAACACAAGTAGGAGTTTTGCTCTTCTTTCTTACCCGTCTCAGATGCTATGTGCACCAAGCTGCTCCTGTTTTCATTTGTTCTTTTCAACTGGACCACAAGGAAGTGCTCAGTAGGAGATTCTTAAGTCTCCTCCATTTAAGAACACACCCAATAACCAGTTCATCTTGTCACTACCAGTTAAATAGTATGCTGAGCTAAAACCAGTTTAATAGATCATACCTGTCGTGGCACTTCATCATTACGCTTAGCAGTGATGTGAGTATAGGAAAATGTTTCTAACAAAGCAGAACTAAATTGTATACTTTGGCACAGTGGCCAAAAAAGCAGTGTCATAAAACAGCCAAATGAAATGTAAGCAAGACAGCTTAAACAAAATGGGGAAAGATTAAAAATGTAAAAGGAACAGCATTGCCCTATTAGCTTAAAAAAAAAAAAAGTCTTTTACATTTACACTGTGCTTTCAAGAAACCCATGCTGAATGCGTTTTTTGGCAATTTCTTTGCATTTTATACAAGAAGGGCAATGTGAAATTTCAGGCTTTTGTTATTTCGTAGAAAGGGTTTTTGTCCTATATCAAAAGATTGGCAAATCGATGTGTTGTAAACTAAAATGTTCATGGCTCATGTATTAAGAGGGCTTCTGAAAACCCTCTCCTCCATTTCACAGGCAAGGGCAGCGGGCACCACCCGAGTTAGTAATATGTTATTATTTTATTCCCTCCTGTCTGTTTCTGTCTCTAGAATGTTGTCAACATAATTTTAGGCACCCATTTCTTGGGCCCTGGGGTTTCCTATTACTCTCCAGCTCTTGGGCCTTCAATTGGCACTGGTATTTTGAAGTCCCTGATTTTTCAAGGCATGCTATGGACTCATTATCCTCCTGGGAACACTGGCATCTTCTCCTGAAGGAGGAGAGATGTTCCTTCCCATAAGCCAAGGTAAATGTCATAACTGAGGCAAACCATCCAGTGCTTGGTAAGGGGTGCTGTTGGCAGATCCATCTAACTTGTTCTTCAGGGCTGAAGCATCTTCAGAGACAGGTGCAGAGATTCAAAGGCTTCAGGAATGTGTCATGGACATGAAAGCCTTCTTTCTAGAGAAATTCATCACTCTTCTCTGGCACAGTGAGTCAACCCAGGTGTGTGAGTGGGCAGGGTGTGTCTGCCCTGGGCTCCATAATCACAACACCACAATCTTCATAGATGCTTGTTGTGGTGAAAGGAAACATCCTTCTCAGATCGAGAGAGAGAGAGAGAGAGAGAGAGAGAGAGAGAGAGAGAGATCTCTTCTTAGCCCTGAATTTTGACAAATGGCACATTTTCGAAGTGGGATTTATTTCAGCTGAATATCTGGCTTGATTAGCTTGGAGCAATTCATGCAGAGCAGGCTGGAGCCCCACCCACCCCATCCTCCCCAGCTATACAATCAGGAAGCGCATTTTCCCTCCCATTGTGGCTTCTGTGGGAAGTGTGCTTTACATATGCAAATGTAAGCCCCAAGTTTCACTTAATAATTATCAGCTGGAGATTCTATTGATGAGCAGCTGGAGCTACTCATCCGGGAAGAATCTGGGAATTAACCATTTGTGGGTTCCCCGGAGCTTGCTGCTTCAGGCCGGCCTCTGAATAGTCTGGTGATTACAGACCTTGGTCTCTGATTCCCCCATTCACTTCTCCTGCCTGTCCTGAGTCTGGCAGCTGAGCCTCCCTGGCTGCTTTTAGTATCCCAAGCTCATCTTGCTCCTGCCCAGCCTCCTTCTGTTTTATAGGCTGGAGAAGCGGAGGAGATCCATCTCTATTTGCAGGAGCAGCATTGCTTACAGCTCTAGAAATAATGGCCTCCTCCTCTGCGCACAGCTGTGCTGCCCAGGCTGCCTCCTCCTGCTGCTGAAAGTTCACAGGCTGACCAGATGGTCTGGTAGGATGGCAGGTCTCTGGCTTCACCTTTCCAGTCTTCTGCGTCAGCATTCCTGCTCTTGCCCTCTTGGGCATCTCACAGTAGAGTGGTACATAGAGGGGGTATTTACTGGCCTCCCTTGTTGCTGGGCGTGGGTGGAGTTCCATG
Organism: Rhizomys pruinosus; assembly: GCA_009823505.1. Lineage (NCBI taxonomy): Eukaryota > Metazoa > Chordata > Mammalia > Rodentia > Spalacidae > Rhizomys > Rhizomys pruinosus. Next base: position 289,353 of record VZQC01005388.1, read on the forward strand.
CGCCTTTCCTCATCACTTTAAAGGAATTTCCTCACTTTCTTGATTCTTAATGAAACTATCCTTCCTCATATTTCTCTTGTAAGTGTAGTCAGAGGTGTTCCCACCTTGTTACAGGAAGTGCAACCTCTGTTTCTGCAGAAAGCTGCCCAGAGGCAGAATGGAGGTTGAACATGGGGTCCATTGGATCTTGGTTTTACTTTTTTTTTAATTTTAAGACTTTTTGCCACAAGTATGCTTCTCTGTGTGTGTGTTGTGTATGTGTGTATGTGTGTGTGGTGTGTATGTGTGGTCTTTTTCAGATAGGGTCTTCCTGTAGCTCCAGCTGGCCTAGAACTCCCTATGTAGAACTGGCTGGCCTTGAACTCACAGAGATCCACCTGCTCATGCCTCCCAAGTGCTGGGATTAAAGGCATTAGCCACCACATCCAGCTCTTTTCTTTAACCTCCCTCCCTCCCTCCCTCCCTCCCTCCCTCCCTCCCTCCCTCTTCCCTCCTCCCTCCCTCACTTTTGTAATTTCATAGCACAAATCTCATCCCCCTTCCCTCCCCATCTGTGCCCATCCAAACCCTGCCCAGACCTCACATATTCCGCCATTCATGGTAAGGCCTCTCCAGTCAAGCATTTGCACCCAGATGTCCTTAAGTGAAAATTCATCCACTGGAGTCTAGCAGCCCATCTAAGAGATAGCAGGTATGGCATACTCTCCCACACCCAGTAGCACTCAGTCTTCAGTATTTCTCCATCTAGGGCTGGCCCGACACTCCTTTATCTCCTCCTCTGGATCCTTGTGTAATTGACTTGGCATGGGTCCTGTGTTCACATGTGCAGTTTTCTGGTGACCTGAAACCGTCTGCTCTCCTGTGTTCATGAACAGCCTGGGCCCTTACAATCTTTCTGTTTCCTCTTCTGCAGTGGTCCGTGAGCCGTGGGTGGGTGACGTTCAGTACTTGTAGGAAGCTTTTCTTTTTATGCCAAGCAGGGACCACGTGGCCCTGCTAAGGGGAATGGTGACACACCCCCCGCCTTGCAGACACTGTGGGGAGCTGGCCCCTCAGCACAGAGACCACCGGCTACTTCCCATAGCCCAACCTAAGTGGTAACTCCAACTTAGGCTCTTAGCCTGGTCCCACGAGACACATGTTCCACTCTTGGCCGTGACTTCCCACCTGCCCAGAGCCAGGACAGGAATTTCACTCACCAGCTACCCAGGTTAGTGGTCTGCAAAGGGAACCTTTTTTCCAACCATTTGGCCACCTGAATGAAATGCAGGCTTACCTTAGCCTGTAGGCATGCAATAATTAATAAAAAATAACGGCCGGGAATTCTGTGATGATGTTACTATGAATTCAGATTTATTCGTTGCCACAGCTTGCTTTTATAAACCAAATAACATCAGTTCCCAGGACCAATCATGAGCCCCCCAACCCTGCACCACTGCACACCTTGCCCCACCCAGCATCATGCACCTAGGCCATGCCGCTTGCTCCTCCTTGGGGTGGAGCCAGACCCTCAGCCACTCGGTGCGCTGAGGCATGCTAGTTGGAAGGCTAGCCCGCAGTTCAAGCTGGATTTCCCTACAAGTACTGGAGTCCTACCCAGGGACACACACTGTGCAGTCTCTTATTTTCTAAAACTAGGCCAGTTGTTGCCTTGTATCATGTGTGTGTATCATACTCTGTTGTATGAGGCAGCCTCACAGCTGAGGGTTGAGGGATGCATTGATTTTCTCTCTACTCCTGGCTCTGCTATGTTCTATGAGCCTTAGTTGTAGAGGTTTAACTGTAGATGTGTCACCTAGGACTGAGCATCTCTTAGTCATGTATTCTCTATGCCTGACCAGTTGTGGAACTCTGCAGTAGCCTCCATCTGTTGCAGTAAGAAGCTTCTTTGAATAGTGGTACATGGTATGCTTGTCTGTAAAGATAAGGATCCATGTTTAGCTTATGGAAAGAAATACCATTTGGCTGGAGATATGACAGAGCTTGGGCTTGGTCTAGGGTCTATGCCCTCTCCAACCATGTATATTTGGGAGCTTCTGTTTCTTTGTCTTTAATATGAACAATAAAACCTGTCTTGAGATTGACACAGTTGAGTAGGATAACATATGAAATTCACCCACCCAAAGTGGATGGCCAGGTATCTCTCATCACTGGACGCTTCCAATACGTACCTAATACCTTCTTGATTTGGTGATTTGAGTCTATTTCTTGTCTAGTATGTGGTTGGTTCTAGGCCCTAGATATGATACAGGGACGCAGCAGGCCCACAGAAGACCTTGCCACCATAAACTTGTGTTCTAGAGATGGAGATGGGTAAAACAGACAAAAGTTTGCATTGGAGAGAGTCTCATGACATGTGCATGAAGAAGAATATGACAAGATAGAACTAGAGACTAGGATGGCTTCAGGGTGGCCGTGAATGGTGTTCATGAAGTGGTGGTGTTAAAGCAGATTCCTACCAAAGTGGGTCAGAGCCAGTAGGCAATAAACAGGCCCTTAGGTGCAATGGCACCAGACGTTTCTGAGGAGCATCTAGAAAGCCAGTGTAGTGGGTACAGAGGTGCATTAGGTCAGAAAGATAGCTGTGGCCAGCTGAAACCAGATAGTGGTTTATAAGCCACCACAAACTCCTCCAGTCTGGCTTTACAGTTGGTGGGAACTGTGTGAAAGCCTGAGCATGAGAGTGATTTGATAACCATGATTAAATTGATTAAATTAAATTAATTGATTAAATTAAATTGATTAAATGCAGGCTGGCTGTGCAGCAAGGAAATGCATGGAGCAGGGTGGCCAGTTAGATGGCTGCTGTGCATCTCTAAGCAAGAAGCGGCTAGAACTGAGCCTAGAACAGTGGCCAGAGTTTGCTTTCAAGGCGTAGTCTGAAGGTAGAGCCAGCATTCCCATACATTCCTGATCTGCTGTATGTGGGACACGAGGAAAGGAATTCAAGACCCAGAGTTGCAGCAGGAGTAATATTGATAACAGTGGCTGCCTCAGTGGGCATCTAACTCATAGGTGTCCAGGGACTAGGCACCATGGGAAGCAGCTCCTAAGTACGGCCATTGTGCAGAGTAGGAGCCTCTACATCCAACTTTGTGTGTGAGGCACCAGATACCCAGGGACCTTGAGAGGAGCACAGGGGCCGCCTTCTGTGCATGAGGCTCTAGATACCCAGGGACCATGAGAGGAGTACAGGGGCTGCCTTCTGTGTGTGAGGCTCTAGATACCCAGGACCATGAGAGGAGTACAGGGGCCGCCTTCTGTGTGTGAGGCTCTAGATACCCAGGGACTGTGAGAGGGGTGCAGGGGTCCCTTCTGTGTGTGAGGCTCTAGATACCCAGGGACCATGAGAGGAGTATAGGGGCCGCCTTCTGTGTGTGAGGCTCTAGATACCCAGGCACCATGAGAGGAATACAGTGGCCACCTTCTGTGTGTGAGGCACCAGATATCCAGGCACCATGAGAGGAGCGCAGGGGCCGCCTTCTGTGTGTGAGGCACCAGATACCCAGGGACCATGAGAGTACAGGGGCCGCCTTCTGTGTGTGAGGCACCAGATACCCAGGGATCATGAGAGGAGTACAGGGGCCGCCTTCTGTGTGTGAGGCACCAGATACACAGGGACCATGAGAGGAGTGCAGGGGCTACCTTCTGTGTATGAGGCTCTAGATACCCAGGGACCATGAGAGGAGTATAGGGGCCACCTTCTGTGTGTGAGGCTCTAGATACCCAGGGACCGTGAGAGGAGTACAGGTGCCACCTTCTGTGTGTGAGGCACCAGATACCCAGGGACCATGAGAGGAGTATAGGGGCCACCTTCTGTGTGTGAGGCTCTAGATACCCAGGGACCATGAGAGGAGTGCAGGGGCCACCTTCTGTGTGTGAGGCTCTAGATACCCAGGGACCATGAGAGGAGTGCAGGGGCCACCTTCTGTGTGTGAGGCACCAGATACCCAGGGACCGTGAGAGGAGTACAGGGGCCGCCTTCTGTGTGTGAGGCACCAGATACCCAGGGACCGTGAGAGGAGTACAGGTGCCAGCTCACCCTGGGCAGGTTCAGGACCATAGAAGCTGGTGTTGGGGGGCCACTGGTAGTTCACTGAATATCAAAACCTTCAAAGGAAGTTGCTCAAGTGCCTCCTGATTCAGGAAGTCAGCACGCATGCGCCTTGCCTGTGTGAGAGCTCCAGAAGCCTTTTCATTCTGATGATGGGGTTATGATGTGCAGGTATTTGGGGCAGCAATTCCAGAGGGTCTAGAGAGGCTTACACCTAGAATCATCCTTGTGTTTCTACCCCATCACCCTGATATTGGCTCTGAGGTCACGTGGGATTTCTCCTCCAGGCCAGGAACTGGGATCTAACATTGTAGGCTACTCCATCAAAGATTTCTCTTTGGTACCCTGTGTCTGTCATAGTTCTTTCTCCAACCACCAAGATCCCCTGTCTTTGCTTGACAATGAAGTTGAGTCAAGATTTTGTCTTTTAAAATATTTTATTTTTAATTTATGTGTATGAGTATTTGCCTGCATGTATGTAAGTATGCTCATGTTGTGGAATGCCCTTGCCAATCAGAAGAGGGCATAGGATCCCCTGGAACTGGAGTTACAGATGGTTGTCAGCCACAGTGTGGGTGCTATGAACAGAACTTAAATTTTCTGCGAGAGCGACCAGTTCTCTTAACTGCTAAGCCGTCTCTCCTGTCTTCAGCAATTCTTTAGGGGTTTGGAGGCATGGTTAAGAGCACTGACTGCTCTTGCAAAGAAAACTTGAGTTCAAATCCTAGCACACACATAATTCCAGTCCAGGGGATCCAGCTCTCTCTTACGACCTCCAAGGGGATTTTACATCATGGGTGCATGTACATACATTCAGGCAATAAACTTATACGCGTAAAATAAAAATAATAAATAAAACCTTTTTTTCAAAAAAAAAAAAGCATCCCTGGTTTTATTCTTGCTCTTTTTTGGATCATATTCTAAAATCCCTGGAGAGAGAGAGTGTGTTGGGGTGGTGTCTGTTGTTTGTTTTGTCTGTTAGTCCTTTGATCAGGCATGGCCACAATCCACACAATGTTCTTCCCTCCTAGAACCAGGCTGGCAGCTTCATGAGGCTGCAAGCTTCAAGGCTGTCTCTTGCCTGCAGGCCGGCAGTCTCTAGGCTTAGCTCTGGAAAGGAGTGGGACAGGGGACTGTGGGGAAGTTACCCATGGGAAGAAAGAAAGACATGGCCTCAGAGGAATCCGGGAGATAGACTCAGTTTTCTTCATGCCAGCAGTGTGTTTACATACTAAAATCTACTGTGCTCTGGGCAAGGAAGTGGGGGGGCAGGTGGAAGGGAAGAGCAAGCCACCTCGGCTCCTACTGGGGGACTGCAGCGCTCCTGTTTATGCAACCGGTAAACTAGAGGTGTGGCATTTTGCTCAGTACCTCAAGGGAAGGGGCCTTCTGATTCTGGAACTTTGCAGAGATAGGCAAGGAAAGAAAACACTGCAATATCCTGACCTTACAGAGCTATAGATAACTCACAGAGACAACTGAATGCCCACAGAGATATCAGATAACTCTCAGAGGTTCTTCAGGACAGGTCTTACAGGTCTTTGCCTCGAGCCAGGCAAAGTTTCATTCCGGGAGGGAGTGGGGGGGCAACAGTCTGTCCAGTATAAAGATGGCAGGTTTTGAGTTTAACAGGAATTAGCACAGTATTCTACCCAAACATGTATCTTGCTCTAGGTGGTGTGTTATCTTTGCCAAGTGCCTATCCCCTGAAAAAATGCTATTTTGGTCAAGCTCAACAGCTGATGAAGGTCCTAATCCCCACTCCCAATCTATCTTGATAAAACCTCATTCTTATTTCCGATTTTTTCCAGAGGGATAGCTTGGATGTGTGAAGAATGAATTGATACAGATCCTCCCCCCTCTTCTTTTTCTCCTTCTAACGTAAATCTCATGTGAAGTGGAAGGTAGCTTTAATGTGTGTTAAAGTGATAAAGGGGGCGGAGACTGTGGAGATAGGAGAAGAGGGGCTGAGGAAGGAGGACACTTACTTGTAGGCAAAGGGCTGTCTCAACAGGCTTTTTCTTGTTTTCTCTTGTTTTTAATTTACAATTGAGCTGCACATAATAACCTTGTTTCAGATGCCATGGCAATTTATAGCAGAGGCTGCTAAGGAAGAATCAGCCACATTCACAAAAAGACTTGGTATATTTCTTTTTGAAATGTGGCAGAGTGCTGTGTGTGCATGGGGATGGCTCTGCAGGCATCGCTAACATTAACAAGTACAAATAGATTTGATAACAGGTTCTTTTATTCACCCAAGCTCCCCATTTCAGTGTTTCATCGGGTGTAGCTCAGTAGCACTGACTGGTGAATGATGGTGGTCTGCATGTAGCTTGGCAGCCATAGAAGGTCAAGCAAAGACGACAGGCATGAGTGACATCTTAAAGCCAGACAAGACAGGGAACACCAGAGGGCCCTGAGAAGACAGTATGCTTCAAGTTAGCCCTCACTGCTGCCAGCTTCCGGAAGGACCCCTGATGGGGTGCAGGACCCCCATGTGAGTGCTTGCTTACATGCAGTAAGTTGAACAAGCTAGGGAGATGTCCCGGTGGGTCACGTGCTTGCCAGATAAGCATAGTACTCAGAAGTGGAGACAGGAACATCTGAGGAGCAGGCCGGGTGACTAGACGAGCCTCCCCAGGCCGGGTGACTAGACGAGCCTCCCCAGGCCGGGTGACTAGACGAGCCTCCCCAGGCCGGCTGACTAGACGAGCCTCCCCAGGCCGGCTGACTAGACGAGCCTCCTCAGCCAGCCCTGCGTTCAGTGAGAGACCCTGGAACAATATCTAAAGTGGAAAACAATCCAGGAAAGCACCCAGTGCTAAACTCAGGCCTCCACACATGCATGTGTAGTTACACACACATACACACACACACACACACACACACACACACAAAGAAAGGAGCTAGGGAAGTGAATTTCTTACCCTGAATAACTTCAGATGGTCAGGTATGCAGTCTGACCACCACCACTGCCCTGAGGGAAAGAACACTCAGCTTTTGCACCCCCCGTTCTGTTCAGTTTTAGTTTCAGTTCCAAGGCGTTGATTGGTAGCCTTACTGACCTCCAAGTAAGGAGGTTTTTCAGGTCCGAGTGGGCCATTTCCTGGTCCCCATCACACTATAGAGGAGAAAGCGCAGTTGTGGAAGTCTCATGCAGCACCATTAAAGAAAGAAAGATAAAACAGGATTCTCCCAAACTCACTATGTAGACAGGGTAACCTTGAACTTCGGACTCTCATGCCTCTCCATCCAGAGTATGAACATTGTAGGTGTGCTTCACAGCATCCAGTTTATGCGTGGCTGGGGCTGGAGCCCAGAAATTCATGCATAATAGGCAGTTTATCAAACACTGAGCCATGTCCTCAGCTCTTTTACTCTTTTTTTTTCCTGGTCTTTTTGAGACAGGGTCTCTCTGTTAGCCCCAGCTGTCCTGGAACTAGCTATGTAGACCAGGCTGGCTTTGAACTCACAAAAATCTGCCTGCCTCTGTCTCCTGAGTGCTGGGGTTAAAGGCATGCACTGGCATGCCTGGCTGGACCCTTTTTTTTTTTAAAAAAAAAAAGATTGTATATTGTTTTTTTTTTTTATGTGTCTGTATGTCTGTATGTCTGCAGAGTTCAGAAGAGGGAATTGGATCCTCTGGAGCTAGAGAGCTGGAGACACACAGGTGGCGGTGGGTTGTGTGATGTGAGTGATAAGAACTGAACTCCTGTTCTCTGAAAGAGCACAAGTGCTCTTAATCACTGAGCCATCTCTTCATGCCCCAGTGGACCTTTCTGAGGAGTGAGAAACAGAAATGGCTGGGGCCAGGGATTGGCTGGTCTGTCTGCTACTTGCCATACATAGCTTTTTTTTTTTTTAACTTATTCGTTTATTTATTTATATATATATTTATTTTTTTTTTTAGGTGTATGAGTGTACTGTCTGCATGTAGGTTTGTGCACCCATGTTGTGCAATGCCACGGAGGTTAGAAGAGGGCGTCGGATTCCCCTGGAACTGGAGTTAAAGATGGTTCTTAGCTGCTATGTGGTGCTGGGAATCAAACCCGGGTCCTCTGCAAAAGCAGTTGGTGCTCTTAACCGCTGAGCCATCTTTCCAGCCCTGCCATGCATATCTTATCCCTCCTTGATCTGAACTGGACATTTTTGTCTATACTCTCCCTTAAAAAAGCACTCTGATCCTTTACAGTAACTGAGTATGTAGCCAGTGGAATGGTAATTTGAAGTTTATGGCAAGCAGATATCCTTGTACTGAATAAAGCATGTTTCCCCTCCTCCTGAGTGTGACGACTGTGAGGGAAGATTTAAAGCCTTGTTCAGGAACCATTGCGTGTGGCCAGCTTGATTATTTAAGATTTAATCTACAAAGACATACACACAACCTCATTAAGCATTTTCACTGTAAAGTTTAATGCTTCTCAACATGTGTGATTTGCCACTCTTAGAGAAACAGTGTTGAGCTTATATAAGGACTATGAATATTTCATAGAAAGTAACACATTTATTGCAGAGATTTTTTTAAAAGTTAGATCAGTAGAAAAACACTTATGAAATCTTTCATCTTGAGTGTTGCTAAAAAAATAAAAAAAAAAAAGAAACAACCTCAGAAATCCTAGAATATTTCTGCATTGATTTCTGTAGTAAAGGGCTACAGTGATCACTTTGGGAAGGATAAAATCATTATCACTGTTTGTAGTTTTCATGGCCTAGCAGCAAAGAGAATTGTGTCCTGCTCTTGACTCTGTAGGGCTGGGACGTGGCTCCATCATCTGTGTGCATGGAAAGGCTGCTTCACTACCTGTGGTGACCTCTGCTAAAGCTAGTAATTATGTCTTCCAGGCTGTGCAAAACAGAATTGTCGGGCAGGGATGAGTGGACTGTGAGATTGTTGTGGTTTATTCTGGCCAGTACTCAGGGATTCTGGGATACCTTCTCATCTTTCCTGCCAATCACTGTTTTCTAAACCATCCTAAGATCACAGGGAAGCTTTGACTCAGCTGTCAGGGGAGAAGGGGAGACTGAGTGCCTCATCCATTGTCTTTCACGTTTGGTGGAGACTTGTGTGCTACTCACACAGCCCTCCTGTCTGTCCTCTGTCTGACTCTCCTTGGCCATTAAGAGAATCAGCACATTTGGAAGAAGGTAGACCCCGGCACCACACATTCTCCACTACGAAAACAGAAGTTCAAAGACTGTCTGCATTCAGCTTTCTGAACTTAAAGTTCTGAATTTGGGCAAGCTTTGAAAACATTGAACTAGAAGTTTTAGAGGCAAAAAGCCTGCTGCATCACTCATGGTAACAGACTTTAAGTCTTTAGGCCATAGCCCCAGCCATGCATTCAGCAAATCGGTGCTAGAAATGTCTCTAGTTTCTCCAAATAACGTCCTTTTGACGGGATCTTGAAAATAATTCTAGGGAGGACAACCTGGCCTCTTTTCACCCATCAGCAGAAAGGAAGCCAGGCCTCATTCCCTGCAGAGGTGGTGGCAGATTTTTTTTTTCCCCCAAAGCTTGCAGGTAACTCTTTTCTTACTGCCATTCTGCCTCTGCCAGAAGATCCCCAAGACCTTTGCTGGAACCCAGGCTTACTTTGGATGCCAAAGACAGCTTCTAGAAAAATCAATCTGGGAAATCTTTGGGTGAAACAGTCCCTATTTACTCCATAACAAGTGAGCAGGCCTTGCCTGCTGGTGTTTCACTTGCTTCCCTGCCTGCTGCAAGTAGGAAGTTCTGCTTCTGGAACTTGAGAGGACCCAGGTCTTCCCTGCCGAGCATACGTTCTGCAGTGTAGAAGCTGCTAACATGTTCCGAGCTCAGCTTCTTCAAGGGCATTCCAGGATCACACTTTTTTATTTTTAAGTTAAACTTTTAAGATCAGTTTGAGGTTCCTAAACTTTTTTAGAATGACTTTGGCTTCAACATTTCATCTATTTTGAAATTTGAAGTAGCATTGAAAGAGGGTGTGAAATTTTTATGTTATTTAAAGGAGAGCATTGTGTTTAAAAAAGTGACAAAATGCTTCATGAACACAGCTTCCTGCGGAAGAGGAGGCATTGGAAAGTTCAGTGCCCCGTGGTTGTTCCAAAGAGAAGGAAGTGGCCTGGCAATAGGAACCTGCTTTAGAGAAGTCCATTCTCATCTAGGACAGAGGAAGAGTGAGTGGACAGATGAAACAGGCCCCCAGCTTAGCAGAACTAGAACACCCAGAAATATGGATGATCTGGGGTCACGTGATAGAAATTGCTCTAAGAGGATGGTAGAAGCTGAGGCTTGGGTATAGAGATTCTGCTTAATGGTACTGCCACAGCTTTATGAGGGGGACGATGCGAAGAAGACCTCCTTTACATTCGAGCCATGGAGTCTGGGGTGATACGTATTCCAGTGTTTTTCCTCCGTGATGACATGGGAGAATCCATCTGCCTTGCCAACAGAAACTCCAGGCTCACTGATCTGGAGTAAAACTTGTATACGTGCATACATGCAGACACACACACACACACACACACACACACACACACACACACACACATGCACACATACACCAGTAATTCTTTGCGTGTCTTTAGGGGGTTAGGGAGAGCAAGGCAAGGTTGTGTGTTCATATCTGTATGGCTGTGTTTCTCTCTCTCTCTCTTTCTCTCTCTCTCTCTCTCTCTCTCTCTCTCTCTCTCTCTCTCTCTCCCCTCCCCTGTCATTACTCAATAGAAATAGTGAAACCACCCACTTCGTTACAGTTTTCATGAATTAAGATGAGAGGATGTATATATACACAGCATCCAGAGGACTGGGTATGTCCTCAGAAGGAACAGACCAAGCACTTCCTGAATTTGATGGATGACATTGAAGTAGGTGGACTTGCATATTCTCACATTGCCAGTATGATGGAAATTCTATTAAAGAACATTAATCCTCAGCACTGGTGTGGGAAACTATGGGAACAGAGGGAGCCTGGAGGCAAGGGTAGCCAAGGAGATGGATGGGATGCCTTAGGGTAAAGTCCCACCAACCTCAGACAGAAAAGTCCAGTTTGGATGCCTACATTTTAATTTTTAATCAGGTACCGAGAAAAGCAAGTGCTTTGAGTTCCAGGAAGTTCAAGTTGACAGGCCTCAAAGACATATTTTATGTAGGGAGATGTTGCCATATAAAGGTTAGGGATGTAGTATCTCTATCACCCACCGAACAGTGCAGGAGGACAGCTGTCCTGAAGACTGGCCCTAAGAAGAGGAGTTTGGTTTCCTAGATTCATGATCTGGCTGCATTACCACTAGAAGGACCCAAGCCCCACAGGAGTCTGGCCTCTGTCTGGGAATGAGCCCCACAGCTCTGTCCATTTGCGAGTGAGTGACTAAATCCCATAGTGTGAGGTGCCAGTGCCTCACAGGGATACTGAGGTAATCAACCCCCAGAGATAGACTGAGACCATCACTTAGGACATTGTGTATGGCAGGCCCCAATCCCTGTCACTGCACTGCTTTTTAATTTTCTTCCTTTGTTCTGTTTCTTGGATGTTTTGATTCTTAATTCAGAGCATTCATGGTGAGTGGATTCAGAGACTCAAATCGGATGGTAAATTCTTGCTCCTTGAGAATGCCGGAGGGAGGAGAAAGAACTTGTCAACTGAGGTTTTGAATAGTGTCTTGTTTGACATTTCCAACTCAAAGTGGGCTGAATCACAGATCAACACATGTGCACACTGTGTCACAGAAAGATGCACCGTGTGTATAAATAGACTGCATATTGAAACAGATTCCTGAGGGAAGGCAACAAGGAGCAGAGGTACAGGGGTCTGGTACACTTTTACTTTGTCTTCTGTCCAGGGTTAGGAGTGAGTCCGGGGGAAGAGAGAGGAAGGACATTTTATAATCTTCGTAAAGGCTCAATGCCGGGTAATATGAACATCCATATAGTCATACCTCCATGTCTGCATTCGTATATGGAGATAATGAGTTACAGGAAAATCTAGCACTACCCAAGGCTCTTAACTAGTGACTAGAAGACCTATACTTTAATCTTAGCAATTCCTATTCTGACTGCCATGCTTTCCCTTCCCTCCATCCCTTTGTCAGAGGCTTATTAAGTGCAAGAAGTGCCAGGAACTAAAGAGACTGGGTGTTGGGCAGTGCCCTCCAGGGTGTGACCACCATATTAGTCAGGCCTTCAGAGAAGCAGAGCCAATAGGAGTTTGTGGGTGTGTACATGCACACATGCACATGTACACATGCAGTAAGGAATGGGCATACATGTCCTATAGACTGAAGAGTGCCCTTCCTGATCTGCAGGTGAGTCTGCAAATGGAGGCCCAGGAGAGCAGAGCACAGCCCCCAGGAGGTCTAGAGACCTGAAGTCAGGGACAAACAGTGGTCTATTTCCTGCCCACATGCCAGCTGGAGACCTGGGGTGGTAGCCTTAGGATTGGATGAACAGGTTAGCCGCAGGGTTGCTCTGCACAGGAGCCCAAGGAAGGAAGTGTAAGCTGTGAGGGTGTTTGATTACCCTTCTTTTCAAGAGAGAACAGTGGTTGAGAAAGGCAGCAGCTCAGGCAAGATGATGGAGCTCAAGACAGGCAGACCAGACAGAGCACCGCACCCATTATCAGGAGCAGTCTCCACGCTGGGCCCTGGGCACAGTATTAGTGTTACCCTTTTGAATGTCATTTCTTCTTTTTTTTTTCTGACTTCTCCAACAGATTTATTTAAAGGAATGGACTAAGGGGAAAAAAAAAAATGGGGCACAGAAGTACTGAATAGACAATAAATACAAATTGTAGGCTGTTTTACTATTATTTTATAACCACAAACTAGTACTGAGGATGAAGCCTTGTACAAAATAAAGATTTCAAATGAGGTGTTCCCTTAGCAAGGCTGAAGGTTTCAGTCTCTGGTGTTTGGAATTCAAGCTGCAGTCCTTGTTTTTGGATGGATCACTGGGTGTTTGGCACAGTCCATGCTTTTAGCCAGATTTGAACAGAAGAATGGCCACTTGACCAGGTAGAAGTAGATGAAGTGCTTGTTTTCATTTGTCACATAACTGCCAAAGTTTCACCCCACAGTGCAGTGCCAAGCGGGGTTGTACTTCTTGTCAAATTCCTTCTTGATGTGGGCCGAAATATCCTTTTCTATATTGTATAGAAACAACGCCTGACTAGCACACTCCACCGAGTTCTGCTGCATCTCTTCAGGCATGTCTGCATTTCTGATCACCGCCTTCTGGTTGCACATGGTTATTGCAGAGGGAGGTGACGCTACTGCTCTGTCCAGAGAGCAGATTCGGTTGCTACAGAAGCTGTGGCACATCTAAGCAACATCATTTCTTCTTATAGGGGATTGCCATTTAAAAATTTTCCCATGGCCTTATTAGTGACCAATCAATAGAGTTTTCAAAAGCAAGAAAACACTTTCAATATTTGAGAACGAAGTTTGGTTAAAAAGGACTTAAGGAGGCAGAATCAGGCAGATCTTTGTGACTTAAGGCCAGCCTGGTCTACAGAGTGAGTTCTACAACAGTTGGGGCTACAGGGAGACCCTGTCTCAAAAAAAGACCCCCCCCCAAAAAAAAAGATTTAAGCTCCACATACTGTTTGGGGCTGGAGAGATGGTTCAGTGATTAAGAGCACCGAGTGACTGCTCTGGCAGAGGACCTGGGTTTGATTCCCAGCACCCATATGGTGGCTAAGAACCATCTTTAACTCCAGTTCCAGGGGAATCCAACATCTTCTTCTGACTTCTGCAGCATTGCACGACACGGGTGCACCAACCTACATACAGACAGTACATTCATACACATAAAAAATAATTTTAGGAAAGGACTTGAGGCCTAGTGCAAGGTAGAAATGAACACGTGGTGGCGATGTGTCTACATAATTAAAGACAGTAATTTGCGTAAACATGGGGCTTGTGGAACTGGGGGGAAAGGAGCTGGAAGAGGAGAGAAGTCCTCGTGCTGGGCTTGCCTTCTCCTGCATGCTGTCCAGTAAGGCTGGGGTAAGAAGGCAGGGATGTCACACCACATAATTATGTCAGAGGAAATCAGGGTTTGGGGCCACTTGGCTTCCATATAACACAGCCCTACATGCAGAGCTTCTGCAGCTCTTACCTCCTTAAATTAGATCTGCCGCTCATCTTGCTGCTTTGGGAGTAACTCCTGTGTGTCCAAGGAACTCCTGCGTGGCAGAGGCCTCTCAGCAAGAGGCCTAGCCCTTTGTATTTGGGCCTCTTAGTCAAGCCTGCCACCCTTATGCTAGGTTAGCATTCGTGTTCCTATTTCACAGAAGGGAACACTAAATCTCAGAGCATTGAAACAAACCAAACTGGAGGTACCTAAGAACCCTGGGTCTTCAGAGCTTCCTGGGTTTCTGCTCTAGTGTTTCTATGTCCTTTCACGAGAGAGAAGCCCTTGGGCCCCAAGACTCTGCACCTTTAACTCATCCCCTGAATGTGAGGTCACTGCCAAGAGTGACATCAAGAGAGCTTATTTCGTATTCTGCTGCAGAGTCTTTGCCCAGTGTGAACCCTCAGGGCCTTGGTCTCCTCTTCTGCACAGCTGTAATGACTGCCAAAGCACTGTGTGTGTGGAGGCTGGAGCATGCCATGGACCCGTCAGTCACAACATGCAGGGGGACTTGGCCTTCTCTTGACAGCTAAACATTCGCCTTTGCCCCCGCTCCAAGCCTCATGTTTGTTGACCAAACACAACTGCTATTTTTTTTTAATTTTTTATTATTAATTTTATTTATTTCTGTATGTGTATGAATGTACAGTCTGCATGCAAGTTTGTGCACCCGTGTCGTGCAATGCCGTGGAGGTCAGAAGAGGGTCTCGGATTCCCCTGGAACTGGAGTTCTCCTGGAATTGGAGTTTCAGACGGTTCTCGGCCGCCATGTGGGTGCTGGGGATTGAACCTGGGTCCTCTGTAAGAGCGGTCGGCGCTCTTAACCGCTAGGCCATCTCTCCAGCCCCTGCTATTTTTTTTTTAAATATAGTTTACTTACTATTTTTTAGTTTTATGTACATGAATGTATGGCCCACGCGTACATTTACACCTGTGTCATGCAGTACCTGCCAAAGTCAGAAGAGGATGTTGGAGCCACTGGATCTGGAGTTAGGATGGTTGTGAGCTGGCACGTGGGTGCTGGGAATCAAACCTGGATCCTGTAAAAGGCCGCAGTGCTCTTAACTGCTGAGCCACAAATGCTATTTTTGGGTTTACTTGTTTGTGTGATTTTGAGACAGGGTCTCCCTGTAACAACTAGCCTGGAACTCACTATGTAGACCAGGCTAGCCTAGATTTCCCAGAGGTCCAGCTGCCTCTGCCTTCCAAGTGTTAGGACTAAAGTCATGTGTTTCCACACCTGGGTACAACTGCTATTTTGGAAGTTTAGCTACCCAGTTGTTCTTCGTTTTTCTTTTTGAGGTGGTATCATGCAGCCCAGGGTGGCCTCAGATTTGCTTTACTTCCTGGTCCTGTGGAGTGCTGGGATTACAGGCATGCACCAGCACACCTGTTTCATGTGGTGTTAGGAACGGACCCATGGCCGAGGCCTCGTGGCAAGCAAACACTCCGTCAATTGAGCTCCATCTCCAGTCATTCTTTTTTATTCTCTTAGTGGAAGCAAACGTGGAGGCGGTTTAGAAAGCTGGGGTAGCATCTTGTAATTGACCAACTCGGTGACAGTGTACTCCGACCCCCCGTTCTTTCATGTCCCCTGCAGATTCTACCTCAGACTGTAATTTGTGGTCTGGAGCAGCGGGATTCAGTGAGGCATATTTGTTGCGATAGGATCAGGAGCTGATGCAGTTAACCCTGGGGTGATTAAGAGGGAGAGAAAATAGCCATGCCTCTAAAGGACATCAGGTGTCCTGGGTACAGGCAGCACAGGTGAAGCGCACGTGTGCAGTTCATCCCCAGCTTTGATCTGCAGCCTTTATGAGTCACAGTCTGGCTGCGTAGTTTAAAAGCACAGCAGGTTCTGGACTTCAGGGAGGAAAACTTGGGTTATGGAAACATAGGAATGGGCAGGGGGTCATTCTCCAGAGACATAATCTATGCAGTCAGGAGTCTCCGAGACAGCCAAGGTATTTCTGTATCCCAGGGCGTCAGCAGAAGAGGAACACGAGAGACTGACAGCTTTGAGTGTGTCTGGGGTTTCTTCAGTAGTCAACATGTATTGGGCACTGACTGTATACAACAGCATGTGCTAAGTGTCTCTTTAGGACATTATATTTTTCACAGTATTAAATTTTTTTCAAACCAGGCACAGTGGAACACACTTGCCCTTCCAGGACTGAGGAGGTCAAGACAGGAGGATTATTAGTTCCAGGCAATTCTGCGCTACATAGAGACCCTGCTTGAAAGTTTCTTTTTTTTTTTAAATTTTTTTACTATTATTTATCTTTGTATGTGTATGAATGTACTGTATGCATGCAGGTCTGTGCACCCGTGTCGTGCAATGCCGCGGAGGTCAGAAGGGGGTCTCGGATTCCCCTGGAACTGGAATTCTCCTGGAATTGGAGTTACAGACAGTTCTTAGCCGCCATGTGGGCGCTGGGGATCGAACCCGGGTCCTCTGCAAGAGCTTCGGTGCTCTTAACTGCTAAGCTATCTCTCCAGTCCCGAAAGTTTCTTAAACTAACCATTTGATTAGCTTGTTATGAGAACTCAGTGTACACAGATGGCATACAGACATGAGACTGAGATGGGCGCAGATTCTAACACCATTATTCTGGTTGTGATTTCTCTATGGCTGTTTCTATTGCAGGGTTGGGCTTTTGTCACGTAGAGCTTACAATGTTACTAGAATGTAATTTACTGAAAGCAAATTTTCTGGGAACCCTCGAGGTTGGTCTTCCCCTTTTCTTTTCTTCATTGCCTGTTTGTTCTTATCCTCACCATTAATAACATAAGCCCTCCCTGTCCAGCAAACACTAGGTGCTGTAACTACTATGATGGTGATTGGGCCACCGTCCTCCTGAAACTCTCATCCTTGGGAAATACTTAATAAAGAGAGTTTACCAAATGCAGCCATGCTATGCCTATTTCCGTAGTGCCATGTGTGAGGGACTGAGACTTACATGCAAGATGGAAGATGCTGAAGGCTACTCTGCTTGCAAACAGACGAAGGCTCCCTGGGAAGTGGTGCTTTCAAAGCAGCATTTAGAAGTGGCACAGGAGTCCACTTGGGAAGAGCTGTGTTTATTCCTTCTCTCATCCCTTTGGTCTCTTCCGGCCACACCCCCTTGCTCCCTTTTCCCACCTCCATTCCTCCTTGTCTTCTCATGTTCATACTTTCTTGTTAAGATTGCTTCCTCCTGACATGTCCTATGGAGAGCAAGGCATTATATTAATTGGCACAGTTACTAGAAATGTGTTCTCTACACAGTATCTTGATTTTTATTATGATTGTACTAAGTCTTCTGTTCTCACTTTGTTCTCAGTTCAGTATGGATGTACTCGTAATTTGCAGTCCTTCCACTTTCCTGAGCAGTGGGGTTATGGCAGGAGCCTGGAGATGTAGCACCAGGGTTACTTCTGCTAACCCTTCTTGGTCTCTCCTCCCCCAGATGGGAAGCCGGTGTCCCTGTCTCCTCTGGAATCCCAGGCTCACAGTCCCAGGTACACAGCCTCCAGCCAACGGGAGCGGGAGAGCCTTGAGGTGCGGGTACGAGAGGTGGAGGAGGAAAATCGAGCTCTGCGCAGGCAACTCAGCCTGGCCCAGGGCCGGGGCCCTGCTCACCGCCGTGGGAACCACTCCAAGACCTACTCTATGGAGGAGGGAACCGGGGACAGTGAGAACTTGCGGGCCGGCATCGTGGCAGGCAACAGCTCTGAGTGCGGACAGCAGCCAGCTGTGGAGAAGTGTGAGGTAAGAAATGTGGATGATGGGAGAGGGGCCAGGCGGAGCCCTGGTCACCGCTCACCAGTGCGAACACTGCCCAGGACAGCCTGGTGCGCAGTGAGAGCTGCCTTTCCTAATCAGTACAAGCCTGGCTTGTTTATTAACTTTGCTGAATGGCCATACAGCCTTTAAAAAAAAACTCACTGTGCCTCATTTCCCCATCAGATAAATGAGGATAGGATGGAGTGTTCCACAGAGACATTAAGAGAAGCATAACTGAAGCACAGGTTCCTCTGGTCTCCCAGTTACATAGACTAGTGTGAGGCTCACTGGGGTGGTAGCTCTGTCTGGCAGTCCCTGTGGCCCTCGTTCTCTTCCAAGTGTGAACAGTCTTTCCAATTCAGAACTAGATGGTTTTGCTAATCTTAAGCCACCTTGGCTGTGTCGTATCTTGACACCATTTCTTCCCTGGTCCAGTCTTTCTTTCTTAGTGACTCTTTGGAAACCTGCCATAATTTCTGTTTTCCTGCAATGTGCCTGCTAGTGTTGAATTCCGTTCTTCCTGCTTATATGTGTACTGAGAGTGCATACACACAAACACACACACACACACACACACACATACACACACATGCGCACATATACCCGTGTGTACACATGTACTTACCACATATCCTCGCACATGTATATGTGCACACATTCTCACACACGAACATGCAGGCATGATGCTTGGGCCCACCCAACCCTCTTCTCACTCAGTCCAGGACACCTGTCTTGAAATGGAGCCAGCCACATTCAGGGTGGATTTTCCTACCTCAACTCAAGAAAATTCCCCACAGCCAAATACCATGCAGACACTTCTTTGAGTCTCTTACTAGGTGATCCTAGATTGTATCAAGTTTGACAATTAAAACCAACCCTGGCCAAAGAGACCAAGCTGGGAGGAGGAAACCTGGATTGAAGGTGATTGACAGCAGGAAGGAACTTAGGAACACAGCTGATTGGCTGTTTAGCTGGGCCTAGAGGGTAAGGGAAGAGACACAGATCTAATGTGCATTGTCACTCTCACATTGCACATGTGTGTGCTACACCTGGCTCACACACGCTGTCCTAGTTCAGATAATAGCCCGTGTCTGGTTCTTAACGTGCTGGAGTGTTGGCAGGGGGAGAAAAGACGAAGAGATCCAGTTCCAGGTGACCACGCTGCCTGTTGTTTTCAGCCCAGCTGCAGTCAGTCTGCGTCCTCCCAGGTTGGGGGGAAATGGGGGTTCAGCAATGTGGACAGACTGTCTGGGTCTCAGCAGTTCTGGGCTGGCCTCCATTTAGGGAACCTCTGCTCTTGCTTGGCTGTCTGTTCTTCGGTCAATGCCATGGTTTTACTGTGAAGTGGAGCATCCCAGATTGAGAAAAAAAAATTATCCTGCATGTTTTCATCTTGGAGATGCCTTAAGAACCAACTAGAAAGAAGGGAGAGAAACAGGGGCAAAGTGCACACATGTCACAAGAAGGCGGTGAGCCGTCCGCTGGGAGACTCCTCTTCCCAGCTCGGTTGGAACATGGGTTCCCAGGCTGTTTTAGAGGCGGCTTCAACACAAGCTTGCACATGGCATTGTAGGCAGACAATCAGAGGTTCTTGTGTTGCAGGGCACGAGGCTGAATCCAGCCTTGAACCTGCCTCCGAAGCTGCATGATTTTGAGCAAGTGCTGCTTTCCTGTCCGTACATCTCTTAATGTGAAAACTGTGGAATAAAATCACACCCCTGCCTCTTAGTATTTCTTTGGTAACAATTGGTATGGGAACTTGAGAAACTCAAAGATAGTGTGTATGTATTATATTTCCTTATGAGCCCCCCACCCCCCAAATATATGTATATATATCTCACAGCTAACAGTGGAAAGCAGGATTTGTGTTACTGATCTCTGACTGGTGGACAGGGGATGCTAGGGTGCGGGTTCCTCTAGGTTTTGCCCAGGTAGCTTACTTGAAGTTCCCAAGGTTCTGTCATGGTCTGTCATGAATACCAGAACTATAGCCATGATCTTGGCATCCCTACTGGAGGAACAAGGAGAACAACCAAAAACCGCATGAAGGTTGGACACACCACTTTCCTTTAAAAACATACCTTCGAAATTTGTTAGGGCTGGAGGCGTGGCTCAGCTTGCATAAGCCTGGCAACAGGAATTCTATCCTCGGAACCTGTATGAATGTGGAAGGAATGAATCAGCTGCATGCAGTTGTCCGCATGCTTCGATACATGCACTGTGACATGTGGATGCACACACAGTAACCATAGTAATAATAGTAATAATAATAATAAGATTTTAGAAAATAAAATCGCATTCTTCAGGCTGGATGCATAGCTCAGTGGTAGATGTGAGGCTCTGAGAGTGTTCCGCAGCACTCCTCTCCCTGAGAAGAGTTTGCACACCTAGTTCCTTTTAGTTTCTGATGGCTGAACTTAATTGCAAGGCTTTCTCTCCATCCGTCTCTGCAAGGGAAGAAAAGATGGAGTCTGTTTAAGGAAAATCCACTGACCTTTTGAAGCTCTGCTTCTCTTCTATGTCTGTGGCAGTAATGCCCTTAAAGTGGGGCCTTAACTAAAGCTCTGTCCAGGTGATTCTGAGGTAGGAATGACTGTTTGTTTGGAAGTCACTGCTTGAAAGTACAGTGTTGTTCTTTGAAAGATAAAACAGCCATGTACTGATTTAGGCCTTGAATTTGTCTTTCTGATTTGATTTGCACCTGAGGGTTAGTCCATTTACTTTTCTTCTCTTTGTCTGTGCTTATTGGTCATGTTATTATATTCTAAAAATGTTCTTCCTGGTGGAACTGTTCCGTGATGCTCTCTGGTCATGTTTCGAGCTTACATACGTGTGACTCTACTGGACTGGCTTCCCTGTGCATTCGCCTGGGTACTCTGGCTGTAGCCATCTGCCTATTAGTAATACAATTCCAGTTTCTAGCATTTGGCAAAGATTAAAAAAAAAAAAAAAAGCCAGGAGACAAATGAAAGACATCAGTCACTGGAGTCAAAATAGAAACCTCCCTTCATCCCAGCACCACTCCATTTGAATGCTGAAGTTCATCCTGACGTCTCATCAGAACGCAGGGCCACGTGGCCAAGGATGCTGCCATCTTCTGTGGTCACACTGAAACTTCTCCTAGGTCTGACAAGTGCTTCTGAAAACTCTCCCATAATGACTTCCAGGCTGTCAGCAGAGCTGCCTGGTGACAGAGCAACAGGCCTCTCCAGTCCCTGTGCCCTTTCATCCTCTCCTAATTATCTGGATTTCAACCAGTCACCCATTTTATTCCTGCTGATTTCTGTTGCCCAGTCACTGCTGTCTCCATGGAGGCATGGTTTGTGTGTGCCTTGGTGTTGAGTCAGTGTTGAATGGTCTGCTTTGATTGTCACTCCTGCATGTGTGTTGTTCTTTCTTTTCTTGTTCTGGTATATTTTGGGAGTTGATTGTGGTGTAGCATAAACATCTCTAGAAGTGGAAGCAGGAATCTTTCCAATGTACTCACTGAAAGCAAGCATGGATGATTCATTTTCCCTCATGGATACTGTTGCTGAAATGAGAATTGCAGTGTCTTCTCCACAGTGGACTGGAGGGTGAGGAGTTTGTTGGTGCGATGCTCACTTGTGAAGGTCCCTTGTTCTGGCTCTGGGTATTCTTCCCTGCTGCACGTCAGTGCTAGGGATTTGAAATCAGGTACTCTGCTTGCAAAGCAAGCGCTTTTACCCAGGGAGCCTTCTCCTCAGCCCTCTAGCAGTAAGTAAGGTTCATAGTGTAGCTTGTATTGATGATAGTCTGTGATCGTCACAGAAGTCCACCCACTTTCAAGGAAAATGTGAGTCACACCTTAACTCCCAATGAGAGGAATGTCAATGAATTTGTGGGCGAACTTTAAAGCTACTGTGTTTGGTACTGTTATCTTGGGAAGTCAGTGGAAGGCACTTCTGATTGCAGACCTTGACTTGACAGTTGTTCTAGTTTCTCTTCAATTACTGTGAAAAACCACTCTGACCAACACCAACTTGGGGAGGAAAGGGTTTATTCAGCTTACATCTCCTGAGTCACAGTTCATCACTCAGGGAGCCCAAGGCAGGAACTCAGGGCAGGAACCTGGAGGCAGGAGCTGAAGCACAGGCCATGGAGGAGTGGTATTTACTGGCTTGCTCCCCTGGCCCATGCCCAGCCTGCCCTCTTATACTGTACACAACAACCTACCCAGGGTGGCACCACTCATTGTGGGCTGGGCCATCCCACGTTGTCAAACAATCAAGATAGTACTCCACAGACGTGGTCACAGGCCAGTCCAATGGAACCAATTCCCCAACTAAGGCTCCCTCAACCCAGGTGTGTCAAGTTGACACTAAAGCTATCCAGCACAATTGACCCCTTGTCAATTTGGCACACAAAACACATCACTATCACTATTAAACCACCACCTTTCCAGTTCTCATCTCCAAGGTATGATGTTAACATTAATCACAACCTAAGACAGTACAACCTTAAAAGCCCCACAGTCCTTAAAAATTCCAAACACTTAAAAAAGTTCACAGTCGCCGGGCGTGGTGGCGCACGCCTTTAATCCTAGCACTTGGGAGGCAGAGGCAGGCGGATCTTTGTGAGTTCAAGGCCAGCCTGGTCTACAATGTGAGTTCCAGGACAGCTGGGGCTACAGGGAGACCCGGTCTCGAAAGACAAAAAAAAAAAAAAAAAAAAAAGTTCACAGTCTATAAAAGTCCCTTAACAGTGGGCTGCTGAAAATCCAAAACAAGTACTGCTTATTTCAAAGGGAAGAATCAGCACTCTCAAACAAAACCTAAGTCCAGCAAGTAGCTCAAGGCTGGACACCTGGGATTCACTCACGATCTCTTCTGGGTCTCCAAAGGTTCAGCAGCTCCCCTTCTCTGACTCTGCCTCGTGGCACACACAGCTCATCTCACAGTCCAGGCGACTCATTCCACACCTGCTGCTGCTCTTGGTGGTCTCCCAGGTCCAGCATCTCAAAAAGCTGGGGTCACCACTGAAACTGAGGCAGCACCTTCACCAATGGTCTCTTCTGACCTCTCCTGGTGCAAAGCCTCAGCTTCTCTCCATGACCCCTGCAATCCTGGGGTCTTCACTGCAACCAAGGTGCACTTCCACCAATGGTCTTTCCTGATCTCTCCAGTGCCAAGCCTCAGCTGCTCTCTGTGACCCCCTCAAATTTCAACACCAGAACCATATAGGAGACTCTTACACGTTACCAAGTCCTGCTTCTGGCTTGAGATGGAGGCTCAGGCCCCTTCTAGATCACAGCTTCTGTGTGCTGACCCTGAAGAAATTCTTCCCAGAAGATTTCACCACAGTGATGCTGGTCTGTTGTTACTTACAGCTGATTTTTCAGCCCCAGCTAACCAGCATCAACTGTCCCAGTACAACAAAGGGTTCACTTCAGGTTCTGGTCTCTTGTTACTTACAGCTGATTCTTCAGCCTCAGCTGACCAGAGCCCATAGATTAAACGGTCCTGATGATCTGTTTCCCTTTGAAACTAGAAACTTCACAAGCCAGGCCTCCATCGTGTACAACCCCTTCAGAAAAACTTCCAAGTTCCACAGCAACAATCTTTAGGCATTCAATGATTTTCTAGCCCGAAGTTCCAAACGCTTCCACAATCCTTCCCCAAAACACCAAGGTCAGGTCTGTCGTAGCAATAGCCCACTCTCTGGTACTGATTTCTGTTGTAGTTTGTCTTTCATTGCTGTGACAAAACACTCTGACCAACACCAACTTGGGGAGGAAAGGGTTTATTCAGCTCACATCTCCTGGGTCACAGTTCATCACTCAGGGTGCCCAGCGCAGGAACCTGGAGGCAGGATCTGAAGCACAGGCCATGGAGGAATGCTACTTACTGGCTTGCTTCCCTGGCCCATGCCCAGCCTGCCCTGTTATACTGTACACAACAACCTGCCTAGAGGTGGCACCACCCATAGTGGGCTGGGCCCTCCCACACTGCCCAACAATCAAGGCAATACTCCACAGATGTGGCCACAGGTCAGTCCAATGGAACCAATTCCCCAATTGAGGCTCCCTTAACCCAGGTGTGTCAAGTTGACACTAAAGCTATCCAGCACAACGATGTACCTCTCTTTCCTTTTCTTATGGCTTTGAGCTTCATTTCCAAGTAGTTGCATAATTAGAGTAAAAGATGACATTTACCCACTCCTTGAAGAGTTTCAAATGCCATGCTCAACTTTACAGCAAGTGTCTGTCTGAGTCCATGCAATGGATTTTCCTCATTTTGTAAATGGGTGCCCTGTGGTGAGTCAAGGTCATATAATTATTTCAAAGTCTGAGGTTAGAAAGATGTGGAGCCTAGATATGAACCTAGGGATTTTGCATTCAGAAACTGGGCTGTAAACCACTGTACTTAAATTCTGTGATTTAGGTACCCACACTCTTAGCATCTGACGTATAATCCAGATTCTGTGTTTGGCCAGTGCCTCACCTCCAGGGATTTAGGTAACCAGTCATGGTCCATAGTCATCTTTAATCATGAGTGTTCTTGGAGCCCTGTGAGGGCAGAGCTTCCATGGTGGGTGTAAGGAAGTACAGGTCCTATAAAAAGCAGTTGGATGTTTTAATCTCCTTGCAGATTATATCTGCATTTGTTAGCACTGAGGCTCTGGCATTCTGCTGGAGCC
The DNA here is from genome assembly GCA_009823505.1 of Rhizomys pruinosus. NCBI lineage: Eukaryota > Metazoa > Chordata > Mammalia > Rodentia > Spalacidae > Rhizomys > Rhizomys pruinosus. Next base: position 313,944 of record VZQC01005388.1, read on the forward strand.
TTTATGTTTGTAAAACTTGACACCTCTCACTCATGTCTTCTGGACCCCTAACTAACCCCACAGTATTTTGATCTAGTTAAATTTTTAAACTGCATTTTTAAGGATTTTCCATGATAACTCAGTGGTGGAAAGGCTTGCCAGCTGTCTGCTGTTTCCCATATTGCTGTCAGAAGATACTGATGGCATTTGACTCATAATTCATCAGCTCCATATGTCTTCTTTGGGGCTTCTTTAGAAGGTAAATCCACCAGAATATCGTCCCTAAATGTCAGGTCCGAATGGCTCGGATGAAGTGCGATTATTTTAGGGAGTGAGCCCTGGGTACTGTAGAGTTAATTTCTTAGGGTTACTGTTTTTGGTTGCTTAATATTGAATGTCAACTTGATAGGACTTAGAATCACCATGGTAACAAATCTCTGGTCATGTTTGTGTGGGAGTTTCTAGATTGGGTTAATTGAGGTGAGAAGACCCAGCTCCAGTCTGGGAGGCACTGTTCCACGGGCTGAGGTCTCAAAACGAGTAAAGAGGAGAAAGCGAGCTGAGCAGCAGCTTCTCTCTCGGCTTGCTGACTGTGGATGCCATGTGACCTGCTGCCACGATTTGCCTGTAATGATGGACTGTACCTTTCACTTGTATTACAAAATAAACCTTTCCTTAAGTTGCTTTGCCACAGCAACAAGACAACCAATTAATACACTTCTCACGTATATTTTAATTATTTACTGCTCCATCCAAAAGTCTATACCATCCATTACTTATTTATTTATATATTTTTGAAAATCAAGAATTTGGGAGCAGATTAGTTGGGACCATGACTCCAAGGCATAGCAGTGTGGGGTCTGTGTCCATGGGGCTGCAGCCATCCATCCAGATGCTTATCAGAGCTGTAGACTGATTCCGCGATGGCTCACCATCCAGCCGGGGCCTTCGTTCCTCGGCGCTGCTTGTCTCCCTCTGATGCCATAGCTAGCTCGCCTCAGAGAAAGCAGTTTAGCAAAGAAGACACCTTTCTAGATCAACTTCAGATGTCTTGTTGCCATTCTTTCGTTGTATTCATTTTTTCACAAGGGAAGGAGTTGGATGGATCAGGTGAAGAATTGGTGTACACCAAATTGAAAGCATGTGATAAGAGCCTGGAAGCCCCCTGAGCCACCCAGCTGGATCACAGCATGGTGCCAGGAAGGAAGGGGCCAAGCCTGGAGTCAGTAATGCCACTGATCATGCCTGCTTTCATGCGCTTTATTGGTACTGGGTACCAGGTACCAGCAGTGCGCTTTGCTTAGATGAACCAGAGAAGCAATTTTTTTTTTCATTCATATTTTATTGATGCAAAAGCTCAGACTTATGAAGGCCAAATAGCTAAAAGCTGCTGATCCAGGCTATAATTTTTTAAAAAATTTATGATTAAATAAAAGCATGCATTGCACACGTTTACCATTTGAACCATTAAGCATATAGTTAGTTCAGTAGTGTTTGGTATAGTTAGTCTGTTATGTTGATCCTTAAATCCTCCAGAGCTTTTACATTTTGCCAAACTGACTTGATCATATTAAACTACTCCTTATTCCTTCTCTACCTCCACACTGCTACTGTTGTATTTCCTGTCTGTGATCCTGCTCCCCATTCTGTGAGGGTATAAACTCAGAAGGAAGATAATTGCTTCATGTGGTAATTCTGTTTCTGTTTTATCAAGGAGCCGCCCCACCTTTCCAGGGCAGCTGGACCAACTTTCCACTCTCACCAGCAGGGAGCAAGGGTTCCGATCTCTCCACATCCTCACGTAGGTGGTAAATCTTACCACTGGTAAGAGTCTGCTTCCCGAGTGGAGCAGCTAACTGCAAACCCATCACAAACAACATTGAAAGAATGCTGCTTCTAGCTGCTTCTAGTGGGAAAAGCCAACCCCGCTGAAATCTAGAGGGTCTGGCCTGTACCCCATCTGACTCCCTCAGTTCTGCTGCAGGATGCCTCTCGTCCAGCTAGCCTTGCCTTCTCCTTCCTTCAACACACCGTGTCCTCTCTACATCAAGATTTCCACCTCTCTGACGTCAGTGATCTTGCCTGGATCCTTTGGATGCAAGATCCCCTGTCACAGTTTTTGGAGTCAGTTTTCCTGACATCTTTGGTTCTAAAACATGGACCTCTCCACATACTTAATTCCCTCCTTAGCTTTTGTCCCTACACGTATCAGCCTCTCACATTCTATATGTATCCCATATAGAGTCCTTCCTCAGCCTCCTGCCCCCAGACACAGAATGTATAGAACTCAGGTCCTTCTTAGAAAGTTCCATGCCATTTGAATATAATCTGTATACAGTCTAATCTAAACTTTCAATCTTCTGAAGATTCTGTGCAGTACAGTGTAAGTACTCTAGCAATATTTGTAACACTGCATTGTTAAGGGAATAATCGCAAGAAAAATGTCTATGTATGTTCCATACAGATGCAATTATTTATGTAGAGTATTTCCCATTTACCTCTCTTTATTGAATCAGCAGATGACAGAATGTGAAAGAACAGGAGGAGCCCGATTATGTGCTTGTTAGATGATTGTCTGTGTCCCCTCCTTCACCAGATGCCAGCTGGCAGCATGGAGGGCAAACTTTTGGTCTCTTTTGTCCACATTGCTTCCCCAGCACAGATGATGGAGTCTGGCAGATAGTAGGCCACCAATCAGTATCTGTTGAATAAATGCATATGGACTGTTTTAGACCAGGGTGTCCATCTAGCTTCCTCCAAAGAGTAGAGGAACACATGCCAAGCAGGATGAATCAGTACTGGGCTGACCGAGACTTGCGTGGTCCAGTCCAGAGCATTCAGGCTTCTCTGGACCCAGAGAACGATTTCCATGTACGTGGTAGCTTTCTTCCTAACATAGGAACAGAAGTTCTACAGCAGCCATGCAAGGGCTGATCGGGAACGAAAGAAGCAGGATAGAAAAGGCTGCCTTCGCTCCCTCGTACTCCTTGCCTAGTATTGCCCATGGAGGCCTCATGTACAGATGCTTCTGGAAGCTTAGTCCTCTCCATTCTTATACCTGGTTCTATTAGCCCTGGGACTCTCTGTCTTGTCTCTTAAAAATTGGCTTCCAGAGCTGGGAGCCATCTACTTCTATTTTTCAAGGTAGAAACTTTTTTTTTTTTTTTGGTCTATGAAGCTGGGGTTTATTAGTCAGACCAAGTAGATCAATTGTAATCCATGATTCCCCAGAGGGGAGAGGTTGCCCAGAGGTGTATGGAATGGTTTTCAGTAACATGTTGATGATAATTATTGGATTTCATTTTAATAGCTGTCTTGTGTTTTATTGCAGCAGGGTGCTGTTTCTCAGCAGGACTCTGTATTCATCTCCTCCTGTGACCACTGCCCAGCTGAGCCGTGACACCTGGGTTCACACTGCTGTGTGACTTACTTTTATTATTTCAAATTTTTGAAAAATGAATTTTAGGAAAATTGCATATAAAAACGAAAGCCTTCACTTTATAGAAGCAGGCGCTAAGGGGGGGAGTGATGTTGAATGACATGCAGGGTCACTTGGCTGCGGTTAAACAGCACTGGGCCCCCCGCCCTGCTCCCCGGGTCCCCAGGACCTTGGTCCTTATTCAGTGGACACCTTATCTGCCCCTCTCCCTTCATCTTCTCTCACTATGGACAATTTTCCTTCCGAGCCACGGCCCCTGGTGGGAGCTGGGAGGAGAATTCTGCCTTTGATTGACTTACGCCAGTCAAGAGAATAGTGCCCCCCTTTAAGAAGACGTGGAAGTAGATCTCTGAGCACCCCCAAACTCCATCACCTTGATGGCAGCTGGCCTCTGACGTGTGTACTGGAGACACACTTGAGGGTGGGTAGACACCTGTGGTGGTTCTCCAGGGTGGCCATGGGGCAGCAATAATGCAGGCTGCAGGGGGTCCTCAGCCCAGCCCCCCACCTCAACCTGCTGGGCCAGAAGCTGAGGAAGGTGGCCAGCCCTTGGTTTAAGTAATTTTCCAGGTGACTCTGACAGACACCAGAGCCCGAGAGCCACTTTCTGGGTCTCCTCAACCATCTCTTGAGCACAGTGCCCCTGTTTTTACAGGTGACTTGTAAAGTCAGTCAGAAGGGTGGTACAGGGTTTCCGGTTATGTACAGCTATTCAGTAAACTGTGTGACCGTGGATTTCCAGGTTTGCTTTCTCACAGGCTCTTGTCTTGTCCTCATACCAGCCCATTGAGGTGGCAGTTGTGTCTCCATTTTGTAGATGAGGACAGAGTCTCCTGGGAGGTTCTTTCATAGCCAGCAACCTTGCCATACAGAACAATGTCTTGAAGGTGTAATCAAATAAATGCTAAGAAGAACATTCGCCCCTTTCCACTCCCAGCCTGGGATGATAGCTGCCTCCTCTGCTTCAGCATGTGCTCTGTTCTAGGTGTCCAAGTCTGCAGCTTAGTCCAGAATCTGAGCTGAGCCCATCTGTTTTGTTTGTTATTGTTTGTTTACTTGAGACGATGGCTTCCTGTAGCCCAGGCTAGCTCAAACTCTTTAGGTAGTAGAGCATGTCCATAAGCCTTTGATATGCCTATCTCTGCCTCACAAGTTATAAGTGTGCTCCACCAGACCTAGTGTGCACTGCTGGAGATCTGACCCAGGGCTTCTTGCATCGAGAAAGCACTCTACCACCTGAGCCTCTGAGCCTGTCTTACCATAGCTAGTCTCCTGTCCATGTTTGTATAGACTTCCCTCTCCCCACAGCACCCCTTAGAGCAATGCTGCCTCCAAATTGTATGCCCAGGCAGCAGCCTGAAAGGGTGGCGGGGGTGCAGATGACTTGCCTGCCATCCTGTAGTTTACTCTGTGTTTCCTTGAGGACAACCATTACTTTTTTTGCCTGCATCCATTTATAAGAAGGTGCCCTTTCTCAGGATTTTTTTTCTCTGCCAAGGCAGAGGCCAGAGAAGCTTCTTGTTCAGGTCTCACAGAGACTGACACGCACTCTCAAGTCCCAGCCCTGAGAGTCTCGTGCAGCCCATGGCTTTTGTCTGGTCATTGCACATTTCCCTGAATCTTTGTCATCTCGGTATACTGGCTGTCCTAGAATCCAGACATTGTGCTTGCTGTCATCAAAGCCTTCCTGGTCACCCAGTTAGCTGTCACTCTATCTCTGCATTTAACCATGGAGAATGGAGACTGTCTGGTTTACCATTATATGCCCTAAGTTTGTCAAAGTTCTGAAACATCAGAAAAGGCCAAAGCTTTATGCTGTGAATCCTTCCTTTAGGTTGTAGAGCAAAGATCACACCTTCATTCCACAGTTATCGGGAATGAACCCCTATTTACAGTTCTGACATTACTCTATACCATCAGGTGAATGTTGTAGAGATTCAAGATATGCTGATGTGTTCTGGTTGAAGGAAGTAGGTAGAAGCTTTAAGAGTTTCCTTCTAGTCTTTATGGGAGGGCTGTGGCTAAAACTCCTTAAATATTATAAATAACATTGACAGTTCCCAACTTTATTACCTTAGTGCCCTTCCCTTGGCGATTAGCAAATATCCACGTGGGCTTAAACTTCTGTTGTACTTTTCTTCCAGTCTGAGCACGAGTGCTGTACTCAGGAAGGAAAGGGCCATCTGTGATGGTTGAATGCTGGCAGGGTAAGGACAGCACACTGAAGAAGTGCAGGGACTAAAGGGAAAGCCAAAGGTTCAGGAAGACCCAGGAGAACCAAGCAGAGGCGGTGACGGCCCAGGACACAGGTGCTATAAGTCTGGCACATGAAAGAAGGGAGGGAGGCAAGGCCAAGTGTGATGGAGAGGCCATGGGGTACTCCAGCCAGGAGCTGGCTGAAGCCGACCTCTTAGATCCCACTGGTGCCTGCCGTTGGCCATGCTTAACTAGAAACTGAGGGGAACGAGCCTCGTTTATTTGATCCGAAAAGATCAGTTGCTGAGGGGGTAAGACAAGTTGGTGATAGGTAGTGAGTGAGAGGGAGAGCTAAGAGAGAGCGTCATCCTACCCTTCGCTCAGACAGCTTGTCAAAGGAAAGCCTTAAAGCACAGATAATGACAAGGATTCACGGGAGGGTTTAGTGGGAGGGCCTGTGGTCACAGAACCTGATACTCAGGCCCAGTCCTTCAGGTGGATTCATCTCAGTCACAGAGGCCGTTTTCTGATGTGTATGAATGCTTGCCACCATGATTGTGTGTGTGATGTGTGTGACGTGTGTGCCTGGTGCCCACTGGGGCCAGAAGAGGCCATCAGATCCCTTGGTACTGGAGTTATGGACAGTTGTGAGCTGCCATGTGGGTGCTGGGAACTGAAATTGGATCCTCTGAAAGAGCAGAGAATGCTTTTAACTTCTAAGCAACCTCTCTAGTCCCCATTGATGCCATTTTTAATCTCCCATACCAACAAACACGCAAAACGGACTTCATAGCCTGGAACCTAGTTACCCTGCTGATAACCCTGCTTTCTGCTCCTTCCGCCCCTCGTTTCTGCTGCAGCCCCTGAGCCACTCTCATTGTTCACTCTGAAGTTAAAATGTTCTGGACCATGCAGAACCCTTCGGAGAGCATATGTGCAGTGCTGATTTTCCCTTTCTTAGGTAGCAGTGCCCTGCTGCTCCAGCTCCAGAAGATGAATTTATTCATAGTGGCAGGTGTATTGGCTGAAACTAAAGAGATTGGAAAATTATGTAAAATGTTTGAGAATGTGTGTGCTTGTGCTTACATTTAATGGGCCCATTTAAAAAAGCCCGAGAACCCTGAAGGCAAGACAAAGTTTGATATCTAGAAGGCCACATGTTCAAATATTTGTGATTCAAAAGAGGCTGCATGTTTTCCACACCCCGTTCCTGGATCCGTTTCCTGGTGTGCAAGCCTTTTTCCTCTTCATGATTTAAATAGTAGTGGTCACAACTACACTACCATCTTTCATTGTGAATCTTAGGGGGAGGTATTATCTAGATGTAAGTGATAGTGCCTTCATTTTATAGGTGGAAAGATTCAGAGATGCAGAAACGAGACTGCAGGAATGGGGGCAAAGTCAATAGAGACCCCAAAACACCTGCTCCTCACGCCTCTTACCTCTTAAAACACTGTTTCTTAATACAAGTGCTTTTTTTTTTCCCCCAATTTTTTTTTTTTTAACTGTAGTCATCTAAATTTATTGTCTCTGAGTCTCTCAAATGCTTCACAACAGGTGATAGTAGTTTATAGAAATCAGCCTCAGAGCTGACTGTTTAAAGATCCCATTTTGGTTTGTATTTGCTTTCTTTCTTTCTTTTTTTTTTTTTAATGTATTTATTTATTTATTTTTAACAAATCTAGACCCGTGTTCCCGCTCATTCCCCCACCCCGTCAGAGCTCGTGCATTCTGCCAAACATGCTTTCCATCTCTTAGTCTTTCTCAATATTTTCCATGGGGACGTTGACTGTTTTGAGCAGAAGTTCACTGTTTCAGTCAGTTCTTTGATGCAGTATTTTCTGTTGTTGTTTTCCAAAATGCATTAAGTCCACGGTTGTGTAAAAGCTCAGGGGGCCCTACACAAGAACTACTTACAACTGGGTAATTGTTACTAGCATCCACAGAATGGATAAGGGATACCATTCGTCGATTGCTTTTCTGGGACTGTGTTATACTTCACTCAGCATATCATCTAGCTCCATCCATCTCCCTGCAAGCTCGTAGTGAGAAGTCGTCTTTCTTTCTGCTCAATAGAACTCCATGTTAAGGGGATCCAAACAGTGTTATCATCTAATCCACCGTCAGTTGAGGCATTTAGGTTGTCCCTCCTTGTATTGTGAGAGAGCGGAATAAACATGAATGCACGTGCTTATCATTCTCTGGGGTGGCGGTAGTCTTGATGGTACATGGCCCATGATGGGGGGCCTGTGTTGGTGGGTCTCCAGTCATACAAGGGTTTCTCCACACGTAGCTTATCCCTAAGTGGCTGTAGCTACGTATTTACATTCCCACCAGAATGAGGATTTCGCCCTTTCCCCACACCCTCCGCCTATGGTATCATTGGTTTTCTTGATCCAGACCAGTCCTTATAGGAGTAAGATGATATTTAAAGGTTTATATTTGCATTTCCCTAAGAAATAGTGTGTGTGTGACAAGTTCTTGAGGTGTGGTGTCTCAGCACATCTCTAATCCTCCGCTATGTGAAGGTCTCTGTTCATAAGTATCTTTAGCTCCCATCTATTGATGCGTGTCGTTTGTTAATTTCCTTTTTTCTTTGTGTTTTTTGAGTAGTTTGATATAATTCTGGAAATGCATCCAAATCTTTGTCAATCTATCGAGTGAGGAGGATTGTTGCCTCCACGCTGTGGATTTGCTCTTCACTTCCCTGATGTTTTTTTTTTTTTCTTTTATTACAGCTTTTATTTTTAATGAGGTCCCATTTGTAATTGTCGACCTTGAATTCTGTGTGAGCGGGCTTCTATTTAGGGAAGTCTTTCTTGACACGTCCTGGTCTTGTATCTCTGCTGCCAAATTTGTCTTCTATCCACCTTCGATAGTTTGGGTGGTTCACGTCAATGAGTCTTTTAATCCATCTGGGAGTTAGACTTTTGTACGGGTGAAGGTAGGGTTTTTTCATTATTCTTCTACAAGTGGTGATCGCACGTGTTTGCCAACACCACTGTGCTGAAAGATGCGGTCTTTTCATCCTTAGGTGGTTTTTGGCCCCCGTCAATATGAGAAGTGGCTGAATGTTATGCTGGCTCAAGTTTGGTCTTCTGGTTGTTCCATTGGTCAAGCAGTCTGTGTTTTTTTGCCAGTACCAGGCGTTTTTCATGACTAAGCCCTGTAGTAATAGGTTTAAATCTGTGATAGAAACCCCTGCCGTGGTGCGCTTTTACACTCAGAGTTGATTGTGGGTTTCAGGTGATTTTGTTTTCTCAATCAGAATTATAATGAATTTTTGTTTCCAACTTGAAGAACTCTAGGGGGATTTTGTGATTGGATCATTACAATCTATACAAATTTTGGTATGGCATTTTATAATACGAATGTGAATTTTTCCCAATGCCAATGACATCAGGGAGGTTTTTTCCAACTCTGAAGTCGTTCTTTCCCCCCAATTTCCTTTCTTTAAGTTTTAAATTTTTAGTTGTAGAGGTCTTTGGTGGGTTTGGTTAGGTTTTGGTATCGCGAGTATCTTTTGGTTTTTGATCTTGTGAGTGGAAGTAGGCTTTTGAATTCTTTCGTCGCAGTTGCTTGTTGCTGTTGGTGTAAAGATGGCCATTGGAATTTCAAGGTTATTTTGTGATCCTGCCCTCTGGGCTGAGCGGTTATAAAAATCGTAATTTCTAGGAGTTTATCTGGTGGAGTTGTGGTTTTTGCATCCCTTAATAAACAAGTCATATCCATCAAAGCAAATAGGTAGTTTGACTCTCTACTTTTCCGCACTTAGATACTCCTTCTTGATCCTGTTCTTTGCCGTATGCACTACGCAGGGTTTCAGAGCCCTAACTATGTAGAAGAGGAGTGGTGACAGGGCATAGCCTTGCCGAGTTCCTACCTTTACAAGGGAAATGTTTTCCGTCATTACCTCCGCATTACGTATGATATATGGCTGTGGGTTTCCTTAATTGGCTAGCTTGCTTACATTGAGATGCCCCCTACCATCGCATTCCCTTCTAGGACTCTTAAAGCCATAGAAGGGATCTGGGCTATTTGTCAAGCTTATTTCAGCATCATGCCGATGATGGGTGGTTTTTGTCTTGGATTCTGTTTATGTGTTTGATGATTTTTTATTGATTTTCGTATGTTGGACCCTCCCTGCATCTCTGGTCTGGATCCAACTTGGTCATGACGGAAGATCTTCTTGATGTGAGGTCTGTATGCGATTTGCCAGGATTCGTTTAGAACTTTGTCATCTGTGTTCATGAGGTAGATGGTTCTATAATTCTCCTGTTTAGTTCTGATGTTCGTCGACCGGTTTGGGTAACAGAGGTGATGTTGGCTTCATATAAGGAATTTTGGAGAATTCCGCTCTGATTGTATACTTCTAAACAGGTTCAGAAATAATGGTTGTAGGGTCTTTTTGAAATGTTTTATGATATCTGCTGTGAACCGTCTGGGCTGGCGTTTTTAAGTTGGAGAGCTTCTAATACAATACCTCCTATTATCTTGGCATAGGTATGGGTCTGTTTAGCCTGCTGGTCACTCCTCGTTGAGAACTTTGGTGATTCCCCAAGATTTCATGATATTACAGTCCGATTATTACTGTCTAGATTTTTCAAACTTGGGGGAATTAGGGTTTCGTTCTTGTAATAGTCTCGCATTAATTTTCTGAATCTTTTCCTTGTCCGTTGTAATATTTCCCTTTTAATCACAAATTGTAGGAATTGAATTTGGAGTGTTCCTTCTTCTTCCTTTTTGTGACTGGGCGAGGGTCTGTCTTTCTTGTGTTATTCTTAATTTCACAGAACCAACTTTTTTGGGGCTTCATGATTTTGTTGTATGGGTTATTCCCTTTTTGTCTATTTTCATTTTCATGACTTTCGCCCTGACCTCTGAGTTTTTGTGAGTTGCTTCCGGCGTTGCATTTAGGTTTCATCTTTTGTTGCCTCTCAATGCTTTTAGCGTAATTTAAATCAGTCACTTGTGCTCGTTCTGTTTTTCTAATATAGGAACCCAAGGCTACATAAATATGTCCCGCGTGGACTGCTTTTTGTAGATATCCAACAGAAATGGTGTGTGTGTATGTTATATGGTCTTGTCAATTCAGTTTCCGAGCTGTTTGTTATATTTCTTTCCCTTTATCTCGCTCCTTGGAACCCATCCAATTCATTGGCAAAGAGTGTGGTGTTTAGTCGCCATGTGTTTCTGTAGGCAGCAGGGCTTGTCCCGGTGTTGATAATGAGCTTTCATTGCCTGGGGCCTGCCGGATAGCATGAAGTATTTCAATCTTTTATTGTCTTTGGGTAGAGTATTCTGCCCGGGGTGTCCCAGGAAGCGTGGGTCAATTAATTGAGAAGTGTTCACGTGGGTTGCTGAGTAGAAAGTGAATTGTCTGGTATTAGGGTGGGATGTTCGGTAGAGGTCTATGAAATCCATTTGGTGTATCATCTCGTTTCAGTTTCGATGTCTCTCTGTTTAATTTTTGGTCCTGTTTGGGACGCTATCCAAAGGACTCGTGGGGTATTGAAATCTCTACCACTAAGGATGGGTGCATGGGTATAGTCGAGAGACACTTGCGTGGTCCGAGGATAATGGGTCTCTGTAGAACAAAGTATTTCGGGATAGCCCCAGATTTGGGGCATTAATCATGACAGAATTGTGAAAGCTTCTTGAGTGGATTGTTCCTGTGTGAAAATGGTAAGGGCCGTCGTTGGCCGTCTTCTGATATTGCCTATTTACGTTGAGTCCTGGTTGTCCCATATGAATAGCCACCCCTGTTCCACTTTTGTACCATGGCTGGAATATTATTTTTTCCCTCCTTCACTCTTAGGGTGTGCCTGTCCTTGGGTAAAGAAGGTGTTCATTAGCAGACCGCAGATCGCTGGTTTGTTTTCCTAATCCAGATCCCTTCCCAGTCATGCTGTTGATTGGGGAGCTATTAGTCCTTAACTGATTTACGGTGTTATGACTGAGTGGTTGTGTGTAGTGCTTCCCTTTGAGCCTTATTAGTCACACTGCCGGTTTTGAATTTGGGTCTCTCTTCTGCGTTGTGCATTTTATTATTTCTCCCGCTAGTTTGCCTGGGGTTTGGTTGCTCCTTTCTTCTGTTCTTTCTTTTGAGTTGCTACAAGTATTCTCTGAAAGGTGGTTTTCCGGACATGTAAAATTCTTTCACCTTTGTTTTGTCATTGAGATGTTCACTCAGACTCCTTTCCACTATGCACTGAAACATTTTTGGGCTGGGTAAAGTAAAACACTGGGCTGGCATCCATATGTCCCCTCAACACGGGAGAATAGCTTTGCGCCAGGTGTCTTCTTGCCGTCGTGCATTTGCTTTGGAGAGGTCCACGTTGGTATTACTGATAGTTATCTCCCCCTTATAGCACTTTTGTTATTTCTCTTGCGCTTTAAGATTTTGTCTTTATGTTTATGGAGTTACCACATTATTAACTAGACTGTGAGCGTGGAGAATATATCTATTTCTACTGTTCTGTTTGGAGTGTCTATGTGCTTGACTTGATACTTTGGTATCAATAGGCGTGTGTCACTTTTTTTAGTTGGGGACGTTTCATCTATTTTGCCTGTTGATATCTGATCAATACCGTTCCTCTTGTGATTCTTACTCCTGCCCGCTAATCCTATGATAGGCGAGGTTTGAGCGGTGCATAGTTCCCCACAGGCCCTGTTGGGTCGCCTTATTTGTGTATTTATTTTTATTAAATTTGTCATATCTTCCTTGAGGGTTTTTTAGTATAGTTTGTGGGTATGCCTCCGGTCTGGATATTCTTTGTTCTGCTGCATCCAGCAGGCTCTGAGGACGGGCTTTTTTCATTCCCTTTCCCTCTTGAATGATAGTAGTTTGATTTCAGTTTTCTTTCCTCTTCTGAGTTCTTAGTGCGTGTTCGATCTCTTTTTGGAGCTTCCGATCTCTCGGTGATAGCTCCTTGTTTTGCTGGTTGGTTGCTTTTTCTTTTTCAGCATGGGATCTTCTCAATGTTTATTATCTACTTCCTTCCGGAGCGGATCATTCATCCCTCTCGTCCTCATTCTCTATTTCTTAGTTCTATTAATAACGGGTTCTTGATTCTTTTATGCTCTTGTAGTTCGTAAGTGGTCCCATTGTGTTTTCTGAGTCTGTTGTCCTGGGCTCCCCGGAGGATCCGACTGCGAGTCAGCCATCGGGTTGGGAAAAGCTTGCGTGGGATTATCCATGCCCTTTTCCATGGAGCCGCCTTCTTCGGACATCTGGGCTAATGGCGCTTACTTCTACCGTCCCTTGCCTGTGCAATGTATCCGAATGCCCTCTTCACTGGTGATTGAAGGCATGGTTTGGCTTAACCTCCCTTCAGATCCTCCGTTCATGAATTCCAGTGTGCGGGGGGGGGGGGGAGGGTGGGGCTCTATCCTCCTGATCAGGAGATCCTCAAAATCTGCATGATCCCCGCAGGCCCCTTTATACTCGCTAGGAGGAGAGCGCCGCGCCCCTCCACTAATCAATCAGCAACAAGACCACACCTTTAATCCCAGCTGGGGGGATAACTCCAACCTCACAGCCACAAAGGCCAATCAAACCAAAGACAGCAGGACCAAAGGATCAGCAATCAGCTCGCCAAGGCACTCAGTTCCTACCTGTCTCCCCCTCTTCCTGCCGCTGGGCTCAGGAGATCTCAAATCCTCCCCAATTTTTCAAGTGTACGCATGTTCACTTGTGTGTGAGGACTTGTGTGTGAACACCAGAGATTTGGGGTGTGTGTGGGGGATATTGTCCTTGATCTCTTCTGATGTTACTGACTGAGGCAGGTCTCTTACTGAGCCTAAGGATTCAAGTAGTCTGGTTAGCCTGCTTGCCCAGAGGGTCCCCTGTCTTGGAATAGGATTATAGGAGATGACCACATCTGCCTGGATTCTATATGAATTCTGAGGGTAGGAATTCTGGTGCTAACATTGGACCTGGAAAGAACTTTACCCATCGTGCTATTTCCTCAGCCCCCTAACAAGAGTACTCTTGACCTTCGGGTCAGGATAATTCCTCTTTGGGGAGCTAGCCTATGCATTCACACAGCCCCCTGGCCTCTAACTATAAGATGCCAGCACCATTCCATCCCCCACCAGTAACAAGAGAGAATGCCTCCAAGGTCTTGGCTCCTGGGACTGGGTGACAGACCCCCTACTGTAGAACATGCAGCTTTCTAACAGATCACTTGAAGGTCCTGACCATCTGAGACGTGTTTGAATTGGTATAGCACAGAGGATACATTTTCAGAATCTTTTTGCTATTTCTGAAACACTGCCACAGTTCAAAATTTCTCTTCCACGATTGGAATCTTTGCTCCTGTTTTGGTCACTTTTCTTGGCAAAATGCCTAACACAATTTAAGAGAGGAGAGATTTACTTTGGCTGGAGGCTTTAGATGGTACAGTGTGTCATGGAGAGGAAAGCATAGTGCTGAGAGCTGCTCATGGCCAGGGCACTGGGAAAATGAGGCCTCTTACTACGTCTTGCAGACATCCAGAAGGCAGAGGACCCAGACTAGAAAAGGAGCTGGTCCGTAACCCTCCAGTCCAACCTCCAAGCTACCTACTTGCTCCAAATAGACCAACCATACTGTCTCAAGATCCCAGCTGGGGACCTCGTGTTCAAACACACAAGCATATGAGCAAGAATTTACATAAAAGCCATAACACTCCCAAAGCCTGAGTTTCCTGATCTGTGATACAGGAATGAAATACTTGTACCTGACTTACATAGATGTGAGACTTAAGTCTGTAATCTGTGCAAAATGTGAAGCAGGCACTTGGGTTGTTGTCTTTTCCTCAATGGATGTCAGCTCTCATTACACTTGGTATTCCTGTCATGCATCTCCCTTCATTTTTCACAGCACTTAGATACAAGAGCAGAGCACAGGGCTTGCATCAGATATCTGGAATCAGGGATTTGCATCTGTGATAGGGACAAGGGGTAGAGGAGCTGAGCACAGAGTGAGATGGTTTAGGTGAGCAATCACGGAGGCTAGTCAGAGTGGGGCTGGGAAGGTTGAACCGGGAAGGCAGGGGAAATGGGGGCCCTCCGCAGAGGAAATGGGGGCCCTCCGCAGAGGAAATGGGGGCCTCCGCAGGGGAAATGGGGGCCCTCCACAGAGGAAGAGTCAGATAGAGTGGGTGGCAGCTTTCAGAATCTTTCAGATATGATCATGGATTTTATGAGGTAGTGATGAAGCTGGGGTCCAGCTTCTGGCACTGGGATGGTGGAAGTGGTGAAGGTGGCGTGGAGGTCATTAGGATCGTACATGTCATGGAAACAGGTAGAGGCTGAGAGTAGTTCATGGTTTGTTTCTTGAGAATGTCCTTTTGTAATGGTATCAGATGTGGTGGTGAAGAAGTTCTGACAGCCGGATTATACACAGATTCTAGGGGAGTGACTTAGAAGTGGCTGACCAAGATAGTGGGAAGCAGAAGTCATGATGGGACAGCACAGGTAATGAATAGTTGATTCTACTCTTTAACCTGACATAGTCTACTATCTGACAGAAAGGGGCTCTGAGAAACTCTGTGAGAGATTGTCTTTATTGTTTTGGTTGACATAAAAAAAAAAAACAACCTATCCACTATGGGCAGCACCATTATCTGGGCTTTAGGTCGTATAAATAAGTGTGGTGAGAGGCTGAGCACTAGCATGCTTTGTCAACTCATTGCTCTTTGCTCTTGACTTTGTATATAATGTGACCATTTCTATCTAGTTCCTGCAGCCTTGACTTTCTTGCAATGATAGACTGTAACCTGGAATTGTGAGTCAAATAACCTTTCTTATTTAAGTTGCATTTGTCAGGGTATTTTATCCCAGCTACAGGAAATGAAACTTAGTCACCCATGTGTCAGTTTAGTATTGGGTGACCGAGGAAGCACCTTCCTTCTCTAATGCTCCCAGCACAGGATATGGCGGTAATAGCTGAGAAGATTTTGATTCAAGGAAGGCTATGCTTCAGTGAGAAGCACAGAACTAGAGATCATGGTATCCTACTAGACTCGGATTCCCAGACTTGGTCACAATGTCATAAACAGAGTATAACATCTGTACAGTGTATCAGCTCAGAGGAAAGTGACTGACATGGCGGACACACGAGAATCAGCCAAAGTTCATAGGCCAGCTACCCTGCAGCAGGCTGCATGGCAGCAGAAACGAGGAAGACCATGCCTTAACATGGTGGGGGGAGACTCCTGAGAGTGTTTTCAAACCTTTATGTGTAAGCCTTGGCCCAGCAAGTGTCCCCCTACCTGGGTCCATCTGTCTATGTGTCTGTCTCACCCACCCCATATACACACTAAGTAAATTAATTTTTGAAAGTTTTTTTTTTTAATGTTGACCTCAGGAAGGAGTCCACCTGAAGATGCCAGCCTGCCTGACATAAGGGGGTGGAAGACGAGTATTTTTTTTGCTTGTAATTCAATGGCAGTGCACTAAAGCACCTTATTTTTGAAGCTGAGCTTGAGATGAAGATGATAGATAGATAGATATATAGATAGATAGATAGATAGATAGATAGATAGATAGATAGATAGATGTAAAATCATGTTCATAAGGCTTTGTAACTGGTCTGTGGTGTAGAAGAGTTTGGATCTGCAGGCAGAGGAAGCCATACAGTGCTCTAAGCAGAGAGAGTTTAATGGGCCATTCCTGTAGGAGTATGGAAGGCTTGGATGCTAACACAGTAGATGTGGACAGGGAAGTTGCGCTCATGAGGTTTCAGAGAGGAGCAAGGATTCTGTCTCAAATTACATCAGAAGCTACTGAGACTACATTTTTGGAGGGGAAAAAAATCTGTCTGCATTTTGCCCTATTCAGAACATCTGAATGAGGCTAACTTCAAAAGGCACTATGTTAAGTTCCTTGACAGAGGTGAAGTTAAGACAGCAGAACATTCTTGCCGTGGTGTGATTATTGTGCACCAAGCTTCATTGGATTTGTAGTGAGAATTCAAAGTGGAGCCAAAAGACCGGAAAAGTATGTGTATTGTACAGTGAAGGCAGAATCAGGTTGAAGTCCTAGACTGACTGGACAAAGAAGCTGTGCTTTTTATTTATTTAAAAATTTTTTTTTATTTTTTTATTTATTTATGTGTATGAATGTACTGTCTGCATGTAGGTCTGTGCACCCATGTCGTGCAATGCCGCAAGGTCAGAAGAGGGTGTTGGATTCCCCTGGAACTGGAGTTCTCCTGGAATTGGAGTTATAGACAGTTCTCAGCCGCCATGTGGGTGCTGGGGATCGAACCCGGGTCCTCTGCAAGAGTAGCCGGCGCTCTTAACTGCTAGGCCATCTCTCCAGCCCCAGAAGCTGTGCTTTTTAAAGATTGTAGTGCCATTGGGGAACACATCACTTTGCAACCAGGACAGAAAGAAAGCTGCCTGGGCTGTAAGACTCCACCCATGAGAAGTTTCAGGATAGAAAACTGTGAACTACTTGTCCGGGCCATGGTGGTGCTCGCCTTTAATCCCAACACTTCGAGTGTTTTTAATCCAACACTTCGGTCTACAGAGAGGCAGAGGCAGGTGAGTCTGTGAGTTCAATGCCAGCCTGGTCTACAGAGGGAGTTCCAGGACAGCTGGGGCTACAGGGAGACCCTGTCTCAAAAAAAAAAAAAAAAACAAAAAACCCAATAACAACAACCCTGTAAACTACTCTCAAAAAATTTCATTTCTAAGAGAGCCCTTAAACAAAGAGCCTTCCAGGATCATGCCCCAACAGTGTGACCTGGCAAGTACGATCCAAGGTTCAGAGCTCCACAGAGGCTACTGTGGTTGTGGTCCAAGAGGGACAGACTAGAAGGTAGCACTATGCACGTGGTGCTGGCTTTATAGGCTTGTAAAATTTAAGAGTGGGTTGTCGAGGATCACACCAAGGCTTCAAAAGGCCACTGATGCCAGGCTGTGTGTAGGTTGGTTGGATTCCTGTGTGGACTGCCTGAGAGGGTTCTGCACGAAGCTGTGATACTCTGAGATATCGGACTGTGCCAGCCAGGGATGTTCCCCATGGAAAACGGCTAGTCTGACATGGAAGTAGCTGAGAAGAGAGGGCACAGTTGGTCATGGCAACAGTGATGGAAAGGTGGGGCTGGTCATCATGGGTGTTGCATGCTGGGCCTGGAACTACAGGGTGTGGCCCAGCATGCGGTCTGTCCTTGGTATTCACTCATTCTTCCTTTTTGTATGAGACTGTTTGCTCTGTACTGTGTTATATTAGAAGTCTATAATTTGTTTGTTTTTTGATTTCATAAGTACTCTAGTTAAGAGATTGGGTTGAGCTTCAAAGAAACTTTACTTTAGACTTTTCAACAGTGATGAAATTGTTGTGACTTAGGGTATTTTTAAAGATGAATCAAATGCATTTTGTAGGATGGCATGGTCGTGAGCCTTTGAGGATGGGGGTGTGTGTGGAATTTTATGACTTAAAAGTATCAGATTGCCAAACAGTAGATGCATGATGGTTAATCTACATCATCTGCTTTTCTGGATCAGGATCACACATCTGTGAGGACATCTTCAAAGAGAAATAACTGAGAAAGAAGGACCCATCTAAATGTGGGTGGAGTCATTCTATAGGCTGCAGACTGAAACTGAATGAAAGTGGAAAAGCTGAGTGCCTTCCAGTCCTAACTAAATCTCACCTCCCTGAAGCTCCTTTAGGCAGGTAGCAAACCACAGTAACCAGAAAGATAACTCAGGTTCATGTTGCAGTCTGGCTGATCCTCAGGCTTTCCTAGTCACTCAGGAGTAAGTGGCTGGGCCAGGTTCACGACTGTGGTCTGGGATGACCGGCACACCCTTGGGCTCCTAGAATGGGATGACTGGCACACCCTGGAGCTCCTAGAATGGGATGACTGGCTCACCCTTGAGCTCCTAGAATGACATCCAGATGGGGCCCAGAGCTGCTTGTTGGCCCCTCGGCCTGCTGTCTGGTTGACCTTTCTTAGCCTAAGTGATCTCAGAAGACTGCCTCACACTCTGATCTAAAACTTCTCAGACTAGAAGCTCTGATTTTTTGTCTGTCAGGGTATATTTCTTTTTCCTCTTATTGCCGATTGTCATTGTCCCCTTTCTTCGGGGGTAGAGGACTGACTCACTGCCTATCTAAACCAATCCCCATTTTGCCCATCCCCAAAATGTAATTGAAAAGTTTTAATGGCCTTCAAATGGTGATAGCTCCATAAACCGATTAAAAAGCCTTTAATAAAACTGTCTGAAGTTATTCTTCATGGCTGCAGGCAGTGCCCTTTGTTTTCTCTGGATTCCAACAAGAACTCTGGGTGATTTTTTGTTACTGTGGACCTACAACCCCAGCAAAGCCTGCTTTCATCTGTCTGCTGCTCATTCTGTTTCTCCCCTCACAGACTATCCACGTGGCCATCGTCTGTGCCGGGTATAACGCCAGCCGGGATGTTGTCACCTTGGTCAAGTCGGTTCTCTTCCACAGGTAAGATCATCCTTCAGTTGCATGCTGCTGAGAGGGTGTGTCCCCGACCCTTGGGAAGGTTACATAACAGCAAGCTTTTCACTCATCATTCAGACTGTCATGAAAATGTAATTTTTGTCTAAAATCTGAGGAAAGATGCTGTGTTTAGAATGTTTAGTAGCAGGGCTGCCTGGCCGTGTTCAGATTCGTGGCTCTCAGAACTCCAGGAGCATTCAAGGACACCCCAAGTTAGTGCTGAAGTGGACACATCAGCCTCTGCTACCCAGCGGTCCCCAGTTCTTTATCTGAGTCCCTGTTGGCACCTTGTGATATGGGCTGTGTTACATCCTACTCAAAATTCAGTTTGAAAGCCTAACCCCTGGTACTTTAAAATGGGCTCTTTGTAGATAAAGCTTTAAAAAGAGATGATTAAATTAAAGTAGGGACACTAGGGTGGACACTAATCCAATGTGACTGGTAGTTTAAAAATGAGATTAGGACACAGATATATTCAGAAGGAAGGCTGGGAAGGTACAGCAAGCAGGAAGATGGTCTGTGCGCCAAGGAACGTGCCTTAAAATATCCCAGATTTTCCTCGTCTAGAACTGTGGCAAAATAAATTTGTGTTTTCAGTCAGCCAATATGTGTTAGCTTGCTATGGCAGCACCCTCCAAAAAGAAAAGAAAATAGTATCTCAATGTGACCTGTTCCATCTCTGGGCACTTTTAACTGTTCAGAAGTCTTGCTTTATATTAATTGAAAAATGAATGCCTGTAGATGATATCTGATAGGTCTTATGGGTCCCCATGAAACCAAACAAGATTGGCTTTCCCTGAACGTCCCTCCCCTCCCCTCCCCTCCCCTCCCCTCCCCTCCCCTCCCCTCTGTATCTGCCCCCCCCACCTTCCTCCACTCCCCAATGCTTCTGTTTTCTCCTGAAACTTTTCTTGCCCTCAGTATTTGGGGTTCTGTCTAGACATACTCAAAAACCATGTCCAGAATTTGCCACAGAAGCACTCGAAGACATCCCAAGTGTCCTTAACTCTGCTCTAACTTCTCATCAGGTGTTTGAGTAAGGTTCACCCATAGCTATAGCCAATATCATAGAAGGGTATGGGGTGACTGAGTCAGGTTCCAGAATGTTCTCAGCAGAAGAAGCAATCTTGAAAAGTCCTTAGTTCATCTAAACAGAGATCAGGGTGAAGTCAGCACTCAGCCTCCTAAGCAGAGATGCGAATCTACCAGTCCTGTCAGAATGGGGAACTTACCTTTGCGTCTGCATTCTTGCTCACTTTCCACCCATCCCTGCTCTCAGCAGTACCCTACAGCCCCCCCTCAGCAGTACCCTGCAGCCCCCCCCCAGCAGTACCCTACAGCTCTCCCCCCTCAGCAGTACCCTGCAGCTCCCCCCGAGCAGTACCCTGCAGCTCCCCCCCCCCAGCAGTACCCTGCAGCTCCCCCTCTCAGCAGTACCCTGCAGCCCCCCTCTCAGCAGTACCCTACAGCTCCCCCTCTCAGCAGTACCCTACAGCTCCCCCTCTCAGCAGTACCCTGCAGCTACCCCCTCAGCAGTACCCTACAGCTCCCCCCTCAGCAGTACCCTGCAGCCCTCCCCCCTCAGCAGTACCCTGCAGCTCCCCCTCTTAGAGATCGTTCAGATCCACCTCCTCTCTGTCCCACTCAGATCTACCTGCCACTAACCTATACATGTCCTTCCCCCAGATTTTGACTTTTCACATCCATCGTTTCTGACTCTACTATGATATTTCAGAGAGGACGTTCTGATCTCATAAAATCTACCATGGTGCCGAGCATGGTGGCGCACGCCTTTAATGACAGGGAGGCAGAGGCAGATGGATCTCTTGTGTGTTCAAGGCCAGCCTGGTCTACATAGCGAGCTCCAGGCCAGCTGGGACTAAAGGGAGACCCTGTCTCCAAAAATGCCAAAATAAATAAACAAATAAATAAACAAACAAATAAAATAAAATAAACCCACTCCCATGGCATCATTGTTACCCAGAACTTAATTGGCCCAGCACTTCACATGACTGTTGGTGGCCAATGCTATTCTCCATACTGTTTTCTCTCCTTGTATTGCAGTGGTGTTACACCCCACCAGTGTGGCCTGCTTGTAGCTCCCCGCTCTCCGTCATGTACCCTAGTGCTCCATCTGTCTTCTGTTAACCCACTTCCAAATCAGCAATCCCCCTCTTACTTTATAAGATTCACAGGGAGCCACCTCTCACAGGAAGCCCACTTGCAGCTGGCACTGTAGATTCTATCCAGCTCCTCTTCTACCATCCATGGTACCTATACATCTTTCTATAATGTTTATTTTGTTAATTGTTATCTGTATATCCATGATATATACCTACTCTCTGTAACAGAGTATGGGCCTTTGGAGGACAAAAACTATGTGTGTTATTTTTCTGTATCCCTCATATTTAGAAAACTACCAGCTAGTAAATATTCATTTACTTAGCAGGTGTATACCTGGGGGAGTCTTTTTGTAAGGAACTGGAAGATATATATTTTTAATCAGCTAGCTAAAATACCAGCCCAACTTAGTTTAATTTCACACTCATGTCACTGGAACACCGAGAGGTCTTCAGCAAGTCACTTTAAGTTTTTGTTTGCTCTATCAGTTAGTTTCTGTGGGAATCAATCAGTTCACTTCAAAACTGACTTGGTCTACAATAGCGCTTACTCATGCCTGATCGCCGTGCCATGTCTGTCTTGCTAGGTTCCCTTATGGTCAGTGCTCTCTTGCACCAGGGACTAGGTAGAAAGCGTGAGCAGCAAGCAAAGCTCTGACAGTGGCAGTTAGCTGCAGGGCCGGCCTTCTCTTTCTCCTCAGATGCTCCTCACTCTGACCAGGGAGCTGTGATTTTCGCTGTACGTTGGAGGAGAACTTGGGAATGCCAGGTAAACTGACCCTTTCGATATGAAGCCAGGAGTCTTTTCCTCAGGACCCCAGTTGCTGTGGAGTTTAAAGGACCTCCTATGAGTCCACAGGCCTCATTTGTTACCTGCAGCCAGTTGTAGTGAAGACTAAGCATGAGTTAATTAGACAAGAGACCCTCAGCCTCCATGTTAGTATTCCTGGTCTTCATTAAAGCCCTGCCGTGCCTCCCTGACGGATTCCCAAAGCCCATTATTTTAGGAAAGAGTACTTGTATGATTATAGATATTCAATTTTTCTATATCTCAATCATGGTAAGAAAAACCTACAATATTGTTTTTGAGCAAAAATTTCTTTCCTGTTGCTTTAGCTACAAATCACATAATCAGGTAGTTGTAGAAATTGTAAGAATCCTATTGAGGATAAACTTTTACTCCTACAGTTACTGTGCAGCACAAAGACATTCAGTTTAAAAATAGCAGTTTTATTAGCAGCTACTGATTGCATGCCATCCTCTCATGAAGGCACCAGGGTTTGGAAAGAAAGCCTGTTATTAGGGTGGGTTGTGAATGAAGATTTTTCATACCATGTCAGTGCATGGTTCGTCTGTCCTCTTGGACCAAATGACCACTGGAGTCTCTCCCTCACCTTGAAGCCATACAAACAAGAATGATTTTGAATTGATTCACTGGTGGTAACCAGTTTGGATATTAAAACAAAAGGACACTTGAAAGACTTTCAACTGAGAAAGTCCATCTATTAATAGCCCCATTGCCTCCCAAGCATGTCATGGGGATTAACCAAGACATGATTATAAAATACGTTGACAAATGAAGTACCTTTCTCCTGTTAATAATAATAGCTTAATAGTGGTGCATGATGCTTCTTTTGGCTTTCCTTGTTAATTACAGTAATTAGATTTATTTTCTAGACAAGGTTTTCAGCAGATTTTCATTTAAGGCTTGCTTTGTTATGTCAAATCAATTTTACTTGTGCAGTGTGCTTACTGACAGTGAACATGCTGAGTTTTCAAAGTTAGTCAGAGACTGATGTGGGCCCCGTTGCATACCAGTGTGATGCTCGGCCCGGCTCCGTCGTTCAAGAAAGAAATTTCAGGATATATGCCAAAAACCTTCATACCACATGACTGCTATGGAAGCCCTGTCTTGAAAGAATGACCCAGACTCTGAAAAAAACAGTCTTGAAATCTTGCTTATCGTCATAAATTTGGAGAATACTCTAGAACAGTAAAACTAATTGTTCATCTCCTACATTCCACATACACATAGCTTTAAACACATGTCATGATATAAAGCTGGTGAAATAAGATTCAAAACACAAAGCATGCTGTGCATTTCCAGTATATAAACATACATTTACAGGTACACAGAATCAAAATTTTGGTTTTCTCTATTATGTGTATTTCAAATCCTGTCATTATGTAACCCTTGTAAAGAAAAAAATATCAATGAGCAAAGTCAATTCCAAAATGTATACAATAGAGTTTCGTTACTTAGTATAAAATAACAAAATACAGATCTTTATCACCTCTATGGGAGAATATTCAAAGAAAAATTGGGGGACTGCCTGTAATTAACTTGACTAACTATGACCCTAATTGCAAATCTTCTGGAACGCTGGCTGCTTTTTCAAGGAAGCCCAGCACTTGGGAAGCAGAGGAAAGAAATATCTGTTTACCAACGAAGCAAATGTTTACTTCCTAGGTTGGAAGGTGGATCAGCTTGTAAAAATTTAATATTTGTTTGTCAGGATGATGTGCTGACTCCCACTCTGGCTTCCTGTTGGCAGGAAGGAGCTGGTTCTTTCCCTCACTTTGCCTATCAGGCAAATGTTTTTAAAGTAAGCAAACAAACTTGCCTCCCTGAGGGTAAGAGCACTTTTGTGCCAGATAAATGCGTCTGATTCTCTTATGCTGATTCTGGTTTGATCTCATTGCAGAAGTAATGTCTAGTTTGTGAAAGGGGGCAAAGAATTTAACCTGGGCAAGGAAGCAAGGTTCCGGTTCTGGTTCTGCCCTGCCTCTGTGGGAACCACTGATCCCACCAGTCATTGTGCACTTTTGAACACTGACTTCTTCCCTGCCTGCCCATGGCCCTTCTGGAACATGGAAAGATAACTCTGCTGTTCACAGATTCAACAAATGCCTTTAGTGTTCTCACTCTGCACCGAACCGTCTTCTAAACGTTGTCCAGATATTAATGTGCCCATTTCTCCTGTACTCGCTAGTGGTGGGCACTTTTATTAACACCCATTTTGCAGACATGACAAATGAAGAACAAGATATAAAGCGATCACCCAAGGTCACATGACAAGGAGATGGACAGGGCCAGCTGGACACCGGATCTGATTGCCTCAGAATCTGTAGACACTTTACCCCTCCAGCAGCACGGAGTTTCCCTTTTTAGTTTTCATTGTTTTGGATAGCAGTGTAGATGTTGTGGTCCTTGTTGCAATCTCCATCATGCATTTGAAATCACAGCTACTATAATAAAACCATGAGAACTAAGCTTTGAGCTCAGATGTTGAGCTTCATGTGGGCTACCACCTTTCTACTTCATCCCACACTGATACAGTACATTCCGCCATCCCCTAATTAACCAGAGTAGTGCAGGTTCAGAGGTGAACTGGTTCGTCCAGCATCACAGCTGAGTAGGTCTTGATCCAGGAGTTTTAGCCTGGGCTCTGCCAACCCCCAGAACCCATGCTGGGTTTGCTATACAACAAAGTCCTTTGATTCTTCTAGAAAGCTGCTGTCTTCTGTGATAGAGAGCTTTCTTCAGTTGTCCTTGAATCTTCCCATATTACTGAGGCCACTTAGCTTCCTTCAACTTAAGAACTCAATGCCTGCCAGAGGGCCCTGCTGGCTGAGATTTTCAGAAATAAGTTCTGTTAAGTCTCTAAGTGTCAAAGATTCTCTGAGCACTTTTGGTTGATGTCAGCAGCTCTTGTTTTCACCCAAAATCCCCTTTGCATCATAAAGTTAATAAATCAAGATGATCTCACGTCCCATGGCCGTGTATGTTTTCATACAAGCAGACCTTGGATGTTCCCGTGGGGGCTTTGGCAAGTTCCTGGCAAGGTTAGGAAAGAGAAGTAGGAGAAAAACAGGCTAAATTGTCTTCACTCTTTGTACTGCTGTATTACTGCCTCCCAACCTGGAACAGGGGAGGCAGTAATACAGGCATCCTGAACAGGAAACAGGCAGCAGGAGAGGTGCACATTAAAAGTGCAGGGTGCAGCTGTGCTGGAGGTGGGAGTTCGCACTTGCCTTTGTCTGTTGGTGGAGCACTCAGTCTCT
>VZQC01005388.1:344212-426940 GCA_009823505.1 Rhizomys pruinosus
CGGAGATTGTCAGCAGGAAAAGTTCACCATCTCAGTAGCACTGGGTGCTCCTAGCCCACCTCTTCAGCTTTGCTTTAGGTGAACCTGCCTTCCCAGGAGTGGGCCTCTGTCCAGGTGCTCTGGCAGAACTGCAAAGTTGGGTTTTTCAACCAGCCCAGAGGTTCTTATACTCTTGAGGGTCATTTTGTTAGTGTAGCACTTAGTCACTTACTCATTTGTTAAACAAGACAGGGTAGTTCTATATATGACAAAACATGTCGGGGATAAGTTCATTAATAAAATGGAGTTCACAATGCTCATTCTCATGCAAGAGGGAGCAAGTAGGGTGGGGGTTTCTGTATCAGCGCCTTCCTCAGAGCAGAAAACAGGATGAATTGAGCCCAGCAGAATATAAAAACTCTGGCAGGAGGCTCCATAGTGGACACAGGCGAAAATAGCCATGCACTTGGCAAACCCTGGGAAGGCAGGGAAAAGAAGCAAGAGTAGCTATTTGAAAAAGAAAGAGGCTCTGCCCACACAGCTCACATTCTTCTAGAGCGAGGAGACAGAGCTGCATTACATGCTGGTTAGTGTGAAGGTGGAGCCATCTAGGGACCTGGAGTAGAGAAGGGACTCCTTTGAGTATGCTGATTAGGAAGGCCCCCCCCCTAAGGAAATGACCCGGAGTTTATTCCTAGAAACAAGAGGGGTTGGGTCACATTTAGCACTGGGCAAGGAAACGGCCAGGTACAGAGCCAGGGAAGAAGTATTAAAAGGGGCTTGAAGAGGAGGCTGGGGAGAAATCACCAAAGTCCTGTTAGCTCTGTGCTGATCACTGAGCCTTGATACGTCACAGAGTGGACAGAGGACTGTGAGGCCACCTTAGGGAGAGGAAAGTACTTAAAGGGTGGAAGATTTGCTGGAAGGGGTAGACACAGAAAAAGAGGTGAAATATTCATGATATATCACCGAAGTTTCTATATATGATTATTAGCTTAAGTGCAGCTCCATATGCATTATATGGTGGGAGCTATTATTATCAAGCCTGCTAAGCACTTTGGGGGTTTGGAAACAGTCAGAGATGAAAAAACCTGCTAAAGATCCACCACTAGTTTATGACAGAAGGAAGCAAGACAAGAAGTCAGGGGATTTGAGTCCTGAGACCCAGCTCGAAACCCCTAGTGTTCAGTGAAGAGTCTGGCAGAGACAGGTGAGGAGGGAGGAGCTGGCTCAATGGTAAGTCTCAGACGCAAGAAGGAAATGCTGTAAGAGGGCCTCACGACAAAGTGGTTTCTGCTTTAGAAATGAGTGGAGTCACTCACATGAGTACAGGCCCCCCCCTCCTCTGTATGCCGGGCAGTGTTCTGGAGGGGGTGCTGTAGGCCAGTGTCTGTCTCTTAGAGCTGATGCCTGGAGGTCATACAGGTAACACAGAACACTCTATAGATGATTGTAATTGGAGTCTTCTGGACTTCTAGGGACCTGTGGGCTAGGAAAGTGGGACTATGTGGTTTAAAGCTCAGGAGAGACATTCTAGCTCCCATTGGGTAGTGTTTGCAGGTGGATTGACTAGGACTTGGTGCTAAAGGAGGAAGCTCCTTGGACATGGTATCCACAGGATCCACAGCCTCACCAGTGTCCACAGTCCCAATGTACCAAAATCAGAACATGAGTTGAACCCCTCTGAGCATGCCCACTCAGTGAATCTTGAGAGCGAGAGCGTTGTCATCAAACCTCCAGGTTTCATTGTTCCCCTGGGTTGGAAGCCCCCCTGTGGCCTCTGAACAAAACATTCTCATAAGCTAGAGAGGGAAGCAAAGATTCCCTCCCAAGTCCCGTTGATAGTACAGACACCTGGTATTGTAAAGAGGAAGGAGATTCACTTTGGACTTTCTCTCTCCTGGAAAGAGACTTGAAATCAAGAAGGCCAACGGGGGGGGGGGTCCTGTTCTCAAGCCAAGAACACATCTGAATCCATAGCTGTACCAGTTAGCATTTCTAGCTGTGACCAACTGTGTGACACAGCTGTGTAGGGGAGGATCATGGTTTCAGAAGATTTGCTCTATGATTTGGGGCCATATGCAGCAGGAAAATGTGACAGTGGTGAGCTGTTGACCTCACCTTGGCAGAAAGGAAATGAAGGGAAGTATAAGACACTCCAGTGAGATACAGTCCCAGGGACACGGCCCACCCCCATAGCCTACTTCCTAACTTGGCCTGACCTCGAACCTGTCACTGCAGTAAATACCAGGCTGTTATAAATTTGTTAAGAGATTAACCCAGTGACTATTTGAGAGCCCTTAGGATCTAAGGGGCTCTGGAAATGTCAGCATAGATATATCCAGAGGTGCAACTCCACTAATCACTTTTGTGTCTCACTAAATGGCCCAGGTTGGCCTTGACCTGTGACCTTGTCTTCCTGGCTCAACTTCATGAATGGTGGAGTTACAGATGTGCCCCACCAGGACCTGCATCTAGGCGTTTCTTAGTCCAATCGAGTTGATCAAACAAACCACCACAGTACCTCAAGGCATTGTATAGATGGCAAATTAGCTTTAAATCCAAGAGACAGAGTAGCAGGAGAAAGTTTCATGCATTCTATCAGACCACAGTGCAATAAAGCTCAATACCAACACTAGGATAAGCCTTACTGCCTACAAGAACACATGGAGACTAAACAATACACTCTAAATGGATGGGTCAAGGAAGAGATAAAGAAAGAAATAAAAGCATTCCTGGAACTGAATGACAATGACAATACAACACAACAAAACCTATGGGATACCTTAAAAGCAGTCCTAAGAGGGAAGTTTATAGCCCTGGGTGAAAAGGAAATTTTTAAAGCAGGGGAACTTTGAGGGAGGACAAGGGGCCTGTGAGTAGATGGAAAGTATTCCCTGGACAGGGAGCAGGACAAGCCAATATGTAGATAGGCATGTGGATGGAACATGTGGGACAGGTAGAAGCAGCTTCACCCATTTCTTATTGTCACTTCATGGCTATTTAAATCAGCTGCTGTTCTTCCACAGTGGATGGCAGCTGTGCAGGTTTATATGCATCTGTTCTCCTAATGAGCCGTGGTAGTAGCTGTGGTGGCATTAAGAGAAGGTGTGCCAAAGCTGAGGGTCAGATGGGCCTGGGGTTTGCCCCAAGACTCTCTGGTTACCTCAGACTTGTCCTTTGGCTTAATCACTGGCCACTAGGCACATACAATCTGTGGTTCCACTCAACCATAGGACATACTTGTAAGGTCTGGCAAGGAAGCCTTTCAACGGGCTTTTAGGGAAGCCGGGAGGCAGACCTGCTACTTCTCCAGTAGATAGTTATGTAGTAGAATTTGCTGAATTTAGGCAATGGATCCCATAGAGCAATTCTGCGTACCCAGTTGCTTCTTTGAGTCATGTCTCAGTTTATCACCCTTAAGCACCTGCGCCATGTATGGACGGTTCCCCTCATAACCTCTGTCTTTAGACCCTACTCATCCAGCCAGCTGCCTGGCCCTACCCTGGCCACACCCAATCCAAAATGCTTCCTTTCCCTATGTTGTTTCTTTCTGGTGGGTCCCTGTCCTAAAGACAAGGGCCACCAACTCAGGAACTGCACTGTTGTCCCCCTTGTCTCTTTGTCTTCTTCTCTCCCATCTTATGTAGAAAGTTTTCCATATATAGCATCTTTCTCCATCTGTAGGACTTCTTTCCCATGTGGAAGACCTTTTCCTTTTATGTTCTTACCACATTTACCTTCACTTCCTGTCTGTGGCTTGTTTTTCCTTCAGCCAGTATGAGCTCCTTGAAGTTGCCTCTGGTCAAGCTACTGGATTTGTAGTCAGTGCTCATTCCTTTGAGATAGCAAAAGTCAGGTTGCTGTTTACAGAGTTGTCTATTATTCACTGTAGTGCTGCTTCTTGAATGAGCTATTGCTTTGTGTCTTCTATAAGCCATGCCAGTCAGACCGCCATTAATTATTTTCCTGTTGAGTGCTAGTTGGCTTTCTCATTGCTGTGACAGAACGCCTGACATGGACAACTTATGGGGGGAAGATTTGTTTGAGCTCACGATTTCAGAGGTTTGAGTTCCTAATCCTGGGTGGCTCTGCTGATCTCGGCCCCCAGGGGTGGCCTAACGTCATGGTCATAGAAAGCATGTGGCCGAGGCTACTCACCATATGACATATTTCTATGAGAGAGAAAGAGAGGAAGGAACAAGAGATTAGGTGTAACCTTCAAAGGCATTCTCAGGGGACCTATTTCTTCCAGTTAGGCCACACCTCCTAAAGTTTTCACAGTGTCCCAAAATGGTATCATCATCTAAGGGACCAAGTATTTAAAACACAAGCCTTAAAAAAAATAAATAAATAAAATAAAACAAAACAAGCCTTTAGGGACATTACCTTCCAACTACAGGATGTTTTTCTTCATGTGCCATATATTGTACTTTTTCATTTACTCAACAGCCTCATAAGGAGATTTTTATCCACATTCTATGGAGGGAGGAATCAGCACTCCAGTGTAGGTGTGAACCCTCCAGCTTGACACTCGTAAATGCCAGAACTGGTTTGCTCCTGTATTACTTACTTTTCCTTTAGATGGGAATGCAAAATACCTGATAAGAAGCCATCTAAGGAAGGAAGGGTTTATTCTGGCTCAAAGTTCAGTGGGATCCATCACTTCATGGAGATGATCTGTAGTCCAGAGGCACAGCAGGAACAGGAAGTGGGCTTGGGTTATAGGGCCTCACACGCCACAGCTCCAGTCACTGGGTTCCTTCAGCAAAAGTCTACCTCCTAAAGCTTCAGCCGCCTTCCCGGATGGCGCCATCACCCGGAGGTCCAGTGTTCTAATACATAACCTACTGGGGTTTCACACTGAAAGCACAGCAGTCCCTAAAAGGTTCATCCCTGTGCCATGCCACCAGGCACTGCCAAGTAAGCGCTGGTTGCTGCAAGCAGTTAAATGAATGAAGGCCTTGGCCATGCTAGAAAGAAAGAAGAAAGACAGGCTAGTATCCTTGACAAGGCTCCAGGTGACTCCAACATGAAAGCCTGGCTTTGATTTGGAAAATAATAAACAGAAAACACAACTCACTCTTGAGTTAGGGAAAGATGCCTTGCCACCTGTCCATACCAATTTAAAAACATGGCCTCCCATCAATGTGTTTCTCCCTTAATGTTGATATGTCCAGGAAGCAGATGCAAAGGTTGACATAATTGTTATATACTCCCTACATCAGATTCTTAGGACATAGCTGCCCTGATACCAGATGTGGCTACTGGCTTCTACTGGATATCTCCGGTGATTCAGTAGGACTTGATTGTCCACTCCCTGAAATTCTGAGTTGGGTGGAGATGTTCTGTCTGGTTTGCATTCCCAGTAATACAAAAAGCACTGTGGAGTCACATGCCTATTTGACTTTCTAAGACCTTGGGACACCGCCCCCATATTAGCAGCTGGGAAGAGGGTGCTTTTTGCAGTTGGAATCGAAGCCCTTACCTCTCCCCAACCTCCTCCTCTTCCCCAACAGGCGGAACCCTCTGCACTTCCACCTCATCGCTGACTCGATTGCAGAGCAGATCCTGGCTACTCTCTTCCAGACCTGGATGGTGCCTGCAGTACGCGTGGACTTCTACAATGCTGATGAGCTCAAGGTATGGAGAAGAGGAAGGGAAGAAAGGAGAGGATTCTCCCTGGTTTGCACTAGCCAGAAGGCTTGGTCCAGTGAAATTAAATAGACTGGAGCAAGTGGCTGAAATTGCTCTTAGCAGAAAATGTGGAGGCTGTAACTGGCTTTCTTGAATTTATCATTGGGCATATTAAAAGGACCACTTTAACGTAAAAGTCACCTCGGTGTGGACAGTTCTGGTCACCACGGCTTTCCATAGACAGAAATTCCACTGGCCTCAAGACATATCTAAACATGGTTTGTGATAGAACTTGTACAAAATTCTGTTGTCCTGTGAGAGAAACGCTGACCTCTGAGTGTGCCGGACCGCATCTTAACTCTGTGCACTGTTAAATAGCTATCACAAGATACAAAGCCAGTCACTAGCCCATGCTGGCATATTTTCTTACAGGTAAGGTTCTAATACCAAGTCCTGGAGTAATTCTGATGAGACAATATGTGAAGATGCCCTAAGAAGACTGCTGCATAAGTGGTACTGCGTGAGCCCCAAGGGTTTGAAGGGGTAAAATCATTTGGTTATCTGGCTCCCTTCCTTAAAGTCCATGAGTGGTGCTTGCATCATAATTGAGATTGAGGTCTAATTAAGAAGTCTCATGCATTACGGCTTCTGACTCTGTTTCCCATAATTCCCTCTATCACTTAGCTGTATTAGAAGTATCTCAGATCCTGTGCTTTCTTCTCTACTATGCTGTTCTCTCTTCCATAGTATTCTTCCTATGCTGTTATCACAGTCTTATTTATCTGTTTGAACTCAGCTGCATTGTTATCTCTACTGAGAACTTTCCTGGATCTCTCCAAGAATGGGGAAGGAAGTTTCTACCCTCACAGTTGTGTTCAGTCCATGGTCTTGGGCCCCATTGCAGCCAAGTATAGCTATGAATGTGTTTAACACAAAATAGTAAACTTA
Source organism: Rhizomys pruinosus (assembly GCA_009823505.1). Classification (NCBI taxonomy): domain Eukaryota; kingdom Metazoa; phylum Chordata; class Mammalia; order Rodentia; family Spalacidae; genus Rhizomys; species Rhizomys pruinosus. The sequence goes on from VZQC01005388.1 coordinate 350,777, forward strand.
CATAAAACATTGTAGGTGTTTGTGTGTCTTTGTGTGTGTGTGTGTGTGTGTGTGTGTGTGTGTGTGTGTGTGTAAGTACATCTTTGTCGTGCAGTACCCACAGAGGCCAGAAGAGGGTGTTGAATCCTCTGGAGCTGGGATTTCAGATGGTTGTTAGATGCCATGTAGATACTGGGAACCAAACCCAGGTATCTAGAAGAGCAGCCATTGCTCTTGTCCACTGAGCCATCTCTCCAGCCTTTTCCTGTGATTTTTAAAATAATGTTATTTGTAAAAAAAAAAAATACATTTTATACAATGTGTTTTTAGCCTATTCAAGCCCCCTCCCCCATCTCCTCTCAAATTCTACCCATCTCTCTACCCACCCCTCAACTCATCTCTCTACCGCTCCACATACACTTCATGTCTTTTTTTCTTAAGCCCATGGAGTCAATTTGTGTTTCCAAATACTCACTTATGGGTTCATCCCCTATAACCTGGCCAGCCTACCAGGGTCACAGCTTTCAAGAAAACTGGCTCTCCCTCTTCCAGCAGCTATCAGCGGCCAATAGCTTTCCTTCTAGGGTTGAGGCTTCACACCCACCTCACCACTCTGCACTGGGATTCTGTCTGGCTTGAGCTTGTGCAGGTCGTGTGTGAGCATCACAACTGCTGTGGGTTCATATGTGTACCGCCCTGTTGTTTCATGGAAACATTGTTTCCTTACAGTCATCTTCTACTTCTGACTCAAGATCTTTCTACCCCCTCCTCCATGATAGTCTCTGAGGCTTTGGGGGAGCCCTGTAATAGAGATACAGTTTAAAGTTGAACACCGCAGTCTCTTATTCTCTGCACATTGACCAGGGTCAATTGCCATCTACTGCAAAACGAAGCTTCTCTGATGACAGTTGGTCTTTTGAAACTCAACTGGATGGTTCTTGAGCGTGAACTCTGCAGATGACAGTGCTGTGTTACGGTGTTAAAAGATTGGACATACCTGGGGTTGGAGAAATGGCTCAGTGGTTAAGGGCATTGGCTGCTCCTGTGGAAGACCTGGAATCCAGTCCCAGCACAGACGTGGTAGCTAACAACCGTCCTTAACTCTGATTCCGGGGGACCTGATACCCTTCTGACCTTTGTGTGTATTGCATGACACAGCTGCACTTACATACATGACACAGCTGCACTTACATACATGCAGACAATACACTAGTACAGGTAAAATAAAAATAATAAATAAAAAATATATTTTTTAAAGTTGTACATACCCTTAGGGTCTAGTAGTCCAATGGAACCTTCTGTTTTTCTGGTGCACAGTAAGTTGAGCATAGTAGGTGTCCTGCGTACCTGTGGGTTGAGCACATTGCTGTCATTAGAGAAACAAGTAGCTTTGCAGGAAAATGTCTGTTCTCTGCTTCCAGCTACCTTGGGAATGACCTACGCGTGGGGCTGATTCTGGCAAATTGCTTATTCTAAACCCCATAAAGCCATTATCTTTTCATTTCAGAGAGATAACATTTTAAATAGATCACAAAGATGCAGGCTGCAGTTTCTGATTTTCACATATTTCAGGCTCTGAGGTTGATCGAGATGTTCAGAATTTAGCATTTGGGGATTGTCGTGGTAATTTGTGTGCCATTCCAATCTATTCTGAGCTAAAATTGATTAACACTCTTAAAAAGGCAAAAACAAAATTTAGCAAATTGCAACACTAATTAAGGTGAAAGCAAGCCACTCTGTCTCCCAGGGTCTTAGTGCCAACAACATGGAGAAAAGAAACAAGAGAGGAGGGGCAGAGCAGGCACGAGGCTGCCCTGCCTCCCCTCCTGTCGCTCCACTTCTCCCATAGTGTCCCATGTGAAACAGCACCCAGGGCTCACATAGGAGACGCAGGGCCAGCCAGGTGGGTGGCACAGGCCTGCAGTCCCTGAAAGTGATGAGGCTGAGGAAGGAGAATAGTTCCAGGGCAACCCTAAGTGTATAATGAGACGCTGCCTCAGAAAGGAAAAGACTTGGGAGGGATAGAATCCCTAAGTTCAAATACTGGTTTTCCTTTGAAGACTCAAGTAATCAGAACTGAGTCTGGGCTCATTCACCTACCAGATGAGCAGGGACATGGCCAGCCAGACAGTAAGAGGTATGATAACAGGGCTGGAGAGATGGCCTAGCAGTTAAGAGTGCCAACTGCTCTTGCAGAGGACCCGGGTTTGATCCCCAGCACCCACATGGTGGCTGAGAACCATCTTTAACTCCAGTTCCAGGGGAATCCGACACCCTCTTCTGACGTCCGCAGCATTGCACCACACGGGTGCACAAACCTACATGCAGACGGTACACTCATACACATACAAAATTAAATAAAATTTAAAAAAAAGAGGTGTGAAGACATGGCACACAGGAATGGCCAGCAGTACATGTAGGTTCTTAAGGATGGCTCACTCGTTTGCATGCTGGTTCGCTAATCAAAAGCCCAAAGTGCCTGGAACCTAGTCTCAGCACTAGGGAGACTAAAATGGGAGGATTGTTCGGAGCCCAGGAGTTGGGCACCAGCCTAGGCAACATAGACTGTCTCAAAAAAGCATTTTTTTTTTTTGGTCTTTTTGAGACAGGGTCTCCCTGTAGCCCCAGCTGTCCTGGAACTCACTCTGTAGACCAGGCTGGCCTTGAACTCACAAAGATCCGCCTGCCTCTGCCTCCCGAGTGCTAGGAAAAAAAGTTGAAGAGTTTCACTCCTTTTTGAATTCCAAGGCCATGTAGTATCTAAATCACTGTTGATCACATTAAGCACATGGTCTGTGATGTGACTATGGACCCTGGAGTGTGAAATGGTGTGGCACTGTGGGCTGTGATCCGACAGGTGAAGTGCATGGGTTCCTTGAACCTTAGATAAGAGGGGCGAATAGAGGAAAGGATGTCCTTAATGTTTGGATCTTCTTTTAAAATTTCTTTTTAGATTTTATTTTTATTTTATATATGAACTCGCCTCTGTGTGTGTGTATGTGTGTGTGTATGTGTGTGTGCGTCTGTGTGTGTGTGCGTGCGTGCGTGTGTGTGTGTGTGTGTGTGTGTGTGTGTGTGTACCATGTTCCTGCCTGGAGCACCAGAGGCCAGATGGCATTGGATTCCCTGAAATTGGAGTTACAGATGGTTGTCACCACCATCATGTGGGTGCTAGGCACAAAGCCTGGCCCTCTGCAAGAACAATTGGTCTTAACTAACCCTGAATCCTCTCTCTAGCCTCATATACCAGGTCCTCAACACAGTTAAAGCATCTGTTGTTTAAAAATTGTAATAATTTAACAGTACAATGCAGTATATTGAAAAGAAATATGGTTTTCCAGATTCTTGGCTTGTATAGAGGATTCCTCACATCTGTGTATTTCTATACCAATTAATGAGACCTCCCCTGTGTTTCATGAGCCTCTTCCCAGACTCTAGCAGGTCAGTGGATAAAATGCAAATAGTTCCTTTGTTTTATGTATTTGTAGGATCACATACATGTTTCATGTCATCGTGTGATAGGCTGATAAATGTCTGTTTCTTCCCTGGATTTTATCTCTTGTTTGTCTAGTTGGTGCCTAGTTAAGCAAATGATACACAGTGAATTCAGAGCTGGTTTGCTGTTACTTTTGTTTGTTTTGTTTTGTTTTGTTTTGTTTGCTAGCATAGGGGACTTAACCTAGGGTCTTACACATGCTAAACAAGCATGTATCACTGAGTTACATCCCTTTCCTTGTTTTTACTTTTGCTTTGAGGCAGGAGCTCATTAGGCTGGTCTGGAATCCCTGATGCTCCTGCCTCAGCCTACTTGTAGTTGTGTCTCGAGGTACAGCTCTAATGCGGGTTTCCTAAGATTGGCAGTGCATGAGTTATCTTTTATCACAACCTGTGGTCAACATATTTCAGAGTGTGATTTGGACCCTGGGTATGAACCCAGGAGCCTGTGCCTGCCTCTGACCTTGCAGTAGCATAAATAAGGTATAAGGCAATTCTGTGTACATCTACCCATATCTCAAGAGCAGTCCTGGACAGGTAAGGATATACTACCTTTTTCTCCTTTTCCCTCCCTCCCTCCCTCCCTCCCTCCCTCCCTCCCTNTCCCTCCCTCCCTCCCTATTTTTCATCTGTTTTGCTTTGCTTTTTGAGATAGTTTCTCATTGTGTAGCCCAGGTTGGCTTTGAACTTACCAGTTAGCCCATGCTTGCTTCAAACTCACTGTGTAGCAAAGGTGAACATTTTCCACGACAGTTACCAGGAACAGAACACATTATAGTGTCTCCCTCTAGATGATATCTGGGAGGGAGGAAGGGAGAGAGAGACGCTAACTTGGGCTGTGTTCTGCAGTTGTGTTTGGCAAGTATGTTAGACAGCACATCTGCAGACACAGGACAGCCTCCCTTGATATGACTGGCTCCGAGAAATCGCTTTGTACAACTGTTGGAAATGGTATTTCTCAGAAATGCTCCTGTGGGCCCTTTATTATATCTGTTAATGCTGAAGATAGAGTAAAAGGAAACAGGGACTGTATGAGAGATGGGTGCATGATTGAAGATGCGCTGTGGGAAGCCACCATGGACTGATACACTTCTCTCCATAATGACCAGTTAGTGTGGATTTGCAAATACCAACCTCTCAGCCTGGCCTTCACTGAGGTCTTCCTGATGCTTTGTATGGCTGGTTCATTTCCAGCCTCCAAATCCCTGTATCACCAGGCTACCAGGACGGAGCCATCTCTGTGCTCTGAGCTCTACTCAAAGCTTACAGCTTTGCACATCTACAGAGAGCGGGAGACTTATTTTGGTACAGGGCTTTGTAGACAGCACCATGCTGTCACTCACTTCTCATGCAACCCTCTGGGATGGAGAGTGAAGTTTGATTATTCCTATCTCACAGATAATTCATAAGCCTGAAGCCCAGCGCTGAAGAGTGTTTGCTTAAGATCAGGTAGCTAATAAATGCCAAGGCTGATATTTGACTTTTCCCTTTTGAAATGAGATGATATAAGATATGAGGTTGCATAATTCACCAGGCACAGCTGGGGTTTAGACCAAAGCAGAGGACAGAGAAAGGGGTGGTAATGAAGGAGTCCCTGTTTCCGAATGGACTTCAACTCTAGATTCCTCTTGGGGCCCATGGACTGTGTCTAACATCTGTTCCTTATTGTATTAGTTACTTTTCTGTTGCTGTGGTAAAGCATCATGACCAAGGCAACTTGTAGAAAGAAGCACTTATTTTGCTTATGGTTCCAAAGAGCTAAGAGTCCATCATGGTGCAGGAGGCCCTGGGATTGGAAGGCCGAGGGAGGGCTCACATTTTCAGGTACACACAGGACGCCAAAAATTCAAACCGAAAGTGAGCCGAGCCTTGAACTCTCACAGCCCACACCAGTGGTATGCTTCCTGCACACATCGGAAAGGTTCTCCAACCCTCCCCAAACACCACCACCAACTTGACCGCCTATGGGAGACATCAGACGACCCCACTCAGGGATGGAAGTTGTTTTTCATGTTCTCTGTGTTTCTCTGGAACTCCTACAACTCTGTTGTAGGTAGCTTCTAATATCCCCATTATACAGGTAAGGAAACAGGCTTAGGGAAGTTAAATCATGCCAAACCAATGTAGCTGAACATACTAGGGCAGGATTACAACCCAGAACTATTTAACTCCACCACGCCTAATCCTTCTCCTGTATTGTTCCCTTTCCTGTGTAAGCTAAGGTAATTCTTGCTAGACTGAGGTCCCTCAAGCTCCTAGTGATGTTCCTTTTTTGGTTTTCCCTGAAGAACTAATGCATTCAGCATGAAGCCTCCATTTTTAAAGACCCGCTGGGAACAGAACTTCCTGCTAGGGATAAAAGTGGCCCTCTCCAGGGATGCTGCTAAGGTTTGTAATGGCCCAGTTGCTCCCTTCCAAGGATCATGTTTGAAATGAAATGATTGTCATTCTGGATAGTTTGCTTTAAATCAGCAAAACACTTCTTGCCAGCATTTAGACAAGGCCCTGCATGTCTACCAGCCTTTCATCTTGCCCCATCCAGCCCAGAATGTCACCACCATGCTACCACTGGAGTACAGATGATCCTGAGCTCATGAAGGGAAGCGGCTGGAGCAGTGGCTGTTTCATGGTTTGCCGGTCTGGTGGGGAGCCTTAATTTATCTCCTTTTCTCTTAGACTTGATACCTGCTCATTACTCACATCAGAAAGGTTGTGAAGTGGTTTTCAGGACTGTGGTTATAGAAAACATTGATGGTTGACTCTACAAATTGGCTTCCCAGTCATCCTTAATTGCCTTTGTGCTGATCTTTGTGGAACAAAAGGAGGTTCTCTTTAGACAGCTGTACTCTCTCAGCCCCTGCAGGCCTTCAGAAAGCATTCCTCTTTATTGTGAGTTAGGTGAACCCTGGCGTACCCTGAAGGTACATTTCCTCAGCAAGTCTTTGTCAACTGCAGGGAAATGAGGAGAGCTTGGATTCTGCAACTTGACTCAGGTGGGAAGGAGGCCGAATAGTCACAGCTTTTGGACAAATGAGGCATAGTAAGGAAAAACAAGTTGCAGAGAGAGCTCCAATAAACATCTCCAAGTGAGAGCTTTTCTCAAAATTGGGCCTGGGTTTTCTGATGCTGGGCCTGGGCTCTTGTTTAGAGGCTCCACACTTGGCAATGGTTGAGTTTCAGTTACTGTGACTAGATGTCACTGTAGGCCTTGTACAGGCCAAGGGAGATGTAAACCTCACTTCTGGAGGACCTGATCTGCTGTGTCCCCATAGAGGACACAGGAGGGCAGAACAATTTGTAGCCTTCTCTGATACGTGTTAATAACCAGAGAATCACAGGGCAGTTCAAAGTCCATTAGATAATAGCAGTAGCTCCCTTTATTGGTAATGATTCAGTGCAGCTAAAATAGTGTCTTTGGAGCTGGAGAGATGGCGTGGTTAGAAAGAGCTCTGGCTACTCTGGCAGAGGACCTAGGTTCGATTTCCAGCACTCATATGGTGGCTTACACCCGTAACTCCAGTTCCAGGGGATCTGATGCCCTCTTCTGACCTCTTCAGGCATTTCAGGACATGGGTGCACCTACCTGCATGTAGGCATAACACTCATACACATAAAAATAAATAAAATATTTTTTAAAATAGTGGTACACAGTAGGCAAACAATCCATTGTTGCTATCCCGTCCCTCACATGGCTGGTTGTCATGTGTAGACAGGTACCACTGAGGATGGGTCAGCTTACAATATTTCACTTTTAAAATAGCGCAGAATCAATATGCTTTCAGTAAAGTGTGCTTTGGCTAACGATATGTGGTATAGTCGTCTTCAGTGCTTGGCAGCAGCGGAGAGCTATAGTAAGTACATGGTCAGCCTGCTCCATCAGAGGAAGCTGCTGCAGCTCTGTAATATACTGTGTTGTTCAGCTGCAACATTTTCAACTTACAATAGCATTATCAAAATCTAACCCCATCATACTTCAAGGAGCATTGGTATTTGAAGATGGTTGTGAATAACTTCCTAAACCATCTCTTCCAAGCACACCATGTCACCACATCTGTTACCATGGTGACTGCTGACCTCTCAAAGGGCAGTCATCATGGCTTGGTTTTCAGAATAGTTGATGGGGTTATGTTCTTGTTCCTTCCTTTTTTACGGTCTCATGTTATTACAGGAGGGTTGGCAGAGGTTAAGTATGGGCAAGTCTAGGAAAATTACCACGCAGTCATTCTCTTTAACGCTTTCCTCATTCCTGGATTAACCATGTGGTTTCTGAATACGATTCCACCACTGTATCTGTGGCCTTTGTCACAGAGAGTGAAGGAGGGCAAGATCACAGAATACACATGGGTTCGGGATAAGAGCTGTTCACTAAAATCAAACCTATTATGTTTGTGTAGAAGACTAAGTCACTCACCACAGTGTACTGCTTATCTACAGCTTTGTAGACAGCCAATAGAAACACCTTCTGGCCTAACCAGGGAGGAATCTTCTTATGTCAGTTGTTCCCTTCAGTTTTGACCCATGAAGTTTCCTTTATCTTTTGAGCTTTCTTAGTGAGTGGGGCTCGTCCCTTTTTGAGAATTATGGGGTCTTTATTAGGAAAGAACGTGGTGGTCATCTGACATTACTTCACATTCCCCCGTGTTATATACAGGTGATTTGTCACTGTATTTGTCATTGTTGTTTGAGTACTTCCAGAGGTTAGAAATTATTACTTCCCAAAGGACTTTGTGTCATATTTAGAAATTCTCAGAGTTGCTTGCCTCATGCTTTATGGAAGCCTTCCGCCTTGCTGATTCTGAAGACCAAATGCAAGTGTATCCTCCATCCCATCCACTTTCTCTGTTAGTCTGTGAGAGCCTGCAGGGTGAGGGCCCTACTTAGCACTGTGCCCAGTTTATAAGCAGCCTCTAACGAGTACGTGGATTCTGTCATTGGGGGCTGTGCAGAGTTGAGCCATCCAAGTAATTTCAAAGCACACAGCTGGCATATCTACTGAGTCCTTTTTTCTGCCTCGCTATCTGATTTAAGCATAACCTGTGTGACGGTGCTCAGTGACATGGTGCCATTTAAGTGTGTCTTTGAGCTGTTATCATAAATGGTTTTGTGCTTTTTTTGGTCTATGTCTCATTTCTCTCTTTGTTACTTGTGGTTCTTCATGTTGTTTCCTGTCTGTATACGTGACCTTGCCCATCTGGAGTTAACACTGATGTACACTCAGAGACTTATCAAACCCATTTGAAGCAATTCGTTGTCCCAGACTAACCTAGGTTCTGTTTTGATCATTGTCTCCTTGTGGTCTTCCTGGCCACTGCCCATTCATCTTGATGAAGGAGGAAGTGCTTCCATTTGTCGCATTTCCCCGGAGCCTCTCAAGAGCTTCATGTTCTCCAGGGCCGGTGCTTCCTTCAGCTTCTTAGACTTTGTCAAAAAGCGTGAGGAGTGCACTGGCAGGCAGAGGTAGAGGAGGTGCTGATCTATCTCCTGGACCTCAGGCAAAGCTCCTGTCCTATGTTCTGTACCTCATCTATCAGTACTTTGAGTAATGATAAACTATTGATTTTGGTATTGTTGGAATGATGGATGTTGATGTTTAAACAGTATCAAGAAAAGGCAAACACAGGGTTGAGAGGAAGGGTGCTTTGACAGCATAGCCTTTATCAAAATCATGTAGGAAAAGGACTGGATTGGAATTGGCGAGTGAGATGTTACAGCTTTGCTACTGTAGATAAAAGTGGTGCGTGCATGCACATGTGTGTTTGTTTCAGGACATATTTGAGAGATGCCCACTGGGATAATATGAAAAGTCAAGATAATTTAAGGTCTCCAGGTACCTGGTTAAGGGAGAAGACATCAGATGTTCATTTATAGAAGGATTCAACCCAGGAAGAACTGTGACCATGCACAACAAAAGGACCTCCTACCAGCCCGGGAAGTCAGCACCAGGTGCTCAGGACTCTGTCTACCCTGGAGAAACACTTGAATTACAGGAATTAGACCAAAAAAAAAAAAAAAATCCCTCCTTTAAGAATACTATTTTCATTAATAAGAACTGACAACGTGCCAGCATTATATGCTTAACTTGTATGATCTTACTTTATCCCCACAGTGTGCCTTGAGGTGATGACACTTATTTCCCATTTCCAGGTGAAGAAACTAATGCTTTTAAGGAGCTTCATTTAGTCTGCTCTGCTGATGAACTGTAGAACCAAACTCTTCATCTCAAAAGTCTGACCCTTGACCAAAGCTGCATGATAGAAATAAGCAGTATATGCACAATCTATAGATTTTTATGTTTTCTTTTAAATGATTCTTTTTAGATTTACTTTTTAAAAAATTTTTATTTATTTATTTTTTATGTGTATGCATGTACTGTCTGCTTGTAGGTTTGTGCACCCGTGTCGTGCAATGCCGCGGAGGTCAGAAGAGGGCGTCGGATTCCCCTGGAACTGGAGTTAAAGACGGTTCTCAGCCACCATGTGGGTGCTGGGGATCGAACCCGGGTCCCCTGCAAGAGCAGTCGGTGCTCTTAACCGCTAGGCCATCTCTCCAGCCCTAGATTTACTTTTATGCATGCTCTGTGTCAGAGTCTGCCTTGTATGTGCTGGTGCCCAGGGAAGCCAGAAGAAGGCATCAGGTCCCCTAGAGCTGGAGCAACAGGCAGTCGTGATGTACTAGGAACTGAATTATCATTCTATGGAAGAGCAACAAGTGTTCTTAACTGCGCAGCCATCTCTCTGGCCCCAATTTTACAATAAAGTAATTTTATTATTATTATCATTATTATTATTTAAGTTATGTGTATATATGTCTGTTTGGGGGAGCTCAGTTTATTTATTAATATATATATACACTCATATACTTCTTTTGTTTTTGGTTATTTATTTATTTGTTTATTTATTTAGTCTGTTTTTGAGACAGTGTCTTTCTGTTGCCCCAGCTGGCCTGGAACTCACTTTGTAGTGAAGACTGGCCTTGAACTCAAAGAAACCACCTTCCTTTTGACTCCAGAGTGCTGAGATTAAAGGTGTGCACCACCATACGTGTCACAAACACACACATTTCTTTAATTATTTATTTTTTATGTGTATGAATGTACTGTCTGCCTGTAGGTTTGTACACCTGTGTCGTGCAGTGCCGCAGAGGTCAGAAGAGGGTGTCGGATTCCCCTGGAACTGGAGTTAAAGACAGTTCTCAGCCGCCATGTGGGTGCTGGGGATCCAACCTGGGTCCTCTGCAAGAGCAGTTGGCACTCTTAACCGCTAGGCCATCTCTCAAGCCCACAAACACACATTTTAAAAATCAAAGTGAAGCTGGGCTTAAGTGGCACATGCCTGTAATTAGAACACTCAGGAGGCTGAGGCAGGAGGATTGTGAGTTTAAGGCTAGTCTAGGATATCCAGTGCGACAGTGTTGGGGAGGGGGCAGAGTGAGCGAGTGAGTGGGGGGGAATAAATGTTCGTACTACAATTCAATTCGATGTTATATAGTTAAAAGTTCCATTTTAGGGGCTGGAGAGATAGCCTAGCGGTTAAGAGCACCAAGTGCTCTTGCAGAGGACCTGGGTTCGATCCCCAGCACCCACATGGCGGCTGAGAACCGTTTGTAACTCCCATTCCAGGAGAACTTCAGTTCCAGGGGAATCTGAGACCCTCTTCTGACCTCTGCGGGCATTGCACGACACAGGTGCACAAACCTACATGCAGATAGTACATTGATACACATAAAAAATAAATTAAATAAAAAAATAATAATAAAATAAAGTTTAAAAAAAAGTTCCATTTCATCATATGGTCCTCATTTTAAAAATTGACTCCTTTTATTTGAATTAAAATTGTTTTTAACTGATAATGTATCAACTGAAAAATATATAAATGAATAAGGGAGTGGGTGGTATGTATACATTGTATAATCAGATTAAACAGATTTACAACCTCAAAGGTCTAGTACTAACTTAGGATAAACACTTTAAAAGTCCTTTCCTCTACCTTTTTTAAGTTTTGCAAATAATTGCTATGTATTTTCACCCTATTGTGTGGAGCATACCAGGATTTCCTAGCCCCCCCCCTTCCTTTAACTTAGTACCTATAGGTCATTCCTTCTCCATTCCTCCTTCCTTTTCCCCTCTCCAGCCTCTAGTAGCCACCTCTGTGGGATCAGTAAGATTATATTCTATGTACTCGATCCTGTGCTGTTTGTCTTTCAGTGTGTATTTCACTTAATGTGTGATGTCCATTGCAAGCCGTGTTGTCACAGATGGCTGGATACTCTTCTGTGATATCTATGCACCACATTTTTTTACAATATATATTTTTATTGTGCATATACACTCATAGTTGATAGACCTGTGTTTCTACTTTTTATATGATGTAGATAGTATTGCAATACAGGGGCATGTACATATCTCCTCGACACTCATTATATTTCTTTCGGATGCATATGCAGAAGTAGGCAGCTGATCACATGACAGTTTGATATTTAATTGTTAAAGGAATTGCCCTAAGTGTTCCATAAGGACTGTCCTGGGTAACGTGTCCATCTCAGTGTAGGGTTGCTTTCCTCCACATGCTTGCCAGAACTTGTTATCTTTAGTCTCTCTTAGAATGGGCATTCATACTGGAGTGAGTATTGTTTTGATTTGTGTCTCTACTTGTGCCTCTTCTCTTTAGAACTGTCTGCTAGGATGGAGTGTGCACTTTTTGATGGGGACATTTAGATCTCTTACCCTTTGGCAGATAAATTGTTTGCAGTCATGTGTCCCAGTCTGTCTCCTGTCTTTTCATTCTGAGGGTTGTTTCCTTTGTGTTGCAAAACCCTAGTAGGTTACTGTGATCTGATTTGTCTAAGTTTGCTGTGCTTTGGAGTCTTATACAAAAACTCTTTGCCCATTCTAAGCCCTGCAGCATTTGTCTTCTTCTTTCTTCCAGAAGTTTAACACTTTTTGATCTGTACTTAAATTTTGGTGTTTAGTGGGAGTTGTTACAGATGAGACGTAAGAGTCTGGTTCCATCTTTCTATATTTGGATATCCAATTTTCCCTTCTCTGTGTTAAAAAGACCATTCTTTCACACGTTCTTAGCAGCTCGTCAAGATCAGATGACTGTAGATGTGCAGATTCAGCCCTAAGGTCTCTGTATTGTTATACTGACCAGTGGTATGTTTTTGTAGCCATAATACTCTGTTTTGGTTATTTTGGGATTTTAAAATCTTATTTTGGCCAGGCATGGGGGCACATACCTTTAATCCTAGCGCTTTGGAGGCAGAGGCAGGCAGATCTCTGTGAGTTCAAGGCCAACCTGGTCTAGAGAGTGAGCTCCAGGCCAGCTGGGACTAAAGGGAGACCCTGTCTCAAAAAGACCAAAAAAAAAAAATCTTATTTTGTTCATTTTCACATTAAGACTTCAAAACGTTATATATATATATGTGTGTGTGTGTGTGTGTGTGTGTGTGTGTGTGTTTTATAGTTTTATAATTGTTGTGTATACATGGAGTCATGTATGTATATCAGTTGTATACACATATAGACACACCTCAGTTTGGATGTGCCAAGTATCTCAGGAACTCCCTGGTTATGCACTTCACATCCAGTACTGCTTTGGTATCAGGGAAATAAAAGAAAAATAAGCTGGGCGTGGTGGTGCACATCTTTAATCCTAGCACTTGGGAGGCAGAGGCAGGCGGCTCTCTGTGAGTTCAAGGCTAGCCTGGTCTACAGAGTGAGTTCCAGGCCAGCTGGGGCTACAGGGAGACTCTGTCTGAAAAAGACAAAGAGAGAAAGAGAGAGAGAGAGAGTGAGAGAGAAAGAGAGAGAGAGAAATATATTATCTTCAAAGAGTAAAATTCCTCCCTCTTAGCCATATATTTACTATAATATTATGAGTCCAAATAAAATGTCTGCATAATAGACAAAGACCCAACCATGTGTTGATATTCAAAGACTACAGGAAGAAATGGCATGCTCTGTGAAAGCTCAGAAAGCAGCACAGCAGAGGTCATTTCCCAGCCATGCATAAAAAGGTCTTGGGGCCTCTACAAGTTGGATCAGTGGGTAAAGACATTCGTTGCCAAACCTGACGACCTGAGTTCAATCCCAGGGACCTACATGGTAGAAAGAAATAACCAACATCCCACGAGTGTCTTTTGACTTCCACTTTCATGCTGTGGCACATGTGCACCTATGTGTGTGAGCACGCACACACATGTGTATGAAAAGCAAATAAGTAAATGTAGAATAAGTAATACAAAAGAATGGGCAGGCCTCACTTCCACCAGGCAGGCGGTGTATGCTAAGAGTTGGTGCCTGAGAGTGATCTGTAGGTTATTATTGCTCACATCGATTTCAAGGCTGAATAGAAATGTTAAAAGATTGTTTTGAAAATATGTTCAAAGCACCAGCTCATTGCAGAAATTTGAGAACACTGTGGAGAATGTGAATTGGGTTTAAAAGCTGCAAAATTTCTTATATTTTGAGGAAGTAACTTAGATGGTATAGTTTACCTTTTTATATAAAAAAAAAAAACAACTTCCTTAGGGAAAATAAAGGGTAACTTTGTTTCTACAATGCTTAAATGTGATTTCTAGTGAAATAAAATATAATTATAACTGAATTATTAGAGATTATTGTTGCAAATGAAACAAAGTCTATTCAGAGAAAATAGGAAATAAAGAAGACGAGAAAGGAAAGAAATGCTGCAGGGTCATTAGACATATGCATATGGAAAGCCTAATTAAAACTTGCTCTTTTTATACCTTGGTCTTCCTACCAAATAGAAAGCTTGCAAATATTTAAAGCACAAATTTATAGAAGTATAGATTATATTGGGGGGGTTTCCACCACTAACATCATTACACTGTATAATTAAAACCAAAGAGAGTTAAAGAATATAATCCATGTCAACAGCTGTCAGACTCCATATCCATCACGTGGAGTAAGAACAGATTTTTTTCAAATGTTTATGAAAAAAATTATGTAACTCATTGCATCCTAGGGTACACAAAAGCCTCATTAAATTCCAAACCTTCACAACCAAGAAAGCCCACACTTGACTACAATGTAATAAAATTGCCTACCAGAAACTAACATTTGAATGATGAAGTTCAAACTGCTTGGAAGTTAGGGGAAGCTAAAAGCATCTTCCTGGATGTTTATTTAATCCAGAAGGAAATAAAGGTGAAAATGGAAGCCTGTTTTGGAACTAGTAGAAGGACATTGCACACTAAAGTTTATGAAATATGCCCAGAGCTGTCACTGGAAATGTGTTAATAACCTTCAGAACTTTCATTATTCAGAACCAAAGATGATGATAAATGAAACTCACTTCCCATTCAGTAATTGAAACATGAACAATGGTGTGGCCCCAGGAAAGCAGGAAGGAAATACAGTTAACAGCCGAAGTCTGTGAAGCAAGAAAAATAAAAAGTAAAAGTATTAATTTTGAAAGCTGGTGCCATGTATGTGCCAAGTGTATGCCAAGCCTTGGTCAAATTAAATAATAAAAGACAGAGAAAATTCTAATAAGCAAAACAAATCTTGAGATGCCACTTGGTGATATGCACAGAGACAGTAATGAAATAATAACGAGCATTTATCTGTCATTTGCATGCACTTGATACAGTCCTAAGCACTTAATGTGAATTATCTTCTTTCATTCTCACAGTGACCCCTGGGAATGAGTGCAATTAGAATTTTATTTTGCAAAGGGACACCTTGACCAAAGCTTCTTAGTCATGAAGTGCTGGAAAAGGAACTTTGGTCTTCCCTGAAAACTGTGCACTGACTTGGGAAAGTGAGGTTGTGTGTGTCTTTGTGTCTGTGTATCATGTGTCCATGTGTGCCCATGTGTATCTGTTTTTAGTCTTCTCAGCAGAAAATTGGGAGTCTAGCTCTGGCAAGGCCACTGTAAGCATCTTTCCATTCTCTGTGTAGGTTTGTTTGGTGTTGAGGGTAAAGTTCTTACTTACGAAGCAGGGATAATCAATAATTTTTTTAAGTTTTGTTCACTCCTCACTTTCTGTTTTTAATCTGTGGCTTTGAAGTTAATCGGTTTGGAGTTCAAGTTGAGTAACTTGGGATTTTCCAAGATTCTTGATCTGTATGTGAGGAAGATCCTAAGGACTTATCCAAGTTCAAGGTGGATGGACAGCCATGAGAATTTTGTAGGAATCAGGCTGGCTTGCAGCACCTGCTGCTAACTCTAATTAAAGGTCTCTGAATTCTCAGCTGATTAGTGGGAGGCACCTCTGGTCTGCAGCGTGGAAATGGATCAGTCAGGAGGTGAGGATTTGCTGAATACACACTATTCTGCAGGAATTCATATTCGGGAAAGCCGGTGTGTTCTCCAAGCACTACGTGAATCTAATGAAACAGTAGCCGCCCAGTGCCAGTCTGTTAGCACTGCTTAGTTGAGATGACTCCACAGAAGAAGCAGGAGTTGGAGCTGGGCTTGAGGAGGGGGTGCCTGTGGTTCCCAGAGATGACACATGCAGACAGTGTGTCAACACCACAGTTGAAAACAAGCCACAAATGGGACATCTACTCCCCACAGAGCATGTCCAAAAGCACTGGCTAGTTTAGAAGATGACTCATTTGTGCCCAGTGAGTTATCAAGGGATGAGCCAGGCCAGAGAAGCATGCTAGTAGCAGGTGGGTGGGGTCTGACTGGCCTCATATTTGGAAACTTGGACTTTTAATTTTGTAAGGTACAGAACCTCGTCTAACATCAATTTCCCAAGCTGTGAATGGGCCAAAGAAGGGACAGACTTTGTTCTGTTCTATCTAGAGTTCCAACTTGCAGCAGAATGCATAGACACTGTGGGGAGCTACCAAGAGGCACAGATAATCCCTAGATCCTGACTGTGAGGTGTTTTCGAGACAGCATGGCTCCTGAGGGCAGATGTCTCAGTGGATAATGCAAGAAATAAAATCAGTTCATGTTCCTTAGACTTACTGTTTGACCCTGAGACAGTTCCCTTAGAGAAGGTCCTGGAGGAGCTCAGGTAAGGGCTCCTTTGGTAACTTTCCACACCGTTGACAAGGGGGCGTGTGGAAAGGGGATGGGCTAACCACTGCCTTGCACTGTGTGGACGCCAGAGGTCAGGAACAGGCTGGCCACTGAAGAGTGGGGTCAGAGCCAACGTCCGGGACTGGAAACCTGGAACACACTGCTGGGTGCACTGTGGTAGAACACTGGGGGAAATTGGGACTGGAGAGACAGCTCAGTGGTTAAGACTACTGGCTGTTCTTGCAGAAGACACAAGTTTGAATCCTAGCACCCACATGGTAGTTACAACCATCTGTAACTCTAGTTCCAGGGGATCTGACGCCCTCTTCTGTCTTCTGTAGGCACTGCATGACTCACTGATGGACTCACATACATGCAGGCATAGCATTCATACACATAAAATAAAAATAAAGAAATAAAATATTAAAAAAAAGAAAATGGGGAAACTGAGAAAGCATAGGTTTGTGCAGGTAGAGCCAAGAGTTGTTTGTCAGAGGCTGGAGAGATGGCTCAGCAGAGAGAAGTGCTCGCTGCCCTTGCAGAAGGCCAGAGTCCAGCTGCTACTAACACATGCATGGCTAGATTCGCCAAACACAGAGGCATCTTTATCCTTTTATGTTTTGTTTCCTGCTAAGTAATGGCTTGCACATAATGAGTGGAGACACAGTGCCTCACAGGAACAAGTGAGGGGCCTGGGGAGATAGAAGGCTCATTTGATAAAGCGCTTGCCTTGAGTACCTGTCTTCAGTCCCCAGAACCCATGTAATAAAGACTGGGTGTGGTGGTACACACTTGCATTCCCTGCATCAGGGAGGCAGAAACAGGTGGATTGCTGTTGCACACACACACACACATAGGTAAATGCTCTGGTATGTCCTGGAGCTGGGCCCCAGCAGCAGGTATCCATGTTATGTCCCTTACATGGAAGTATGCTTGATTCTCCTCTTGTGTGTGAGGGGCAGAAAGTCAGCACTTTTCCTCTCTTCCATGGCTGCTGAGGACTTTGGACCCTTGCCTCCTCCTTCCTTCCAGGTCATTCCTTACCTCTGGATAGAAAATTTTCCATTGGGTCTAAAGAGAGGAAGAGCTTAGTTCTTCTACCAACAACACATCAAGACCATTCATCTGCATACATTTTTTTTCTCAGTTTATATAGTTCCCCAGTCTTAGCAACGTTGATGGTTTAGACCCAGTAATTATTTGTGATGTGGACTGTTCTGTCTGGGTATATGGAGTGCTGCCACAAGTCTCCACCCATCAGAGTCCAGTAGCAGTCACTCACAAATTGTGACCATCCCCAAGCATTACCAAGTCACCGCCACACCAGAATGTCAACACATTGGGGTAACTCCACTGCCCAGGCAAGTGCAGACTATCATAGTTTTGGAGGGAATAGAATGACATAGTCAAATCACTAAATGCAGACACTGGAAAATGTACTATGTCTTTCAGCACACTCAGCTACTTACAATATAAGGTGTTACTTGCAGTACATACACCCCCCGTGAACCCATGGTGATTTTTTTATTGTACCTCTTTCATTGTCTGTGTGTCACAGGGCCAGATTCTGTGTTTTCTAATTGAAGCATGGGAAGAAGGCCAGTTATTCTCAAGGGCAGCTTTGGATAGGAGACTTGGAAACACTCCAGGCTTCTCAACCCTTGTTCCATGTCAGCAGCTTGATAGCTGGATTGTAGAAGAAGGTGCACCTAGGTGTAAAATTGTGTCTCTTTGCTGAAGACCAGAAGGTGCGCCTCAAAGCCAGTTAATTCTATTTCTTCTGAATTTTTTCCAAACCATTCAGGGGCAGTAGTATAGAAAGTTCTCCACCTTGTAACAGTGATTTTCTGGAAGGTCAGAAGGGATGTTTTAACTGTACCACTTACTAGCTATGCAATTTGGGTCTATGGTGTTTTTAAGAGTTACTCTCCTCCATGTAAAATGGAGACGTGAACCTCTTATTTGCCTAATTCACAGAATTATTTCAAGAATCGATTGAAAGGATAGATGAGAAGTTGCAACCAAAGATGGACTATGGTTTCTATATATTATTGCTATTATTCTTTTTCAGGGTCATTTTTTTTTTCAAAGATGGATGTCTTCACAAACTGACCTGTGAAATATCCATTTATGTTCACTACTTCCTTGGCTGAAACTCATCTCCGATATTTTCATTGGATTTAACCACTCAGCCTGGCTGAATTCAAGAACCCCAGTGGGTTTTAAATCTGCTCACTACTGGCTAAATAATATGTTTGAAGAGAAAATAGCAAGCAATGATCAACATCTTAATCTCAGGCATAATAGCACTGCTAAAACACCCC
The DNA here is from genome assembly GCA_009823505.1 of Rhizomys pruinosus. Lineage (NCBI taxonomy): Eukaryota > Metazoa > Chordata > Mammalia > Rodentia > Spalacidae > Rhizomys > Rhizomys pruinosus. Next base: position 369,573 of record VZQC01005388.1, read on the forward strand.
TTTCTCAGCCCCTGTTATTATTAATATGGTGTTATTACTTAACGTACATTGTGTTCCAGTGGGTGCTCACTGCCTTTACATTACATATACATAATACATAAGCCCTACCCTCCAAAACCAGCCATTATAACCAAGGAGAGGAAATCACAGGAGCTGACAGATGTGGTTAGGGACTTGTGTTGGAGCTTGCTTGCTGAGATCAGGCCTTTATTCTGTTTGTCGCATAATGAAATATCCCCTTCCTTCTCAACTCAGAATTAACTAGCAGCGTGTGTGTATGTCAGTTCTGGGAGGCTCCATGCTAGGTTCTTCCTCACACAACATACTATTTTAGGTCTCATGGTTTAAGCTGGGGCTTTTACCTGTGTATTTCAGATACTGGGCCTGAGATTCTCAGAAGGAAAGTTGACTGCTCCAAAACCATGTTTTCAAACTCTGAGATCAGGGCTCATTCCAATGTTCCGTGTGCTTCCACATCAAGAATGCTTAAATATTCCCAGTCAGTTGGAGTGTATTACACACACACACACACACACACACACACACACACACACACACATATTAGGAGTTAGGCAGTATTAGTTGGAGGAACCTAAAGTGCTGAAGAGCTAGACCATTTATTCCTTAATTCTCCCCAGTTGGAAGCTAAGAATTAATTGACAAGCTCCTTTTCCCAGTTGCCATGGAACGCCATATTGAGTGTGTAGAACAACTATCACTTGGTAGGTGTTCAGAACAGCACTCTTTTTTAACACTTTTTATTGAAGTTTTGTACATTTCATACATTGTTTCTCATTCCAACCTAGACTCATCTCCCCTTCCATGCCCCCCACCCCACCCAAGTTCATGCACCCTATCATCCCTGCCCTGTATCTTTTTCTGATTCTTTTCAAAGTTTTTCAAAGCAGAGGATTATTGCTTTGGGGGGAACTTTACTGTTTCAGTCTGTTCCCTGTCCCAGTTCCTCTGCTGTTGTTCCCTCCAATCTGTATTGCTTCAACATATGCATATATATATATATATATATATGCATATGTTGCATATGCATATATATTATCTGTACACAAACTGTCATTTCCATATCATATTTCAGGATTCACATTTTTCTTTTTAAATTTATATTACTCTAAAATATGCCTACATATCTCCACCCATACACCAAGATTACAAAGTCTAAAAATAAGTGGTGGGTTAATTCTAGGGTCTGTTAAGGGATTTACATTATCAGAGCCCAGTTGCTTTCAGGGAAAGGGGTATATAACATTGACATTGCTCAGTTAGCCTTACAACTTGGTGCTTGGTGCTAGCATCCACAAATGAGAGATACCATTTGTCATTTGCTTTTCTGGGACTGTGTTACTTCACATAGCATAATAATATCTTCTAGTTCCATCCATTTACCTGCAAAGTTCATGATGCCATCTTTGTTTACCACTGCATAGAACTACATTGTATAGATGAACCACATTTTCTCTATCCACTCATTGGTTAAGGGGCATTTTAGATTGGTTCCAGCTCTTCGCTATTATGACAAGAGCTACAGTAAACCTGGCTCTGCATGTATCTCTGTGGTAGGATGAGTCTTGTGGGTATAACCCAGGAGTGGTATGACTGGGTCAGGTGCTAAGCTCATTTTGAGCCTTTTCAGGGTTCTCCACACTGCTTTCCATAGTGGCTGTACGAGTTTACATTCCCACCAGCAGTGGATGAGTGTTCTCCTTTCCCCACAACCTGTCCAGCATTTTGTACCATTTGCTTTCCTGATCCTAGACAGTCTTATTGGAGTGAGATGATATCTTAAGGTGGTTTTAATTTGCATTTCCTTAATTATTAGTGATGTCGAACATTTTTTAGATTTTTAATTTTATTTATTTTTGTATGTATATGAATGTACTGTCTGCATGTAGGTTTGTGTACCCCTGTCATGCAATGCCATGGAGGTCAGAAGAGGGCATCGGATTCCCCTAGAACTGTAGTTAAAGACAGTTCTTAGCCGCCATGTGGGTGCTGAGGATTGAACCCGGATCCTCTGCAAGAGCTGTTGGTGCTCTTAACCACTAGGCCATCTCTCTAACCCCCGATGTTGAACTTTTTTTTTTACTTTTATTTTTATTATATATATTTTTTGTACAAGATTATCAAATCTAGACCCATGTCCCCCACACTATCCCCCCACCCCACCAGAGCTCATGGATTCTGCCAAACATGGTTTTCATCTCTTTCTCAGTCTTTCTCAAAATTCTCCATGTGGAAGTTGACTGTTTTGAGTAGAAGTTCACTGTTTCAGTCAGTTCTTTGATGCAGTCCTTTCTGTTGTTGTTGTTGTTTCCAATATGCATCACTCCCAACTGCTTTGGACAAAAGCTCAAGGGGCTGTGCACAAGAAATACTTACAACTAGGTAATTGGCACTAGCATCCACAGATGAGGGATACCATTCGTTGATTGTTTTTCTGGGACTGTGTTACTTTACTCAGCATGATTTCTTCTAGCTCCAGCCATTTTCCTGCAAGATGTTGAACATTTTAAAGATGTTTCTCAGCCATCTTTATTTCTTCATTTGTGAACTCTCTGCTCAGCTCTTTTCTCCATCTTTTGAGTGCGTCATTTGATTTCTTACTTTTATGTTTTTTGAGTAGTTTATATATTCTGGATCAGAACAGCACTCTTAAGATGATGCTCAAGGCTGCCCTTGTTTGGACTTGTTAGTATCAGCCAGAACAAGCCACAATCCCAGCAGCCCCACAATATGGCCCAATTCCATTTTTCCAGGGGCCCACATGATTCCAGGACAGGGCTACCCTACACCTGACTGTGACTCCAGTTGTTCTTCATCTCAACCAGAAGAAGAAAAAAAAAAGATTCTAGACCAGCTCTGCTCCAGACCAGTGGCGTTGTTTGAATACAAACGTCTGGTGAGGCTGGGAGTCCAAGGCCATTATTTCCTTGAGATGCTTGGTAACTGGTTGACTCTGGTTGTATTTCCCAAGTTTCCTTTACTGCTGTTTTATTTTGATGTATAGTTTCCCCAATAGAATTTCACTGGCCATTTATGATCCTGTAGAGATTGGAGAAACATCTGTGCAGAGGAAACATGGGACTCCTTTGTTGTGTTCACTGTGACTTGACTAGAGTGTTGTTCATTTATGCTAAAATGCAAGCTCCATAGACAAGGGACCTTCATCCGTGTTTAGTTTTACTTCCCGTTTCCAATCTGTTGCTCTATCCTAAGAATTGTACTAACAATTTATATATTAACGTTTATTTTCTAATGCTCATTTGAGTATCTTATTTGGATCAATTTCCAAATTCCAATTTTAGAATGAAGCAAACCTGATTTTCAACCCCGGCTTCTGTAATTCTTGACAATTGTTTTCCTTGACAGCTGCTTCAGAAGGACTGTGTGGATGGAAACTTAATATTTGTAAATTGCTTTACAATAGTGTCTGTTAGCACACATTCGACAAATGTGATATTATTGTTATAAATATAATAATATCCTCCCCTGTTAACTATGATTTTCTGAGACACAGGAGCATTCCATATATGTTCTTCTTCCCTTTGTTATACAGAATTTGGTAGTAGAATGGCTGTTTAGATAGATAATCACTTTTTAGATGAGCTTTTCTTTTTTTACATTTTTATTTGTGACTTTGTGTCTCTGTCTGTGAGTGTAGGTGCATGCTTGCCAGGACACACATGTGGAGGTCAGAGGCCAGCCTGGGAGTTGGTCTCTCCTTCCACTATGCATATCTGGAGTATTAAATTCAAGTCTTCAGGGTTGCCACAGGCAGCTTTACCCACCCAACCATCTCACTGCCCTGGGAATTAGATGAATTTTAAAGGAGATTTAGAGCCTTAGGAATGTGTTTGCTTAGTCATCATACTGAAATGGAAGTAAAGGCACAATGGAATTATTATGTTTCATGTTCCATCTTCTATTCCTTTCTGTTCTGTTCCAGTACAGTTTTCTATACTGCTTTTATTTCTTGATTTTTTTTTTGGGGGGGGGGGCTGTGTATGGAACCCAGAACCTTGTGCATTCAAGCCCAGTGCTCTACACCTCAGCTGCAGGCCCAGCTGGACTCTGTATTGCACCTTCTCAGGATGGCATTCTTTTCCCTTCTGTGTTCTTGTGTATGATAAATTCTGTAGCTATCCTCAGCACCTGGTTTCCCTGCCAACCACCATATAAATGATGAGGACCTGTTGGTGGAGGTCGAATATCAATAGAATCACAGTCTAAGTGGTCTGGAGCAAGGCTTCAAAGATCAAGATTAACATGTAAGATTATAAGTCCTTTGGTTAATGTCTGTTAGATGTCATACAGGAGTAGAGCAAAGACACCCTCTTTCCATGAGTGACCAGTGACGAGGGTCACTTTGGCTGTTAACCAGCAGAAGTTCAGACTCTCTGAGCAAAGTTTCTTTTGCATCTTTTTTACCACACTGAGAGAGCTTTGCCTTCCTTGCGTGGTGAAAGAAATCAGTTTTAAACCACCCATAACTTAGCCCAGTGGTACTTCTGGTTTGTCCTCCTTAACCTCTTTACTTGCTTGAAGGTCACCCTCCCACGTGTATAAAATTTCAAGTTCCTCTGCACAGGGGACCTCTGAGGCAGGGAACAGAGCTTGGCACAGGCCAGAGCTTCACTTACAAAGTGCTATAAAGACCTCTGGAGATGAAAAGTACTATGCCTCATTAGTGCTAAGTAGCCCAAGGCCTCTTTAATTACAGCTTCCAGGGCCACCTTTTAGATGGGGTCCCTGAGAAGTAGGTGGCGGGAAAAGGAGGTGTGGGCCCGGACTGAGAGCAGACTCTCCAGATGAGCTCCAGGACCAAGAGAGAAATGCACATTGGGATGAAATTGCCTTCTACTGAAACCCAGGGTGGCAGGCAGCACAGCAGATTGTAGATGCTGTCGTGTGGCTGAGCTCCTCCTGCCTGTGCTTGCCTTTGTACACAGCCCTATTTGTGGGGCTAGTTGGTGTGATGTGGGCCTAGAGAGAGAAATTCTTAGCTTCTTTTAAAATGTGTTATCACCTCTCTCAAGTAGTTTTAGACTTTTTTCACTAATTCACCTGTCACTTTCTGCCATAAGATTATAATATCAAGCCATTAGAAAGGTTGATATTTTTTTCTGCCCCCACACAAACCATTGTGTGCTTTTGCTAATAATGTGTGTTACCATAGGATAAATTTGTGGTACATGGAAGCAAAGGTTTTGGTTTTTCTTTTTCATGGCATTTATTAGCAGAATGATTGTCTTCAGCATAGTATTTTGAACAAAAGTATAATTTTAGACATATATTTCTGTATCCACACAGATACCTAGAAACACATCTGTGATAGCACCATGTATGCAGTCTACTTGTTGAGTAGGTTGCTGTAGCTAAGGAAATTAAAGATTAATACAATGTCGTGCTTAAGTTAGGGGGCTTCACTTTAACCAGTGTATTTTCTCTCTGGCCCACACTTGTGCACAGGTCTGGGCACAGGTTCAGGCACTTACGTAACATGAGGCATGCACATAGGTAAGCTCTGATGTAGGTTGATCACAGGCTGAGCATCTGACTTAGAGCTAGAACAGTATTACCAAAGCTACCTTGGTATTTTCACCACCCATTCCCCAGCAAGATAGACCATTGTCTTCAGTGCTCTGGTAATTCTTTATGAAATAACTTCTGGCTCCTGAGGCTGCTGTTTATCCCTCAAAGCAGAGCCCTGGAGCCTCAGACTTAAAAGCCATTTATGTATTGGTAGAAGGAAAGAAATACCTATTTGGAAGGACAGGGGAAGAGGATCTTCCTCAGAGATTAGTAAAAAGATTATGTTGAAAAGTCATCAGAAGTGGCTTCCTTCCTTTCTCTATATTTCATAGGTAACTTATGACTGTGAAACCAAAGGGTTTCCTATGTGTACTTCTTTGGAAACTTAGAAATTGTGTTTAAATAAAAATAGCTGAAGGTGGGTTGAAGGGAGGGAGGAAGGAAGATCAGGCTCACTAGTCCATAACCCTCAGTAGGAAAGGTCCTTGATGAGCAGTTCTTTGTTTTGTGTATTTATCTTTGAGATAGGGTTTCATGAAGCCCAGACTGGCCTGGAAATCTCACTGTGTAACTGGGAATGACCTTGAACTGGCGATCTTCCTGCCTTTTCTTCCCAGTTCTGGGATTGCAGGGGTGCATTATGATGTCCAAGCTGATGTGGTCCTGGAGATAGAACCTAGGGCTTCTTATAAGCATGCTAAGCCATTATTCTACCAACTGAGCTGCATCCTCAGCCCCTTCAATAACTATTATTTAGGTAGCCATATTATTTTACTTTTTGCAAACTATTTGTAGAGCTGCTTTCTATATGTTCAACCCTATGCTAAGTATAACTCACATAAATATATACTATGCACTGTAATAAGAACTGCAGCTTTTAAAAATATTAAGTCCAGGCTATGCAGGAGCTAATGCAGTTTTCTCTCCAGTGCATTGAAAAATCTATTAGTTGAGAAGGCAGCTATATTTCAGGAAATTAAACTGCTGTAACAGTCCAGTTCACAAATCAGAACTCCTGGTGCTGAGCAGCGTTACATTTCACAACACGGAGGACTGAGGAGTGTTCAGGCAAGCTGTACATGCTCCAGTGGGCAACCTCTTCGAGCTTCATGGGTCTAAATGGAGAATACTTCAGAGACTGAGGCGTGATCAGAGGAGGGGCCTGTGTGCCACTGACGGGACGAGAGTGTGTGTGTGTAGGTCTCCGACTGCATTCCTCCTGACTCATTGTGCCTTTGTTGTTCCCCGTTGACTTGGCTTCGCGGAAGATGGTTCATTAGTGCATTTCTGTGCTGCTTAGGTGGACGCCAGCAAGTTTATGTTGGCTGCAATTGCAAGCTGAGTAAGTCTTCGATGCTTTGTCACCTGTAAAGACCAACGTTAATGCTCTGCAGAGTTCCCTTCTAAGACTCGTATAGGAAGGTGTGAACTGCATCCTGGTTGATGCTGGTTAAGAACCAAAACTGACCTTGGGCTTTTTTTATTTAAATAGAATTTCCAAGTTTCAAAAGCAGTGCAGCTGGGAAGGCCCTTTGCCTTCACAGTCTTTTTTTTTTTTTCAAACTTTGTCTGATTATGTTATTTTTAATTAAATTTTTTTTCAATTTATTTGTTTTTTAATAATAGATTTTGTACAAGATTATCAAATCTTGACCAGTGTTCCCCACCCTACGCCCCCACCCCACCAGAGCTCATGGATTCTGCCAAACATGCTTTTCATCTCTTTCTCAGTCTTTCTCGATATTCTCCATGGCTTTCACAGTCTTAAGTTGCCTGTGAAATGCAGAGAAAGGGAGCTGAGGATTTCTCAGCACAATCTTTTACCACTCTCTGAGGAAGATCCTCTTCCCCTGTCCTTCCAGCCGGACCTTTGGCTTAGCTGTCATGACTGGTTCTGAGCACTGAGCTAATTGTTAGCCCAGGGTAAGTGGCTGGTCCACTTTCCCTGGGCTAACTGGAGAAGTGCTGTTTTCTGGGTCTGCCCAGCATTGCTTAGGTTGTGATCGGTGGGTTTTAGAATCACATGCGGTGCTGGTGGGAAAACACAGTTTCCTGGGCCCTATTCCAGATTTCATAAATCATTTCTGTGTATGTGCCTAGGAATCTGCATTCTTAGTATGCCTCCTCCAGATAAGTAACCTCTCATCAAACTTCCAGTGCTCCCCAGATGCCTTCTGCTAATGCAATCTGTAAATCTGGAGGGTGTATTTCAGAGACACAGATGGGTCCAATCAATCTGCTAATGAAAACCTTTTTCTTTTACCGGTGTGTCTAAGGTATTATTTTGTGGTCTATAGCAAAGCATAGATGTTCTTCAGCCTTCTGCCCTTTTCATACCCTCCTGCCTGGCCTTCAGCTCCAGGGTTTACTATTAATGGTATCAGACTGGCCTCATGTAATGGCTCTGTCAGTGGGAACATAAAAGGGAATGGAGAGAACTGACTTCATAAAGACGTCCTCTGACCTCCATGCATGCACCGTGACACAGATGCCCACAGACATACTGGACACACATGCACTCATGCACATACAAATACACAATAATAAATTTTAAAAATTTAAAGGTACCCAACTCTAGCTGTTTACACAAACACCTACATATCCTTGTGTGTGCACACAGTAGCTAGTTATTAATAATCAGGCCTTCATTGATGCTCTCTCTTCTAATCGTCTTTCCAATATCTGAAAAACTCAATTTGCAACTCATTTTTCAAGACAAAATTGAAAGTTCATTTCCTGCAGTCGTCTCCGTCTGATTGAGTTCTCCCTTCTTTCCTTTCCTCCCCTCTAATTGTCCTTCTACCAGACGGCCGCTGTGCATAGACTCAGCATTTATCACAGTTCAGTTTGTCCTGTTCTGTAATTACAGACGTGAGGCTTGTTTTGTGCTCGCTCCAGGTAAGCCCACCTCACACCCACAGCCTTGCCCGGCCCCTCCCACACTTTGCCCACGTGGCTTTGTCCACTGTGCTGATAGCACCATGCTGCTCCTGAGCCTGGCTCCTGCGCCTGGCTCCTGCTAGGCATGTTGGCTTCCAAGATTTGGTTTGCTCTTGGAGCATTTTCTCTGAGAAATTCAGCTGCTGTGTTGTACAGACCCCATCTGCCCCTGGGTATTTGTGAGGATACCCTCCTAGGAGTAGACTCTCAAGCCCAAACCCAGACTCAGATGACTGCTGCCTACACTGCCTTCTTGACTGTTGAGAAGTCTACCCAACAGACATGCCCAGAAATGCTGGTGTACAAAGACCACATAAGATGATAAATGACTGTGCTTTGAGATGACATAACACATGGATAGTGGATGTGCACTAAGCCATTGATCTTTTGGGGACTTAAAGCTGGGAGAAGGGAAGGGAAGGATCTCAGCCTTCATTGCCTAAGCTTCGTGGACTGTGGTATTTACAATCAGATTGAGGGCTGGTGGGAGAGGTTTCCTAAGATTATGAGCTCTTCCTTCCCACAATGCCTGATGCTCTATAAGTGCTACTACATTGTTTTCTGTTTTTATTACTATAGCATGCTAGGAACTGCTGAAAGTCAGTATCCCCACTGAGAAAAGGACATCCTCTCTTAGTTAAACCAGTCTCCTCACCTGCCTCTGCCTTGTCTATTCAAGGCCAGAAACTTAGCGTCATGCCAGGATGGCACTGTCCTTCATCCCAGAGGTTTTAGGATAATAGTTGCATTTGGAGATGTACCCACTGTCCAATCTTCTGGCCCCATGCTCATGTCACTTCTAAGTTACTTTTCCTGGAGCTACCAGTGTCTAGTATACCCACAGTTTGCTTCATGGCAACTCCACTTAGTCATTACTGAGTAATTAAGTTTCAGAGCTTTGGCAAGGTGAATTTCCCATTACAGATGTCCTTTACTCCCACTTGACCCTTAAACCCTGGGTCAGTTCTGCTCCTTCACAGAACTGCAGTAGGTGCTACTCTTGGTACAGTTGCATCTTTGCTAATTAAAGCTTAAGCAATGCTGCTTAGAATTATGTACAGTTGCTGCAAGGATGATATTCTGCCCATTATGACAAGGCTAACTTCCTCCTTTTTTTTTTTTTTTTGTATTTTTGAGACAGGGTTTCTCTTTAGTCCCAGCTGGCCTAGAGCTTGCTCTGTAGACCAGGCTGGCCTTGAACTCACAGAGATCTGCCTGCCTCTGCCTCCCAAGTGCTAGGATTAAAGGTGTGCACCACCAGGCCTGGCTGACAAGGCTAACTTTCATCTGTGTTATCTTCTTAATTGCATGGACCCATTGGCATATGTATAATGATGACATCATGGTGGGTGTGGCCCCATCAGGTGCTGCCTTCCCTGTAGGATGCTTTGGGCTCAATGATTGGATGGAATCTGCTGTCTTCCTCTATCCAGGATTCTTTGCTTACCTTGAGCCCCATGACCTCGTGGCCCTGGTTATATCAGTGTTTGTTGCAGACTGGGAGGCAACTCATGCAGCTGCCCTGGGAGACCACCCAGAGAAGTCACACAGGTGTCCCTTCCTAGCCACCAGCCTCCTCAAGCCCAGAGTGCACCATCCTAGTCAGAGGTCCACCCTAGAGGCCTTGCATTTTCCAGCAGGGTTGTGGTTGTGATTTTATTAACCTTTTCTATAGGAAAACTTCACATGTGATAACTGTTTACATAAGAATTGATGAATGGCTTTTACTCCTGGCAAAATCATCTCTCTTCTTGACATCTCCTTTCCTGTCCCCTCATCAAGTGTTCCTTGGTTTCATCAAGCTTGAAAATCTTAATGAGCTGAGCTGTGATGCAGCCACTGTTTGCATGCTGAGAGAAAAGACAAGTCCCTCGTGGAGTCCCTGTGTGCACAGTGCTGGGCAGCAAGGCTACAGTCACCTTAGCGATGTTCGAATTTAAGAGCTCCCATTTTGCAAATGACGAAAGTTAAGACTCATGCAACTTCCCTGAGCTCATATAGCTTGAAAGAAGTGGAATAAGTTTTGAACTTATTCCATGGATCAACAAGCCATGTATCACCCATTGTATCCACAACCTTTTAGACATCTCTGCCTCAAGTGAAGGACAGTATTGAAGGCTCAACCTGAGCTCTAGCCTGGGCAAAAAACAAGCTCCCACACCTTCATCAAACTATTCCTTTTTGTTTGTTTATTTGTTTGTTTTTTGGTCTTTCGAGACAGGGTCTCCCTGTAGTCCCAGCTGTCCTGGAACTCACTCTGTAGACCAGGCTGGCCTCAAACTCACAAAGATCTGCCTGCCTCTGCCTCCCGAGTGCTAGGATTAAAGGCGTGCGCCACCACGCCCGGCTTCATCAAGCTATTCTTGAGCAATTACCATATCAGATATTTGTCACAGTGGGAATCCCCCCCACCCCCCCCCCCCGCCTCAGGGATTTCTCATCCAATGCAAGAAAGGGATATGGAAAATTAAACACAGTGTGTTAGCACGCTGCGCTGGGGGAGGGAGCCAGCTTGCTTCTGGAGGCCCCTCCCAGGCTAAGGCAGAGAAGGTGCCTACTGGGTGGCAGTGACTTCCAAGAAAGTTTGGGCTTCAAGGCACAGCACTAAGATGGGAAGGTGGGGCTAGAGCCCTAACAGCCTTGCAGCTTCTGAGATGAGCTGCTTTAAGGAACAAACCTACTTTGCAGAGCACACATTCTTTCTGCAAAGGTCCCTTAGTTTTCTAGCCTTTTCTAGGGTTTTCTTTCTAAATACAAACTCATTCACATGCTCCCTTTACCTCTAATTGAATACTTGGACTTAATTGATTATGAATTAAGTTGGGGACTTGGGGCAACATTCAGGCCTGGGCTCATGTTGAGATTAATTTATTCCTGTAGTCTCTTGGTTTTGTGATGCATCCAAGTGCCTCACATGTGTGTTAAAAATAAAACAGAGAGTCGGGGCAATCTAATTAGATGGCTTAACCCAGCACTCTGGTGCTCAGGCTTCACCGAGCTCTCCTACTTTGATGGTTACCAAAGTAGATGGATAAGTTAATCAAAGGTCTGATTAAATAGCACAGCTCTGCCACATAGAGCACTGATTGCCAGGCTTCAGTTTAGGCAGAGTCTCCAGGGAAGGAAGAAGCCGAGCTGAGTTCCAAAGGCCAGGGCTTTCATGAGGAAGAGTTTTATAAAGCATGCTGGAGGGAATTGCTTGCCGAGGTCTCAGAGCTTAAGCTGAGGGCTAGAGAGGGGCCTGACCCCAAGAGAAGGGCAGGATGAATTGGGCAAGAACTGGAGCCGCCTTCTAGATTCCTCTAAAGCTAGATTCTTGGTGTGGTTGGATGTGCTTCTGTGCGTTTGTGTGCGCGTGCATGTAGAGACGTCCGGTGTCTTCCTCAATAATGGTTCTCCTCCTTACTTTTGGACAGAGTCTCTCCTTGAATAGGCAGCTCATGGATTCAGCTAGGCTGACAGCCACTGAGCTCTAGGGATCCATTTATCTCCACCCCCAGCACCAGGTTACATAGAGATGTGTGCTGCCGCACCTGGCTGCTTTTTATGTGGGCTCTGGGGATCTTCCTGAGGGCTCAGATCCTAGCACTGTACACACGGAACTGCTCTCCCAGCTCGGGCTCCAACAGATTCTTTTTTATTTAGTTATTTTTATTATATTTTAAGGGATTCACAATATAAGAGCACAGTTGTTTTCAGATCACATTGACATTGCTCAATTTCCCATACAACTAGGTAATTGGCACTAGCATCCACAGATGAGTGATACCATTCATCGCTTGTTTTTCTGGGACTGTGTCACTTCACTCAGCATGATGTCTTCTAGCTCCATCCATTTACCTGCAAAGCTCATGATGTCGTCTTTCTTTACTGCTGCATAGAACTCCATTGTGTAGATGTACCACATTTTCTCTATCCACTCGTCAGTTGAAGGCCACTTAGGTTGGTTTCAGCTCCTTGCTGTGCTTCAGGTGGTCTTGGGAGATCCCCCCAACAGATTCTTATTCCAGCTTTGCAACACGTTTGTGGAGGGGCTGTACGACCCTTGCCATCCTGTAGCTGCCCTCCATTCCCAGCTGTGCATTTTGTACCAGCTGTGTGTAAGGCACTGGGCTTTGTTTTGGCCTGGGAATGTTCATCTTTTGTTCCTGGGTCAACACTAAGGCTAGCTGTCCCTCCAGGTACTCCTAGGCTTTTCCACCCTCTCTGTGCCCAAGAGTCTCATGAATAAACACTGTTCCAGTTGCCCCGCTGGCTCTCCTGAGGATTGCTAACCTTCCCAGATATCAGTGGGCCAGAGGAGAAGGAAGGTGAGATGTGTGTCCCAGATCCCATCCTGTGAGTTGCCACAGACAGGCCCTGTCCCTCTAGTGAAGGTCGCTGCTCAGGCCAGGCAGTCTATCTCATAGCTGCGCATTTTCTGCATTCCAGCAACTTCTGCTATGGTCTTGCAGACCTCAAGTGGTGACATTCTCCCCTTCCTTGTCCTTCCCTCAGGATCAGTTACTGCCTTGAATTCTGCACATACTTCAGTAAGTAGTTCTATTAATGTGTTCTTTCAGTCTCTCTTTGGGGTATACTATGTTTCCACCCACATGCTAATGTACTTGAGTGGGCTTTTAGAAGGGAGCATATTTCATCAATAGTAGAAGCTCAGCAAAGCTGAGCAAGTCTATCAAGTGACAATTTTAGAACCAGAGTCCAGCAGTATCTGACTTGAGAACGCCTATATGGCAGGCTACCTGACAGCAATCCAGTACGATTGCAGAGACCAAGGCGAGGCTGGAGGTATAGCTCCATTGGTAAATTGCTTGCCTTGGCCAGCATGTGAACCTGACTTTGATTTCTAGAACACACATTTTGAAGAGCAGGACATCCTCGTGCATGTTTGCAACCCTAAGGCTGGGCAGACAGGAACAGAGAGATCTCTGACATTCTTGGACCAGCCACCCCTCCTACTTGGCAAATGCCAGACCAAGTGAGAAACCCTGCCTTAAAAAACAAGTAGTGGTGCCTGAAGGATGACATGTGATGTTGACCCATGGCTTCCATACATGTGAGCGCATTCCACACAAGAACATATGCAAAAATAAATAACTAAATTGATAGATTAATCAGTCAATTCAATTTAAAAGTTATAGTTCTTGGAAGTTCATGCTGTGAGGGAAGGAGATGAGGATGAAGGGTGAGATCTTACAGCTGTCTACATGTGTTTCTATGTGCCAGGCACTTGAGATCTTCCATTTATTCCTTTGTTGTCTGTTTGTTCTGGTATCAGGCATTAAACACAGTGCCCATCATAGGTCACGAAAGTTCTCTGTCACTGAGGTACATCCTCCATAGGCACCGCCTCCATTGTACTGATAAAGGCTCGAAGCTCCAAGACATCAAGCCCCTCCAACACTGCTGAACTCTGGACTTGAAATCCTTCTTTTCCCTCTCCATACTGCTCAGGTTCAGGGAGACACAGGTTGGTAGGAGAGAGATGGTGGTGCTTCCCCTCTGGATGGTCACATGGTATCTAGCTCCCTTTTCTGATTACAATTCTTTCAAGCAAAGGACCAGTACAAAACTCAGAATTGAGAGTATTTCATATAGCCTATGAAGATAGATTTAAGAATTCACGGAATAGGTTTGAGAGGTATGGTGGGTCACATGAGCTCCTCTAGGAATCCTTTCTTCTCTCTTTCTAGCTCAGTTCCCCATGCTTCCTCTCTTGGGGGGCCGCTTCCTCGCCCTCCCCAGGTGTGCTTAAAACTCATCATGGCATGTTTGAAAAGCAGAAAATGGTCAGTGTCTCTCTACCGCAGCAGTGATTTTGAAGGTTACAAAATGTAGATCTCCTCTACTTACACCTGTGTGCCTGTATGCACATACGTGTGCATGAGGGTATGAACAGTTACACGAGAGGCTCCCATCATCCCAGTGATCCCCACTAACGATTTTATGTTCGCTTCTGTTTCTTCCTTTACTACACATGTTTGGTTGGTTGGTTTCGTTTTCGTTTTCGTTTTTGTTTTTGTTTTTGAGACAGGGTTTCCTTATAGCCCCAGCTGCCCTGGATCTCACTACATAGACCAGTCTGGCCTGGATATCACAGAGATCCACCTGCCTCTGCCTCCTGAATGCTGGCATAAAAATCCTGTGCTCCCTGCAAACATGTTGTTTGATGAGCCAGTGGGTCTTAAACAAAGGGAATCATAAAACTTGTTCTTGCTCTTTTAATAGCATAGACATATTTCTGTTTTAGCATTGTTTTAAGCAATTGCTTTACTTGCTACAAACCTGATATGCTGTGCCTTCTTTCACTGTTCAATTTGGGACAATCCCATCAAGTTCTTTACTTTTATAACAAGGTGGTATCTTTGGAATCAAGCTTTTGTCGTGGGCTTTTAAATTTATTTGTGTGGTATGGGTGTGTGTGTGCGGTGTGTGGTGTGTGGTGTGTGGTTAACTTCCTAAACTTCTAGCGGTTTCAATTTTGGTGTTTAAATAGCGAGGACGTAAGCACAGGTGATAGTTGTACTCAGTCTGTGTAACAGTAATAGAAAAATTGATGGAACACCTCTCGTCCGCAGAAGTGGGTAAGGATTTGAACATGGAAGCTAGTGGGTACCAGGGCCCCACATGTGAAGTCAAAGGCCACAGCTGCGTTGATCAGCTGCTGGTGACGGAAGTTCCTTCTTGGGAATCACGTCGCCCAAGACATCAGAATCTGCAAAACAGAACCTCCCCTGTCCCAGCATAAGCCCAACACAAGAGCAAAGCCACTGTCACGTGCACAAACTGGGACGCTCAGGGGAGGGGTTCTGGGAGTGCAGCTACTCAGAGAAGCTGAAACTGACCCGAACAGCAGGAGGTCTTCCATCCTCCACTCGGATCCCTGCCATCCTCCACTCTGCTCCTCGTTACCTCCACTCTCAATCTCCATCCTCCACTCTGACTCCCATTGCTCATCTCCACCTCTGTCTGATCCTTCCATCCTCCACCCGTGTTCCTCCGTCCTCCACCCCTGATCCTCCTTCCTCCACTCGATCCTCCTATCTTCCACTCTGAGCCTCGATCCTCCACTCTGATCCTCTCCTTCCACTCTGATCCTCCGTCTCCACGCTGATCCTCCATCTTCGACTCTGCTCCTCCGTCCTCCACTCTAATCCTCCATCCTCCACTCTGACCTCCATCCCCGACTCTGATCCTCCATCCCCCACTCTGATCCTCCGTACTCTACCTCCTACTCTGATCCTCCATCCACCCACTCTGATCCTCCATCCCCCACTCTGATCCTCCATCCCCCACTCTGATCCTCCATCCCCCACTCTGATCCTCCATCCCCCACTCTGATCCTCCATCCCCCACTCTGATCCTCCATCCCCCACTCTGATCCTCCATCCCCCACTCTGATCCTCCATCCTCCACTCTGATCCTCCGTCCTCGCACTCTGAACCTCCATCCTCGGCTCTGATCCTCCGTCCTCCACCTGATCCTCCGTCCTCCAGCTCTGATGCCCCCTATCTGAAGTCCCCCCCCATCCTCCACTCTGATGCACGCTCCTCCCTCTGAATCCTCCGTCCTTCCGACTCTGATCCTCCGTCCCCACTCTGATCCTCCATCCACCACTCTGATCCTCCATCCCCCGCTCTGATCCTCCATCCCCTCGATCTCCATCCCCCTGATCCTCCATCCCCCACTCTGATCCTCCATCCTCCACATCTGATCCCCGTCCTCCACTCTGATCCTCCATCCCGCTCTGACCTCATTGCGATCCTCCTCCGTCTATCCCCATCTCGCTCTGATCTCCGTCCGAATCGACCTCCCCCGCATCCCCCTCACTCTGATCCTCCATCCCCCCTCTGATCCTCCATCCTCCACTCTGATCCTCCATCCCCTCAGGCTCTGATCCTCCATCCTCCACTCTGATCCTCTCTCCTCCACTCTGATCCTCTCGCCCCACTCTGATCCTTCGTCCTCCACTCTGATCCTCCATCCCCTCGCTCTGATCCTCCTCCTCCAGCTCTGATCCTCCATCCTCGCTCTATCTCTCCCGATCCTCCATCCCCCACTCTGATCCTCCATCCTCCACTCTGATCCTCCTCCCCCACTCTGATCCTCCATCCCCCACTCTGATCCCATCCTTCCACTCTGATCCTCCCCTCATCTTCGTCCCCACTCGAACCGCGTCCATCCCTTCCACTCTGATCCTCCATCCCCTGGCTCTGATCCTCCATCCTCGCTCCTGATCCTCCAGTCCTCCACTCTGATCCTCCATCCCCCACTCTGATCCTCCATCCCCCACTCTGATCCTCCATCCCCCACTCTGATCCTCCATCCCCCACTCTGATCCTCCATCCTCGCCGATCCTCATCCCCCGATCCTCCATCCCCCACTCTGATCCTCCGTCCTCCACTCTGTCTCCTCTGTCCCCACTCTGATCCTCCTCCCTCCACTCTGATCCTCCATCCTCCACTCTGATTCCTCCAGTCCTCCACTCTGATCCTCCATCCCCCACTCTGATCCTCCGTCCTCCACTCTGATCCTCTCGTCCTCCACTCTGATCCTCCATCCTCCACTCTGATCCTCCATCCCCCACTCTGATCCTCCTCCTCCACTCTGATCCTCCATCCCCAGCTCTGATCCTCCTCCCCCACTCTGATCCTCCCCCACCGCTCTGATCCTCCATTCCCCCCACTCGGATCCTTCCATCCCTCCACTCTGATCCTCCGTCCCCAACTCGATCGACTCCTCCACCTGACCCCGGCCCACTCTGATCCTCCATCCCCCAGCTCTGATCCTCCATCCCCCACTCTGATCCTCCATCCCCCACTCTGATCCTCCATCCCCCACTCTGATCCTGGCCAGTCCCCTCACTCTGACCTCCACCTCCCCACTCTGATCCTCCATCCCCTCACTCTGATCCTCCTCCCCCACTCTGATCCTCCATCGCTCTCGCTCTTATCCTGCCATCCCCCCCCCCCCCTTACTCTGATCCTCCATCCCCCACTCTGATCCTCCATCCCCCACTCTGATCCTCATCCCCCACCTCTGATCCTCCATCCCTCCACGCTGATCCTCCATCGCTCACTCTGATCCTTCGTCGCGCCACTCCTGATCCTCCATCACACTCTGAGCCTCCCCCTCCACTCTGATCCTCCAGTCCCTCCACTCTGATCCTCCTCTCCCCACTCTGATCCTCTCTCCTCCACTGCTGATCCTCCATCCCCACTCTGATCCTCCTCCCCACTCTGATCCTCCATCCCATGCTCTGATCCTCCATCCCATCTCTGATCCTCCATCCTCCACTCTGATCCTCCATCCCTCCTCTGATCCTCTCTCCTCCACTCTGATCCTCCTCCCCACTCTGATCCTCCATCCCCTCCTCTGATCCTCCATCCGCCCACTCTGATCCTCCATCCCATGGCTCTGATCCTCCATCCCTCTGCTCTGATCCTCCATCCTCCAGCTCTGATCCTCCATCCCCAGCTCTGATCCTCCATCCCCCACTCTGATCCTCCATCCCCGCTCTGATCCTCCATCCCCATGCTCTGATCCTCCTCCCTCCACCTGATCCTCCATCCCTCCACTCTGACCTCCATCCCTCGCTCTGATCCTCCATCCCCGCCAGCCGTCCTACTGATCCTCCGTCCTCCACTCTGATCTCCATCTCCTCCACTCTGATCCTCCATCCTCCACCTGATCCTCCGTCCTCCACTCTGAACCCCCGATCCTCCAGCTCTGATCCTCCATCCACCCACTCTGATCCTCCATCCCCCACTCTGATCCTCCATCCCCCACTCTGATCCTCCGTCCCACTCTGACCCCCACTCTGATCCTCCATCCACCCACTCTGATCCTCCATCCCCCACTCTGATCCTCCATCCCCCACTCTGATCCTCCATCCCCCACTCTGATCCTCCATCCCCCACTCTGATCCTCCATCCCCCACTCTGATCCTCCATCCTCGCTCTATCCTCGTCCCGCCTGATCCTCCGTCCTCCACTCTGTCTCCCCACTCGAACCCCCGTCCTTCCACTCTGATCCTCCATCCCCACGTCTGATCCTCCATCCTCCCACTTGATCCTCCATCCTCCACTCTGATCGTTCGTCCTCCATTCTACCCCACCATCAGCCCACATCAGAGGAACATGGAACATGGCACATGGTATGCATGGATGGCACGGTCTCCTAGCTGCAGGCTCAAGGGGGAGGGGATCCAGTTCCAGGGTTCACAGTAGGGCATTACAACTTCACATTCAGGATAGGAAAACCCACTGTTCCAGGCTTAAGGGAGGGGTCATAGTCTCAGTTACTCCGGCGGCTACTATTTTCCGGTCTCCATTGCTCTGTCTACAAGATTATTCCTGTGTTAAGAAGACATTGTGGCTTCTGTGTGGCAGAAGGAGACAACTTGCTGGCTGGCTTGAATCTCTCACTACGGTTGACGTCCAGTGTGGCAGAAAGGACACTTTGCACTTTTGCTCAAGGAGCCAGATGGATCAAGTATTTTCTTTTTCATGGCACAGATCTGGTCGGTTGTGCTGGTGTCTGCTATTTTCGGATCTTCCTCATGATTGTGCTGAGAGCTGTGGCCGCCGCCATTGTTCTTGTGCCTTACATGAGACCACCACCATCTCGGCTCTCCAGTTATTTCTGTCTTACTTGCCAAGCTCCGAGTTCAGGAACTTTGAGATCAGTATAGAAATGTCCTGTGTGATAAGGTTCCTCACATCATCCCGCATATGCACTCCGCTTCGGAGCCAGTGGACCCCAGGCCCAAGGCTGGCTGCCTGGGGCATGTCTCCTTCTACCATCCTGATCCCTGCTTATGTTTATGTGATTGTTCTCATTCATTTATTTTTACTATCGCCATATGTGTATAAGTGTGTGCCCTTCGCATATATGTAAATGACACATGTCAAAGCAGTGTCTGCACATACCAGAAGTGGCATCAGATCCCCTGGAACTCGTTTAATGGAAGGTCGTTAGCCAACCAGGTGGCCTGCAGAACCCAATCCAGGTTCTCTCAAGAGCAAACAGTGTTTCTTTACCCTGAACCAATCTCTCCAGCCCTATGTGAAGAATTTGAGATCGATTTCTATACTTTGTAGCCCAGGACTGGGCCCTTGAACTCTCCCAGCCTTTCTCCTGTCTCTGTTTCCCACAGAGCCTGGGATATGGGTATGAGCCACCACACCTATAATCGTTTTTCTAAAGACCAGTGTCCTCTAAATGGAGTTATACAAATGGAGGTGATGAGTATTGTTTGGAATTCTGAAAGTGGCCCTATTCCCATGACAGGGTGTGTTCAACATGTCAGTGTATTGAAAATAAATTGTAGACCATGGTTCCCATGGTTTGCACCACCTCACAGACACACACTGCCACCACCCACAGCCAGGTGGGCTAGAGCCCTGCTGCCCACAGAGATCTTCAGAGATGACCTACACAGACAAGGGCTTTCATCACACTGGTGCCATGGAGAATTTTCAGCTCTTCATTTGGATGCCAAGTACTCTGGAGATGTGGGGCTCCCAGCTGACACCGCTCACCCTATGTGAACACTAAAGCCTGGGGCCCTGAAGTAACTCATCTCTGTCTTTCTGTGTGACTTGTATTGCCTTCATGTGAAGAGCATCACAGGCATTCCGACCAGGACCTCCTCATGCAGTCCTGTGAGGGTGAAGAGGAGGCATCACTACCAACTTTTTCAAGTGTAGCTTTAAAATCGAGATCAGCATAAACTTGAAAACTACCATGAAGTAGTGGTATTGAATGACACAGAATGTGAAAGAGGTAAAGAACACAGCCACTTGTGAACAAAAGCTGCTATATTTTCATTTTATCTTTATTTTAATTATTTTATATTGTATTTTGGTCTTTTTGAGACAGGGTCTCGCCTTTTAGCCCCAGCTGGCCTGGAAACTGGACTTCGTAGACCAGAGTGGCCTTGAACTCACAGAGTCCTCCTGCTCCTCCTCCTCCCAAGTGCTGGGATTAAAAGGGAGTCTAGAATTAAAGGCAGCGCCACCACCAAAACGCCAGTAGGTGCTCATTTTTATAAAAAGTATTGCCTTCCTTTAACACACACTTCTTTTCTCCAGTGGACCCGTAGAATTTCTTTTTTGTTGTTGGTTGTTTTTGTTTTGTTTTGGTTTTGATGTTTATTTGTTTTCCCACATAAATTTATTTATTCTTTTTTAAACCAATCTAGACCCATGTTCCCGACCCTGTCCCCACCCTGCCAGAGCTCATGCATGTCTTGCCAAACATGCTTTTTCATCCTCTTTGCTCAGTATCTTTCCGTCGGAATATATCTCCATGTAGGAAGTTGCGTGTTCTGAGCAGAAGTTTCACTGTTTCAGTCAGTCTATTGAGCAGTCTTTCTGCTTGTTTTGTTGATTAATAACAAAAGGTCTATTATAAAAATCTCAGCATAGAATTTGCATGTAATAATTATTTCACAACTAGTATTTTGGTTCCATCTTGATGAAAATACATTTTTATTTCCATAAAAGTTTCATGTGACAAAACTAAATGAACATTTTTTAAAATAATATTCATTTATTTATTTAACAAATTTGTGTTGGGGATTTTATTTTTGGCTCAGGCACAATTTATAATGTTTGAACTGAAGAATTCATGTGAGTGTATATGTTTCTTCTTCTCTCTCTTCCCGCCTCCTCTCCTCTCTCTTCTTTTCTTCCTCTCTCTCTCCTGCCCTTTCTCTCTCTCTCTCTTCGTCTCTCTCTCCATCCTCATCTCTCTCTTCTTCTCTACCTCCTCTCTCTCTTACTCTTGCCTATCTAGTCTGGTTTCCTGGCATCCGCCAGCAAACACTACTCTGGGATTTATACGCCTAATGAAGCTGGTCCTGACCAAGACTCTTCCTGCAACCTGGAGAGGGTCATTGTCCCTGGACACGGACATCACCTTTGCAACTGATATGCCGACTGTGGGGCTGTATTCCATAAGTTAAAGGGTAAGTGAGCCCCTCCCCCCCAGTTTCTTCATATCTTTGTAGGTATGAACATACCAACCATGGGTGAATTTTTAATGTACTTTATTTACTGTTTGTTGAGGAAGAGAGAGAAGAAAGATGAATATGCGTTGGTGACATGAGTAGACGGTTTATGACGACATGTTAGAGAAGACTGTTTTAAGGGAGTCGCAGTTCTCTACGTTCTGCACGCTTCTCCTCTCCCTGTCCACTGTGGGGACGCGGTAGACACACAGGCTGTCAAGGCTTACGCTTGCAAGCCCTTTTGAGCCCACTGAGTGATCTACTAAGCTTCTCGTGTTCTTGTGTTTAATGTGGGTGCTGGACCAGAACCCAGGGCCTGTGCCCATTCTGAACACAAGTACTCTCAACCACTGACTGCAATCCGTCACCCTGCCTCTGAGACAGGATGTGAGCTCAAGTATAGAGTCAACAGTGAATTACAAATGTAGTAGTCTGCTCTGCTGTAATTCGAAACAGATTAGAGTCAAACTAAAATGTACATTTCTTTAGGAAATGAAGAGGCTGGGTCTGTGTTCATAGGAACAGCCCAGTGTAGGAGAATTTGCAAAGAATAAATGATCAACTGTGTATGTTTTGTGTGTACATAATTGAGTGTTGACATACTTATGCAAAGATGTACACTTAATATTCCTTATCAAATGATACTTTGATTTCTGAGAAAGTCTGTGAGTTTAGCAGTACAAGGCCACATTGTTAGGAAGATATTGAAATAGTCTTGCTTTGCTTGCACAGTCTTGGTGCTTTTTTTAATAAGCTTGTCCTCTTTTTTATTTCTATGCCTTATATTTTTATATTTTTCTTAAGACAGGTCTTCTCCTTGAACCTGAAGCCAGTGCTTGCTTACTGTCAGTGCTGGCTGGTCACATGAGCTCCCAGCAACTGCCTGTCTCTGCTGCTTTACTGCACGTTCTGAGGTTACAGGCATGTGCAACAATGCCCGCCGGTTTTTGTGTGGGATTCGAAACCATGCCCTCATGCCCTGCAGATGGATGTATCCATGAGCTTATATGTTTCACAAGCCTGAATGCGCTGAGAATCGCCTACCGGTCAAGACCGCTCAGGGGCCAGAGCCGTCCAGCACCCATGGCTGAACGTTACCATCAATCAGATATCACTAGCACTCCGACCCTTGTCCTCGGGCATTGCGATGTACACACTGATGCAGCCAAGTAACTTAAGACCTACAATAAATAAACATAAATTTAAAAAAACCGTAAACCTTTGGCAGAATCAGTGAGCCCTACGTATCAGTATCATGAGCAAACTTGACCAGCCTTAACATGGGTTGTGGGGGTCTGCTTTAAGTAACAACTGTCTAATAGTTCTGTCCTTTAGAAATGCGATCATTTTGTTTTTTAAATTTTTTAATATTATTTTCTGTGCAAGATTATGTTACCACAATCATATATCTAGACCCATCCCCCCCTTACCCACACCCCACCAGATTCACCATTTAAGGTCCGTTTCTTTGACGAATCTTTTTCTGTTGTTGGTTCCTAATGTGCTTTGGAATTAACCTGATGTTTATGTTTCAGATTTTGTAACTTTTATTTACATGCATAGTTTGGGAATACTTATAACATCCAAATGGGAACAAAAAAGAGAAGAGAGAAAACCTATTGAAAGAGTGAACTCAAAACGATGTAAAACCTGAACTTTGCACTGAAAAGTTTATAAAGACTGAGAAAAACAGCATTGCAAGATACGGACTTTGTATGACAGAATCCATGGCTCTGATGGGGGAGGAAGGGTATGAAGGATGGGCATGGATGGGGGAAAATNGATCTCACTACATAGACCAGTCTGGCCTGGATATCACAGAGATCCACCTGCCTCTGCCTCCTGAATGCTGGCATAAAAATCCTGTGCTCCCTGCAAACATGTTGTTTGATGAGCCAGTGGGTCTTAAACAAAGGGAATCATAAAACTTGTTCTTGCTCTTTTAATAGCATAGACATATTTCTGTTTTAGCATTGTTTTAAGCAATTGCTTTACTTGCTACAAACCTGATATGCTGTGCCTTCTTTCACTGTTCAATTTGGGACAATCCCATCAAGTTCTTTACTTTTATAACAAGGTGGTATCTTTGGAATCAAGCTTTTGTCCTGTGCTTTTAAATTTATTTGTGTGTGTGTGTGTGTGTGTGTGTGTGTGTGTGTGTGTGTGTGTTTAACTTCCTAAACTCTAGCGGTTCAATTTGGTGTTTTACGATTTACGTAGAGCACAGGTGATAGTGTACTCAGTCTGTGTAACAGTAATAGAAAAATGATGGAACACCTCTCGGTCCGCAGAAGTGGGAAGGATTGAACATGAAGCATGGGTACCAGGGCCCACATGTGAAGTCAAGGCCACAGCTGGTGATCAGCTGGGTGGGAAGTTCATTCTTGGAATCAGCCCTCCCAAGACTAGAATCTGCAAATGACAGAAGCCTTCCCTGTCCCAGCATAAGCCCAACACAAAGGCAAAGCCACTGTCGTGCACAACCTGGGAGCTCAGGGGAAGGGGTTTTGATGAGTGCAGCTACTCAGAGAAGCTGAAACTGACCCGAACAGCAGGAGGTCTTCCATCCTCCACTCGGATTCTCCATCCTCCACTCTGCTCCTCCGTCCTCCACTTTAATCCTCCATCCTCCACTCTGATCCGCCATTCTCCACTCTGATCCTCCGTCCTCCACCCTGTTCCTCCGTCCTCCACCCTGATCCTCCGTCCTCCACTCTGATCCTCCATCTTCCACTCTGATCCTCGATCCTCCACTCTGATCCTCCATCTTCCACTCTGATCCTCCGTCCTCCACGCTGATCCTCCATCTTCGACTCTGCTCCTCCGTCCTCCACTCTAATCCTCCATCCTCCACTCTGATCCTCCATCCTCCACTCTGATCCTCCGTCCTCCACTCTGATCCTCCGTCCTCCACTCTGATCCTCCGTCCTCCACTCTGATCCTCCATCCTCCACTCTGATCCTCCATCCTCCACTCTGATCCTCCATCCTCCACTCTGATCCTCCATCCTCCACTCTGATCCTCCATCCTCCACTCTGATCCTCCATCCTCCACTCTGATCCTCCATCCTCCACTCTGATCCTCCATCCTCCACTCTGATCCTCCATCCTCCACTCTGATCCTCCATCCTCCACTCTGATCCTCCATCCTCCACTCTGATCCTCCGTCCTCCACTCTGATCCTCCATCCTCCACTCTGATCCTCCATCCTCCACTCTGATCCTCCATCCTCGGCTCTGATCCTCCGTCCTCGACTCTGATCCTCCGTCCTCCACTCTGTGATCCTCCATCCCCCACTCTGATCCTCCATCCTCCACTCTGATCCTTCGTCCTCCACTCTGATCCTTTGTCCTCCACGCTGATCCTCCATCCTCCACTCTGATCCTCCATCCTCCACTCTGATCCTTCGTCCTCCACTCTGATCCTCCGTCCTCCAAGCTGATCCTCCATCCTCCACTCTGATCCTCCATCCTCCACTCTGATCCTCCATCCTCGGCTCTGATCCTCCATCCTCCACTCTGATCCTCCGTCCTCCACTCTGTTCCTCCGTCCTCCACTCTGATCCTCCATCCTCCACTCTGATCCTCCATCCTCCACTCTGATCCTCCATCCTCCACTCTGATCCTCCATCCTCCACTCTGATCCTCCATCCTCCACTCTGATCCTCCATCCTCCACTCTGATCCTCCATCCTCCACTCTGATCCTCCATCCTCCACTCTGATCCTCCATCCTCCACTCTGATCCTCCATCCTCCACTCTGATCCTCCATCCTCCACTCTGATCCTCCATCCTCCACTCTGATCCTCCATCCTCCACTCTGATCCTCCATCCTCCACTCTGATCCTCCGTCCTCCACTCTGATCCTCCATCCTCGGCTCTGATCCTCTGTCCTCCACTCTGATCCTCCATCCTCCACTCTGATCCTCCATCCTCCACTCTGATCCTTCATCCTCCACGCTGATCCTCCATCTTCCACTCTGATCCTCCGTCCTCCACTCTGATCCTCCATCCTCCACTCTGATCCTCCATCCACCACTCTGATCCTCCATCCCCCGCTCTGATCCCCTATCCTCGGCTCTGATCCTCCGTCCTCCACTCTGATCCTCCGTCCTCCACGCTGATCCTCCATCCTCCACTCTGATCCTCCATCCTCGGTTCTGATCCTCCATCCTCCGCTCTCATCCTCCGTCCTCCACTCTGTTCCTCCGTCCTCCACTCTGAACCCCTGTCCTCCACTCTGATCCTCCATCCTCCACGCTGATCCTCCATCCTCCACTCTGATCCTCCGTCCTCCACTCTGATCCCCCATCCTCAGCTCTGATCCTCTGTCCTCCACTCTGTGATCCTCCATCCCCCACTCTGATCCTCCATCCTCCACTCTGATCCTCCATCCTCCACTCTGATCCTCCATCCTCGGCTCTGATCCTCCATCCTCTGCTCTGATCCTCCGTCCTCCACTCTGTTCCTCCGTCCTCCACTCTGAACCCCCGTCCTCCACTCTGATCCTCCATGCTCCACGCTGATCCTCCATCCTCCACTCTGATCCTCCATCCTCCACTCTGATCGTTCGTCCTCCATTCTACCCCACCATCAGCCCACATCAGAGGAACATGGAACATGGCACATGGTTCGTGACCTCAGCTGCAGGCTCAAGGGGGAGGGGATCCAGTTCCAGGTTCACAGGAGGGCATTACAACTTCACATTCAGGATAGGAACCCACTGTTCCAGGCTTAAGGGAGGGGTCATAGTCTCAGTTACTCCGGCGGCTACTATTTTCCGGTCTCCATTGCTCTGTCTACAAGATTATTCCTGTGTTAAGAAGACATTGTGGCTTCTGTGTGGCAGAAGGAGACAACTTGCTGGCTGGCTTGAATCTCTCACTACGGTGACGTCAGTGTTGGAGAAAGACACTTTGCACTTTTGCTCAAGGAGCCAGATGGATCAAGTATTTTCTTTTTCATGGCACAGATCTGGTCGGTTGTGCTGGTGTCTGCTATTTTCGGATCTTCCTCATGATTGTGCTGAGAGCTGTGGCCGCCGCCATTGTTCTTGTGCCTTACATGAGACCACCACCATCTCGGCTCTCCAGTTATTTCTTTATTACTTGCCAAGTCCTGAGTTCAGAACTTTGAGATCAGTATAGAAATGTCCTGTGTGATAAGGTTCCTCACATCATCCCGCATATGCACTCCGCTTCGGAGCCAGTGGCCCCAGGCCCAAGGCTGGCTGCCTGGGGCATGTCTCCTTCTACCATCCTGATCCCTGTCTTATGTTATGTGAGTTTTCTATTCATTTATTTTTATGCTATGTGTATAAGTGTTCCCTGCATATATGTAAATGTACACATGTCAAGCAGTGCTTGCACATACCAGAAGTGGGCATCAGATCCCCTGGAACTGAGGTTATGGAAGGTCGTTAGCCACCAGGTGGTGCAGGGAACCAAATCCAGGTTCTCTGCAAGAGCAAACAGTGTTCTTTACCACTGAGCCCAATCTCTCCAGCCCTATGTAGATATTTGAGATACGATTCTTACTTTGTAGCCCAGGCTGGCCTTGAACTCTCAGCCTTTCTCCTGTCTCTGTTCCCAAGTGCTGGGGACATAGGTATGAGCCACCACACCTAATTCTTTTTCTTAAAGACCAGTGTCCTCTAAATGGAGTTATACAAATGGAGGTGATGAGTATTGTTTGGAATTCTGAAAGTGGCCCTATTCCCATGACAGGGTGTGTTCAACATGTCAGTGTATTGAAAATAAATTGTAGACCATGGTTCCCATGGTTTGCACCACCTCACAGACACACACTGCCACACCCACAGCCAGGTGGGCTAGAGCCCTGCTGCCCACAGAGATCTTCAGAGATGACCTACACAGACAAGGGCTTTCATCACACTGGTGCCATGGAGAATTTTCAGCTCTTCATTTGGATGCCAAGTACTCTGGAGATGTGGGGCTCCCAGCTGACACCACTCTCCCTATGTGAACACTAAAGCCTGGGGCCCTGAAGTTACTCATCTCTGTCTTTCTGTGTGACTTGTATTGCCTTCATGTGAAGAGCATCACAGGCATTCCGACCAGGACCTCCTCATGCAGTCCTGTGAGGGTGAAGAGGAGGCATCACTACCAACTTTTTCAAGTGTAGCTTTAAAATCGAGATCAGCATAAACTTGAAAACTACCATGAAGTAGTGGTATTGAATGACACAGAATGTGAAAGAGGTAAAGAACACAGCCACTTGTGAACAAAAGCTGCTAGTTTTTCATTTAATTTTATTTTATTATTTTATTGTATTTGGTCTTTTTGAGACAGGGTCTCCCTTTAGCCCCAGCTGGCCTGGAACTGACTGTAGATCAGGCTGGCCTTGAACTCACAGAGATCCTCCTGCCTCCTCCTCCTCCCAAGTGCTGGGATTAAAGGAGTGCTAGAATTAAAGGCATGCGCCACCACGCCCAGTAGGTGCTCATTTTTTTATAAAAAGTATTGCCTTCCTTTAACACACACTTCTTTTCTCCAGTGGACCCGTAGAATTTCTTTTTTGTTGTTGTTGTTTTTGTTTTGTTTTGTTTTGTTTTTGTTTTTTTCCACATAAATTTATTTTTATTTTTTTAACAAATCTAGACCCATGTTCCCGCCCATTCCCCCACCCCACCAGAGCTCATGCATTCTGCCAAACATGCTTTTCATCTCTTTCTCAGTCTTTCTCAATATTCTCCATGAGGAAGTTGACTGTTTTGAGCAGAAGTTCACTGTTTCAGTCAGTTCTTTGATGCAGTCCTTTCTGTTGTTGTTGTTGAATAACAAAAGGTCTATTATAAAAATCTCAGCATAGAATTTGCATGTAATAATTATTTCACAACTAGTATTTTGGTTCCATCTTGACGAAAATACATTTGTATTTCCATAAGTTTCATGTGGCAAAACTAAATGAACATTTTTTAAAATAATATTCATTTATTTGACAAATTTGTGTTGGATTTTATTTTTGGCTCAGGCACAATTTATAATGTTTAACTGAAGAATTCATGTGGTGTATTATTTTCTCTCTCTCTCTCTTTCTTTCTCTCTCTCTCTCTCTCTCTCTCTCTCTCTCTCTCTCTCTCTCTCTCTCTCTCTCTCTCTCTCTCTCTCTCTCTCTCTTGCCCTATCTAGTCTGAGGTTTCCTGGATCCCCAACAAACACTACTCTGGGATTTACGGCCTAATGAAGCTGGTCCTGACCAAGACTCTTCCTGCCAACCTGGAGAGGGTCATTGTCCTGGACACGGACATCACCTTTGCAACTGATATTGCCGAGCTGTGGGCTGTATTCCATAAGTTCAAGGGTAAGTGCAGCCCCTCCCCCCCAGTTTCTTCATATCTTTGTAGGTATGAACATACCAACCATGGTGAATTTTTAATGTACTTTATTTACTGTTTGTTGAGAGAGAGAGAGAAAATATGAATATGCTATGGTGCATGAGTAGAGGTTAGACGACATTAGAGAAGACATTAGGGAGTCAGTTCTCTACGTTTGCACCTTCTCTCCCTCCACTGTGGGGGACGGGGTAGAACACAGGCTGTCAGGCTTACGCTGCAAGCCCTTTTACCCACTGAGTGATCTACTAGTCTGTGTTCTTGTTGTTTAATGTGGTGCTGGACAGAACCCAGGGCCGTGCACATCTGAAACAAGTACTCTACCACTGAGCCATCCGTCAGCCCTGCCTCTGAGCAGGATGTGAGCTCAAGTATAGAGTCAACAGTGAATTACAAATGTAGTAGTCTGCTCTGCTGTAATTCGAAACAGATTAGAGTCAAACTAAAATGTACATTTCTTTAGGAAATGAAGAGGCTGGGTCTGTGTTCATAGGAACAGCCCAGTGTAGGAGAATTTGCAAAGAATAAATGATCAACTGTGTATGTTTTGTGTGTACATAATTGAGTGTTGACATACTTATGCAAAGATGTACACTTAATATTCCTTATCAAATGATACTTTGATTTCTGAGAAAGTCTGTGAGTTAGCAGTAAAGGCCATTGATTAGGAAGTATTTGAAATAGTCTTGGTGCTTTTGCTTTCACAAGCATTGTGCCTTATTTTTTTTTCTTTTTTATATGCCTTATTATTTTAATATTTTCTTAAGACAGGGTCTTTCCTTGAACCTGAAGCCTGCTGTTACTGTCAGGCTGGCTGGTCACAGAGCTCCCAGCAACTGCCTGTCTCTGCTGCTTACTGCAGTGCTGAGGTTACAGGCATGTGCAACAATGCCCGGGTTTTTGTGTGGGATTCGAACTCATGCCCTCATGCCTGCAGTGATCACTGAGTGTATTACCATAGCTATCATCACCGCTTCAAACTATACAAGAATGCCTGGCAGGAAATCAGGAGCCCCATACGTGCATCTACGTATACATGAGCAAACTGACAGCTTAACATGGGTTTGGGGGCTGCTTTAGTAACACTGTCTAATAGTCTTCCTTAAAAATGCATCATTTTGTTTTTTAATTTTTTAATATATTTTTGTGCAAGATTATGTTACAAATCAAATCTAGACCCATGTCCCCCACCTTAACCCCACACCCCACCAGATTCACCATTTCAGTCCGTTCTTTGACGAAATCTTTTCTGTTGTTGTTCTAAATGTGCTTTGGAATTAACCTATAGTTTATTTTCAGATTTTGTAACTTTTATTTATGCATATTTTGGAATACTATAACATCAAATGGGAACAAAAAAAGAGAGAGAGAAACCTATTCAAAGAACTGAACAAAACAGTAAACCTGTGCACTGAAAAGTTCATAAAAGACTGAGAAAAAGATGCAAGACAGGACTTGTGTATGACAGAATCCATGAGCTCGACTGGGGGAGGAGGGTATGAAGGATGGGCATGGATGGGGGAATGAGTCAAAATTTGATTAAGAAATGTTGTAGGAAATGTGCTCAATAAAAATCAAATATATATTAAAATTTAAAAAAAGCAAAAAAAAAATGCTTCCACAAAGCAGACCAACCTCGCAGGAGAGAAATTTTTTAGAGGTGATCATTTTTATTTTTTTTCCTATTTCTTAGCATTCTGGCTTCTATGATTTGTTTTTTCGTTTTGTTTTGTTTTGTTTTCTCTTTGCCTTGGGACTGGAGACATAGCTCAGCAGTTAAGAGCACTGGCTGTTCTTGCAGAGGACCCAGGTTCAGTTCCCAGCACCCACATGGCAGCTAATAAACCTCCGTAACTTCAGCTCCAGGGGATCCAACATCCTCCTCTGACTTCCACAGGCATTGTATGACATGGGTGGCCTACCTTCATGCAGGCAGTATACTCATTTACATAAAATGGAGATCAAAAAATACTTTAAAATCCCCCTGCCTCTTAGCTCTTATGAGGATGAAACACCACTTCATGATTTTAAGTTTAAATGATCCTTAATCACCAGATATTCCTATTGGTTTTTCATCCCACTCGTGGACAGAGGGAAAGTTCCTTGCCTATGCTGGTCACTGCCTGCTTCCTCCTGGGAACTCCACAGCTCTGGGATAATTGAAGAAAGTCCTTTGTAAAGCATTAGCACAACATGGTGGCCCCTGGGATGCTCCCTTATCAAGATGAAATTTTTCACATGGCTCAATAATGACACTGAGGAAGACATCATTTGACAGAAGCAGGAAGCTAGTGCGGCTCCTCTCCTTAGCCTCTTCCCAGCCTCCTGTAGTTTGCCCTTCTATTACTAACAAAGCTTGCATGGATGTCAGTTTTTGCTCAGGACTGAGCTCGAAGGCATGTTCTTGGTGCCTGTCCACTGTTCTTTTCAAGTTCTGCTGTCATTTCTGCCTGTCCCTCTTTTTGAAACAACATTGGACTCCTCGAGGACAGCTTTTGTTTTAATTGCTTAGGATTTTATCTGTTCTGTAATGCTGCTATTCAGTGTTTAGTGTACATTTATTCTGCAGCATGATCACATCCCTATTGGGTGCCAGGCAGTGTGCCCAGCGGTGACAATGAGGAATAAAGGGACAGTGAAAGTTGTCATCCATCCTGGAAGGATGCAAAGAAGTCAGCTGGGAAGGCTTGCAGGGGTGATGGAAGCTGTTCTCTGTTGTATTGGTGCATCACAGGTGCCTGTCATCCCCTTCAGGGAGCAAGGACTTTGGGCTCAGGCAGCTGGTAGCTCTATCTATGCTGAGAGCTGGACAACAGCTTTCTTTGTTAACAGCCCGTTAACAGTTGAAGAGACTCACTTTTCCTTTGGCCACACTTCATTGCTGGGGTGCACCTGGCTGGGCTGACTAACAAAATATAAGGAATACTTGGAGTTCTCTGTGGAGACTGCCTTCCATCCTGGGCTTCTCAGTCTTGCTTCTGGCCTTTTCCCCTCTTATGCCCATTCTCAAGGTGCCTGGCTAACACACCCATGGAGTGCCGACTTCCCTCTCAGTCAGTGACAGTTCATCCCACATGTCAGGTGCTCTGAGTCTCCGGTAGATAAACATAACTCACCAAAATCACTGGGACAAGTGACCAGACATTGTAGAGGTGTCACTGGGAAATCACAGTTACTCTGTGGCAGCTGTTGTGCTAGTCACTCCTGTAGCCAATAGCTGCGACACTTCCAGTCATGGTTTTCAGCACGTCTGCGTCATCTTGGAAGGGAAGAAAGGCACGGGAGCTATTGCTTCTCCCACGGATGGCTCAAGACCTTGGAGCTGGAAGACGCTAGGACTTAGTACAGAGTACATGGGTCAGGTTCAGGCAGAGACTGCATTCTGTTCGTTCATTCTTTTATTAGTTATTTCTCATGTTAGTTACTCCCCTGCTGTGCAGAGGGGTCTGCTAAATGCCATCATGACCTAAAGCAGTTCAGGACTCAGCACCTGCCCTCAGGAAGCTTCCAGACAAGCAGAATGCATTGCATTTTATCTATCTCAAGCAAAAGAGTAGAACACATGAAAGGTTTTCCATGACAGCCTTTACTTTTCTGGGAAAATACAGAGTTTACTTCTCTGCCTCTATGATGGAACACTGACTAAAATCACCATGTGGAGGAAAGGGTTTGTTTCATCTTACAGTTTATAACTGATCATCAAGAGAAGCTATGGCCTGAGCCTGGTGAAGGGAAGGGAGGCAGAGACCATGTAGGAGCACTGCTTGCTGGCCTGCTTCTTCTGTCTTGTTCACCTACCCAAGGCTGCCCCTGCCTACAATGGGCTGAGCCCTGCTGCATCAATAAGCTATCAAGAAAATGCCTTACAGACATGGCCTGATGGAGGTGATTCCTCGATTGAGGTTCCGCCTTCCCAGGTGACTGTAGGTTTGTGTCAGGTCAACAGTTGAAGCCAACCATGACAAAAAGGTAAAAAGGAAGTTGGCAAGTTGTTCCCTCTCCGTATGTCAACCTTTTATACTTTTTTTTTCTTCTGAACTAGAACAGAGAAGGTATAGACAGAAAAGGAAAGCCTTTTAGGGCTCACCCATCAGCTGTGTACTGTTCTGGTCGAAGATGGAGAATTCAGCCCTCATCAAGGTGCTGGCTCTGGGCTTTATTCACTTCACACATTTCGAATGGCCTTGTTCTTCTTTGTTTTCGGCCAGCTGTCTGGGTCTCCAGTGCCTCCTATGTTGAAATCAAACATAGACTTGTCATGTTATTGGTGCCGAAGAATCCCTCCCGCCCCTTAGTTAACTTCTTTCCCTGGACCATCTATTAAAGTCTTAGAACCACCCTCAGCTTCTGCCTTTGGGAGTTCTTCCACACCCTGGAAGATGCCCACAGGCTCCCCACACCTCCGTGGCAGGCCTCTCTGCCTATATAAGCAATCTGCACTTCACTCGGCCTCTGCCATCTACTAGAGAGTTTTCAGACCCATTAATGCATAGCAACAAAATCAGACATATCATTTGTTATCAGTACAAATTGTCTCTCACAGGCTCATGTGTTGAAGGCTTCTTCCCAATCTGGTGCTATTTTGGAAGGTAGAAGAAACTATAGAGAGACTTTCTCTAGAAAGCCAGTTACTGGGGCATGCTGGGAAGAGTCACCTTGCCCCAGTCCCCTTTTACTTTCTCTTTTTCCCCTGCCACCATGATGAGAGTTGTACTCAACTTTGCCATGATTTCCTACCTTCCCATAGGCCCATAGCAATTGGTCTTAGTGACCATAGATCAAAACCTCTGAAACTGAGCCCAAGCAAATCTTTCTTTTAAGTTAGCTGTATCTGGTATTTGGCATTGTTACACCAAGTAACAGAGCACCAGTGGATATAGTCTGGAACCTTCCTCTTTTTTTTTTTTTTTAGTAATATTTTCTGAAGCTCTGGTTACCAAATAACTTTCTGACAGTTGGGAAGTATGCAAAAATATAACAACCCAAGCCTTACCCATGGAACTTTACGTGTAGGTACAGAGTCACAGGATAAAGTGATAAGTCAAATGTATAGTATATTAGATGGTGATTAGTGCTGTAGGGGAAATTAAAGGAAGGCGAAATGGATGCCCATGTGTGGGGGTGATTGATATTCTGAAAGGCTGGTAGTGAATGTTCTCACGAGAATGCTTCATTCAAGCCAAGACCTGAAGGTGCTGAGAGAACAGGTGAGCAAGCAGGCCTGTCTGGTGACCTGGGCTCACAAGGAACAGCAGGCACAGACTGCTGTAGGTGGACCTACCTAGGGGAGCAGCCTAGACCTCAGAGCAAAGCAGAGTGAGCCCAGAAGAGGCTTAGGGGCTTGGCAGCCTCATACTGTGGGACCTTCTTTGTAGGACTTTGAGAAAATGTTGCCTTTTCTTTCATTCCTTTGGAGACCCTTCAGTGGGCTCACTTAGCGGTGTAAATTGATCTGCCTTGTGTTTTTAATGGATCATCCTTGCTGTGCCTTGGGGGACAGAAAGAAGTGGGAAAGCCATTAGGAGACTGTCAATCACCCAGATGGAGGCGATGTGGGTTCCAGGTGCAGCAGGAGAGGTGGTGGAAAGGTGTCACCTGAGGGCAGTTCTAAAGATCTAGTCTAGAGATTCCTGGGAGCAAGACTATGAGCTGGAGACAGCCCCAAGTAGCTGGTCAGGTCCTTGCAGTGATTAGACAGGAGAGTGCTGGAGAGGGCCAAAGGGAAGGTCAGAACATTGCTGGAAGGCCTGATAAATGTGCGGCGCCCAGCTGGATATCCACAGGGAGCAGCGAGGAGGTCGGCAGGGAAATGAGTATTTGTAAAGCAAAGCAAAGGGGATGACTGGTTCTTAAGTATTTGTGTCCCAGGCACCAAGGAAGAAGCTGCGCACCTTTCAAAGTTAAGTAAACTAGGACTGGGAGAGATTGCATTGCTGTTAGTGCTCAGAACACTGTTACGTGGCCAGCATGACTCCAAAGCCTTTGGATGTGGTCGAAGAGAGGCCACCCATCAACCTGGGGTTGGACTGCACTTAGATCAATTGTGCCTGGGGTTTCCTGAGAGCCTTAGGTCACTATACAAGAAACTGGATACAGAATCTGACTACAGTGGTTTCAGAAGTTTGTTATGAAAGTATAACTAGATGCATGCTCATAATTTAAGCTTTTGGAAGTGAAGATGGTATTCTGTCCCATGAGAACAAATGCCTCCCCTTTAAAAAGAGCATGTTACCGCAGGGTGCCAAGTGTCCTTCAGGTAAGTCTGCTCACGCTTGGCCATGTCTGGTCACTACCAGGGTCACCGTCACATGACCTGTTCTCCCTGTCACTGGCTGTCTTTCATTAGCCTGACTCACTGTGGCTTATCAAAGTTCATTTTTTTGTGCATTTACTCTGTGCCAAGCACTCAGTTAAGAACTCTGTGGGTAAATTCATTCACCCCTCACAGTGTGGCATGAAGTTATTACTACTAATGTTCCTATCTTAGCCGTTTGGGAGAGGATGCTCAGAGAGACAAAGTGGTCAACCCCAGGTCTCAGAGCTGTCTAGGTGTAAAACTGAGATGCAAACTCAGCTAGTCCACTTCTAAGTCCTCTTCACTGTGCACCTCCAAGCTGAGTAAGAAATGGCATCATGTGGAGGGAGCTGTGAGTCAGTGGAGATGCCAAGGAAAGAGCCCTAGGTTGTGTGGAAGCCAGTGTGGTGCAAGCATACCGAGAACAGAGGCATAGAGGCAGAATCCAGTGTAGGTTGCGATGGACCGTTTAAAGAGTGGAGCCTCCCGCTGCAGATCCTGCCCAGCATCTGAGTCCATAGAAGTATGTGTGACCCAAGACCCAGGAACTCCTCATGGGACAATCAAGTAAGCCAGTGTTGGGGTACACCAGTAAATTTTGTGTCTTCCCCAAACTTATATGTTGAATCTTAGTTCCCCCATTCCTGCATGGAATTAGTACCCACGTGAAAGCAGCCTCAGGGAGCCTGCCCATCCTTTCTGTCATGCAAGGACATGTTTTTAGAAAGCACCGTCACTGAAGCAGAGAGCTGGCCTCCCCTAGACATCAACTCTGATACTGCCTTAGTCTTAGAGCTTTCCAGCTTCCAGCACTGTGAGTAATAAACTTCTGTTGACTGTAAATTAGCCAGTCTAAGCCACTTTGTTACAGCAGGTTTCCTGACCCCTCTGAGCCTAAATGAACTAGAAGCAATGCTAATGGGGTCCTGTACAACATAATGTGTGTTATTCTCACCGTTCTCCATTTTCTCTAAGGACTCTGCCAGAGGCAGAGCGTGCAGGGTAACAGCGGACATCATTAGTGTGTATCTGCTCCATTACTGCACAGCTTTGTCCACGAAGCCCTCGGGACTGGGTTTGGCTCTGAATGTAAAATATCAGAGAAGCCAAATACGAAGAACCCTGATATCTTGCTTCTGAAGAGATGTTTGTGGAATGTTTAGGCTTATAACCAGGTGCTTTAAAGGAGTATTCCTTTAATGTCTTTAAAGTTCTACAGGTCTTTTCCTGCCTGCCTGTTCCCCCTACCTGCGCCCCCACCCCACCCCACCCCGTGCTTAGCAGAGGATGGGACCAAGTTTCAGATCCCTCCTGGCGGCCCACTTATCAGCAGGGTGAGCCTGGTGGTTATTAGCCTCTCACAGCCTGGACTCCTCCACACCTGTAGGAAGAAAGTACTGACGTCTTCTCCCAGTGGTGGGTTGAGCTCTCCTACTGACGGGCTCATCCTGGTACCTGCTGGATTCTCAGAGGACACTGAGCCTTTTCTTGTTCCTTCTTCCTCTGGGTTTACGGTTATCCCATTGTCCATTTGCCTTTGACAGGAACCCCTCCTCCTTCCCCTGTCTCCGTTGATAGCACCTATTCTCCTCTTTCATTAGTATGAAAGGAATCCAAGTGAATCTTCGGGGACAGTCCACAGCACTGTGCCTGTCAGGTGCCTGACAGTGCTCTGCTTCCTTGGCCAGCCCTGTGCAGGTGCTCCCTGGACTCCTGTCGACAGTGTCCCTCATCTTATACCCACTCCTGTTGCCTCCTAAACTTGAGAGACAGTTGGGCTGTGAGGAAGAAGAACAGAACTTTTTTAAAGATTTAAAATTTTTTTTTTTTGTATGTGTATGAATGTACTGTATGCATGCAAGTCTGTGCACCCGTGTCGTGCAACGCCGCGGAGGTCAGAAGAGGGTCTCGGATTCCCCTGGAACTGGAGTTCTCCTGGAATTGGAGTTTCAGACGGTTCTCAGCCGCCATGTGGGTGCTGGGGATCGAACCCGGGTCCTCTGTAAGAGCAGTCGGCGCTCTTAACTGCTAGGCCATCTCTCCAGCCCTAAAGATTTAAATTTTTAAATGAAGGGATTTGAAATGACTCCTGCAGTCAGTGACCCATTGGATGAATCTCAACACAGAAGGCTGGAATTTAGCTGAAAAAGATAAAGTCTGGGTCTGTGTCCTCGACAGTCAGTCATGCAGTCTAGATACGAGGCTGGGGAATTTCTTTATGATCTGTATCATATTTTAAAGTATTTTTCACAACCCCGGTATTGATTGGGGTCCTACTAGGCTACCAATATGTTCATTTATTTGTTTGTTTTTGAGGAGTGTGTTTTGAGATAGGGACTTGGCATGCAGTTCAGGCTGGGCTTGAACTCACAAGAACTCTGGAATTACAGGTGTGCACCAGCAAGCCCAGCTCGTTTGGGAATGTCTACCTTGTAGTTGATTTTCTGCTGGGAAGATTCAGGTGGTCTTGGGCAGTCTTCTGTCTTCTGTGCAGTTCTGCCAGCTGGTTTCTTCCCACCCCAAGCAGAAGGCAGCACTTCGAAGCTCCTTTTGATGCGTGTGTTTCTCACGGAGCTCAGCAGAGGTGCATGTCATGGGGCAACATCAAGAACTGCAGCCCTGGAAAAATTGATATCTAGGTTTTCATTATTTCCGTATTAGCTTTGATGT
This sequence comes from Rhizomys pruinosus, assembly GCA_009823505.1. NCBI lineage: Eukaryota > Metazoa > Chordata > Mammalia > Rodentia > Spalacidae > Rhizomys > Rhizomys pruinosus. The sequence continues at coordinate 407,391 of VZQC01005388.1, forward strand.
GACTGTGCCTTTTCTTGCGACATTAGAGAGATCGTTTTAACCTCTCAGCCTCTTAGTGTTATTTTTCTGTAAAGTAAGGGGATGCCGCATTAATAATTGCCTCAAAGGCTTTATTTTGCTGCTTAAATCAGATAATGGCTCTGCCTTGCACATTATTTAATGCACACTGGCTTCCTTCAATGTATTTTCCTCTTGTTGTTAAACATGAGATTCCTGAGAGTTAGGGAATAAAAACCTCCTTCCTTTACTTCCCCTTCCTCCCTACCCTCTCTCTTCCTTCCCTCCCTCTCTTCCTCCACCCCCCTCTCTGTCCAGTTCCTGTCTCCCCCTCCTATCCCCTCCCCTCCTCTCCCCTCCCCTCTATCCCCTTCCTGTCCCCTCTCCTCTCTTCCTCCCTTCTCCCTGCTTCCTTTCTTCCCTCCTTCCTTCTGTCTGTCCCCCTCCCTCCCTACCTTCTCCCTCCCTCTCTCCCTCTCTCTCTCCCTCCCTCCCTCCCTCCTCTCCTCCATTCTTTTCTTCCCTTCCTACTTTGTGCCTTCGCTGAGTCCCTTTTTTTCCTTACATTTTTGAGCTCCTGTGCCTGCCGCAAGCCCTAGGGATGAAATACTGGGGATGACAGTCCCCACCCTGGCTTTGTGCTGCCCCATCTTGTGCCTGCGTAGCAATCTGGGTGGAGCCTGCCTGAATAACCAAAGATGAGTTAGTGTCAGAATCTGACGTGAAGCCAGACTAACCTTGGAGGCAGATCTCCTGACCATGTGAACTCAGTTATTTGGCAGTAGGTGCATGCCTTGAAAGGAGAAGTATAGGGTGGGGTGGGGAGAGTGGGCAGGGGAGGGCTGGGAAGGAAGGAAGTCTTCGGGTCTGCTTTCACAGGAGCAGCAGATGCCCAGACCTGAGGTCCTGAAGGAAGCAATAGAGAAGAACCCTGGGCAATACCTGGACTGCAGCTCAGAGTTTGGCCCCTGCCCCACTGCTCTGGTGTCCCTCTTCCTGAACTCAGTGTCCAGCCCTCTCTCTGCCTCAGTGCCTTCAATCCCTGCTTATCCTTGCTCAGAACTCAGCTTCCAGCAGGGCTCACATGGTCTCACATGGTCTCACATAGAAATCTTGCAGTCTGAGGCCTGTCCCGTCCCTCTCCCCTTGGTCCTTAGTTTCCATTTCCAGAGGCTCTCACCCTCCTGGCTGTCATCTGATGGATAATTACAAAAGAGGCTGCTCTGCACCACTCAGTAGACGGCAGACATCTTGGCTCCCATGGCATAGCAAGGCACACCGAATCATTCCTTGTCTGGCTCAGGGGTATATTAGCTATAGGCAAACAGAGACAGTGGCCATGTTCCTGAGATAGCCCAGCACCCAGGACAGCACATGGTACACACTAGAGGCACAGTCAGCGTTGGCTGTGTCATGAATGGAAAATGGAGCCATTTCGAGAACAGAATTAGAGGAATGAGGCAGAAGGACTAGGAAGGGTCTTGAGATTCAGGTATCCGCCTAAGGAACAATGAGTCTACTTGCACTTACAAGGATATCATGGGTAACTCCACACTGGAAAGTCTTTACCAAGCATGGACAATGTCTTCCCTACAGCTGCGCAGATGAAAATGTTCTCCATTAACTGTCCCAGCCTATGTTCCTTAGGGTGAACTTTGGTGGAATCATACTTTGATCTGCTGTTGGGACTTATAAGTAGAAGGTAGGCTTTCTTTTCAGGAAGGAATTCCCATAACACAGAAAAGCCTGTGAGGGAAAGAGGTTTACTTAGCTTACAGTGTGGGAGGGACACTGACCACAGGGCATAGCATAGGCTACATGGCTAGAGCAATTCCTAATCATCACCCCCCCCACAAGCTGCATCACCTCATGGTATGGAGAACAGTGGTGGGAATATTTGCAGGAATAAGTAATGAAATCTAGAACCAGGCGTAGAGAGCTAGGGTAGGTCCACCGTCAGGTCTTTTGAACAGTCAATCTTTTGGGGGATCTCAAGAGCTCACAGAAGAACTACCTTTCAAGGGTATAGTGACCTAAGGAGTAGACCCAGCCTCTTAAAAGGTCTGCTTTCCAATAATTCTCTCCCCTTACCCCCAGAATCTAGGGCTTTATTGCAGACCTTGGAGCTCTGAGGAGCACTCATACAGAGTCCACGTTTAGCAAGACTTAACATGACCTGATCCACATCATTCTCTTAGTGAAGAATTTGACCTACAGTAAGGAGCTGCCAGAATTTGCTGCTGCTGCTGCTGCTATTTAGGTTTGAGTCACTTTGTGGTCATCTCAAGAAGCCAGCCATTAACAAACAAGAAGAATTCAGATGGCAGAGGCTCTTGATGTTAAAGGAGGCAATCCTCAGCCTCCTTGACTAAAGAAGATCCTGATTGAGGTGCAGGAAAGAGGCGTGGAGGAAAGCAGACCACGAGACAGAGCTGGCTATAGAGGCCTGGGCCTCTCATGCGCTTTACACTTCAGCCTCTTATGCTCAATGGGAACAGTACTTCAGGAGCAAAATTTGTAATTCGCAAGTCCTTTGCAGGTATTCTTATATTATCTCAGTGCCTAGCAGGGTTTTTCACATCTTACCATTTCTGAAATTGAGATGTGACTTACAAAAGCAACTTGACAGATCGCCTTTCTTTTCCTGGAAAAAATGTTTTGATACATTCTCCATTCAGTGACCTCTTAGAAGCCTGAAAACATGCGTTATTCTTTATTAGTAACATTTTCCTAGCTTTTCCATTTATCCTTGAGTGATGGAGGGGAAGAAAAAGGTGGATAGAACTCTGGACTAGAGATCTGAGTCATCACAGGGTAGGGTTTCAGGTCTTAGCAGGAACGCTCCCTGCCCCAGCCCCTGTGCTTTGTTACTTGTTACTGCTTGGCCGCAGGTCTTGGTCCATCTGACCCATTACAATTCTTGGGAAATGACTTATTTATTTAGTCAAGTCTATCGATCTATCGATCTATTTTTTATCATTCATATTTTTTACTCACCCGTTAAAATGGTTAGTGTCTTTGGGTGACACATTTTGGAAACCAGCTGCTTGTTTCCTGGCATCAAATGTGTGCAGAGTCATCTGCAGGAAGAGAGGGGGCTCCACAAGCTTGGAGCCCTAGGACAGAAACGTCAAAGATTTCTCTAAGAATTTTGCTAAACAGCATTAAATCCAGAACTGCAGGAAGTTGCTCTACCCAAGCATTAAATCCAGAACTGCAGGAAGTTGCTCTACCCAGAAGTCCCTTCTTGTCTTCTTAGACATTCTGTATTTACTGAGCACCTTTTTGGTATGAAATGTACATGTTATGTTCTTTAATACTGGGCCATTAGGAATCCAAGTACTTAGTTTATCTTCCTTTGTAAACACTATGCTTCTGGGAGTGTTACAGGGTTAGGCACAGTCCGTATGAATTGCTTAGCCAGACGGCTTGTCAGCTGCTAGGCTAACATCAGATCAGATGCCTTGAGTTAAGAGAAATTTTTGACTGTTAATGTAACCTCTGTGGGTTCATAGAGGGTATCTGGGTCATCCTGGGCTATCCTGGGTCATGATGAAAGAATGTTAGGCTAGGGGAGGGAGCAGATCAGACCTAAAAGAACCATTAGAGCTGGACGTGATGGTGCACAACTTTAATCCCAGTACTCAGGAGGCAGAGGCAGGCAGATCTCTGCAAGTTCAAGGCCAGCATGGTCTACATAGCAAGTTCCAGGCCAGCTGGGGCTATAGGGGAACTCTGTCTCAAAGAAAAAGAAAAAAGAAACATTAAAACAGAAACAAATGCATGTAAGCAAGAAATGAATCCTTGATGAATGACCAGGGAGATAAGAGCAAGTCCAGCTTTGGGATTCTGTGTTCAGAAAAGAAGCTCATTTCTTCTTCTGTTTGTTCAGCAAGTATCTTGGCTCCAGGAACCTTACATGAAGGTTAGTTCTACATTTGCCCCTCACCAGACCGGCTTAATAGGCACAGGAAGGCTGAGCAGTCTGTACTTAATGATCATTTACAGCTTTGTCCTTTGAGTACTTGTTCTGAGCTGAAGGTGGAAGGTGATGTCATTGTTAGAATTACCTGTAGCCTCTTCTCTAATTACACAGATCAGTGCCCATTCCCAGGCCCCATGATGACCTGATGCTAACAGTGACTTGAGAGTCACTGCTCTGATACAATGACTGTCTACCTTGGCCAAATTGACATGTTGAGCTGGATAACTCACTCTTTTCTGGGGAGGGGCTTTGATTGGTGGCTGCAGGATGCTGAGCAGTGTTCTCGGCCTCCATCCTCTAGGTGGCAGAAGCGTCCTCCCTATAATTTGAAAATGGAATGTCTCTTCTCTCAGGTTGGGTCACTGTAGATGTGCTTAGACTAGTCACTTCAACTCTTCTTTCCAGTTCATGATGCAAAGAACCTTCTTAGTACCTGATGTGTTGCTCTTCCTGGATGTTCTGCCCAAGGGAATGGGAAGAAATCATGCCTGGAGCCTCAGACACCATGAGCCAAAATACCACCTTCCTCCTTTAAGTTGTTCTCTCCAGTCTTCTGTCACAAAGTCATGAACACAGATGCATGCCCAACCTATGTCAGCATCAGCAGAGCTGTCTGCATGCATTGCCAAAGATCTGGTAGTTTTCCCTGCTGGGACCCTCTTCCCAGGGACCTGGTGTGAATGGTGGGTCTGAGTAGACTCTTGTTTCGAGGTTGCAGTGGCGGTCATATGGGGAAGTGATTAAATAAGACTAACTAAAGAAAGGAAATGGAATCTACACCCACCTGCAGATTACCCGCCATGTGCGTGCCTTCAAGTGACTTTCTGAATTTTCTCTGTGCCAAACTCCTCTTAAATGCACTTCAGACTTAATTTCCCTTCTTGTTTATATTCAACTCTAGCCTTGAAAATGTGCTTGAGCTGTGAATTTTCTCATAGTGTTGAATAGCCTGTAGTGATTTCTTCTTCTGGCAGATAAGTTAATTCACTCATTCCTTACCTGGAAAGATGCACACTGTAAGGGAGAATTTGGTTGTATTAACAAGATTCAGAAGCATTCAGACTGACAAAAAGCCACAGATTTGGCAAGAACCTCTGATCTGCCATTGAAATGACAGGAGGGAGCAGCTCGCTCCTCATCTGTGCACTTGTGAAAAGAGAAAATCAGTACATGTCATTCTGTGACAGTCAGAAGCACATGACAGGGTTTTTCTCATCTTAAATCCATATACATATATTATTAGCAAAATCTAATATTTGACAAGGATAGACATGGCTTGTCAAAGAAGACAAATGCTCTGGGCTCATCTCCGCACAGTGTACTGGGCTTGCTCATCCAAAAGTGTGCAGCAGGCAGAGTGAGATATGTGTGTGCCGAACTCTTATCGAGGTGGATGGGGAGGGCCTTTGGCAGAAGCACAGCCAAACCCTGCTTGGCCACAGTGCTTCCCTACATGCAAATGTGTGTGTGTGTGTGTGTGTGTGTGTGTGTGTGTGTGTTTGTGTGTGTGTGTGTGTATCTGTGTATATATGTGTGTATCTGTATATATATATGTATGTGTGTGTGTGAATGTGTGTATATCTGTGTATATATATGAATATATATATATATAGATAGATAGATAGATAGATAGATAGATATCCATGTTCATATGTGTGTGTGTGTGTATTTCCATGAACAAATGCCTCCATTCAGAAGGAAAACAATGGTTTTGGTTTGTAGTTTTTGGGCTTTTTGTCTTGTTAATTAGATTTTTCTTATTTGCCATTTGTTAGCCTTAGGGGCCAAAAGACAGGGTGATTTGGGACTTCACTTGTTTACTATTTACCTTGCAAAAAACAAAAAGGCTGTAGGTGTTTACGGGAGCAAAAATTCTTACAAAAGCAAAGAGTCAGTAAACCACGCCAACAATATTTTTAAATACTGTTTTTGAAGTGGTGTATGCCTGAATGTAAGGTAGTGGCTGCCCTTGGAGACTGTGCTCTGCATGTCAGAAGCAAGGCTTGTTTCTAGGTGGTGGAATTTAATTTCTTAATGAGACTCATTTTGAAACAATAGAAGTACAGAAACTGTGGACAAAATACAGATTTCCTCTGTGTGCTGACCCTGCCCCCCCTTCTGTTAATAGGGTAGATTTTTAAGGAAATTCATAAGCTCTGCATAGATACCTGAGCTCCTTCCGCCCTCACACCAGTTCTGACATACAAATACCCCAGTCCCCATTTCACAAAAGGGAAAACCCAGTGCTTAACAGAGGTCAAATAATTCAGTCAAGCCTTCGATGTGGTCAGTGGCAGAGGAAGAGTGTGCAATTGTCTGTTATGTCTAAGCTTCTGTTCACTGATCCATACCATGGGTTTTTGGCCAGAGCTTCTTGATAGTCTAACTTAGGATTAGCTGGTCTGCCTTCTTTTGTGTGGAACAGTTTGTAACTGAGAATTCAGAAGGGCAAATAATTGGCAAGAGAGAGGGGCCATACCTAGCATAGTAAGCCACAATGGGGAGCGATATTAATGGCTTTGGGGACTGGGATGAATATCTGCAACCTAAGTTCAACAGATCCTTGTGGGTCCACTAGACAGCTCCTGCCATCAAAGGAAATGCTTGGCTGTTCTAGTACAAGGACAGAGAGGACGAAGACTCAGGTTGGTTTGGGTATCTGTACACAGTGAGTGCTGTCCTAACACGGCCCATTTGTGTGGCACTTTGATGGGAGTGCTGTTTGTCTACTAGCATCCTCTTCCCCTTCCACTAACAGCAAAATGGCTACCCTTCATCAAAGCCTTGATGCCCCCTTCCACCCCCATTTCCTTTGGCTTTCTGTGTTTGAGGGGTGTGGATTCCATTTCTGACTCTAAAGATTAGGATGTGGACAGCCCTGGCCAATAGCAAGACCTTGGGCAGCTTCCTGGGTGTGGGGATTCTTTCAGGGTTCATTTGTGACCTACACTAAGCCAATCAGAATGATATACATTCAATAGGATCTCTGCTAAACCTCCTACAAAGAGTCCACAGCAGCTGCTGGACTGTAGGGATGTGGGGTTTGAATGACCACCGGTCATCTAGACAATTGGCATTGGCCTCCATAGCTAGTCTAGGTTCAACAGCTTCCTAAGGGACCCAGGATTGAGCATGATATCACAGGGACATGACTTATGATGGCTAAAGAATCCAGATCAAAGTCCTCCAAGGACAAGGCACATACATGGGCAGTCAGAGGAAGTCAGGCTCAGAGTTCCAGAGCCTTCCTCTGGTGGAGCCCCATGCATGAGTCCCAGCAGTTGTCTGTAACTGCCCAAAACTTTGTCTAGGTGGCAGGCTTACCACAGTGACAGACGCCTGTGTCTGTTAGGAGCTGGCCGATCACATGTCTCTTGTACACACCAAATTTCTAGACTCCTGGGAGGAGACTGGGGCTCACAGAAGCACACAGACACAGTGGACCGTCACTGAGGACCAACGAGAATCCTCCAGAAACCTGGATCCAGATACCAGGGAAGCCCCGCCCCCTCCAGAGGATTGGCACTTGGGGCTGCCATGAAAACCTTTTCCCCGTACTGAGAGAACCAAGTCTGAGGCATGAAAGAAAAAGACAGGTTCCAGAATGTACTGTGTTGTGGTCCCTGGCTCCAGCCATGCCGGAAGCAATGTCCTTTTTGTTTTCCCCTTTTTTAATTTCTTAAGTCAGTTTACATTTCTATCATCTACAGCCCCGAGAAACATGCTGACTAATGGAACCCATTCTACAAAAATGACATGTTGTTTGAATTTATGTTCCACATGTTCACATCTCTATTTTGTTGCCCTAGGCCTTCTCCTGGACAGGGGCTTTCCCCACTGCCAAGCACAATACCCATCCTCTCCTAGGCATGTGTAAGCTTTTGGCATATGAGTAATTTTTCTTTAGCATTTCAGAGGGTGATTCCGTTTAGATAGAAAACATATATTTAGTAACCTATTTATATAATAATGTGACCTACATTAAAATTTTGATAACCTAAGTCCACCTATTATTGTTCATATATTCATGGCTCTGGGGGATCCACTAGGAAACTTAGTGGAAACAGCCTCAAAAAACAGTGATCCTCCTTCCCCTAGCCACTGAAATTCTCAAGAATAAAGAAGAATTGTAATAAAAGAAAATGTGATAACGTCCAATCTGTACATCAAAATTTATTTTCAACCCAGCTAAATATCTCCTTGATCCTCGCTGTTCTGAACTGGCTCTTCCAGGAGAACTTGGCCGGGGCCCTAGGGAAGCAAGGCCTCTACTTAGACTCTCTGTTCTGGATTTCTTCCTTGTTTGGCCTAATTAGTTATGTCATCATTCAAGCAGATTAGGTGTGTGCCTTATGGGGACATCAATTAAAAAATAAATCAGTGTTTGTCAAAGTGGAAAGGGATGTGTTGAGAGATAAATTTTCTTTGCAGTCTGTTGTGGGATCCGTGGGAAACCAAGGGCGTTTAGTAGTGTTTACTGACATGCACATAAGTAGAAAGCAAGAGCGGGGGTGCTGGGGAGCAAGCCTATCCCCTGAAATACCACACAAGCTTGAGAACCTGAGCTCTGTGCCCAGCACGCATGCATGCAGAAAGCCATGCAGAACAGCACACTCCTGTCATCCCAGGCTTGAGGAGGGGGATCAGACAGCTCTCTGGAAAGAACGATTGATGAAGACAGACAGACAGACGTGCTCGCGCGCGCGCGCGCACACACACACCATAAGAAGAAGCAGGAAGTTTCCTAGAGATTATGAAGTACTTCCATGCTTACTGTTACAAGGGTGAGGAAAGGTCCCAGGTTGACTTGTGTGATACAATGTGATTTGGACGCAGGTCTGTCTTTTAACATCACTGTCCTTAGTGAGTCACTCTGCCTTTCTGATGTGACTGAGGTGCTCTGTTCATTAAGCATTTCCTAGGTGGCTTCTGAAGCAACAGATGATCTGCATGAGAAATATAGTTGACTTGATTGTCTTCTGGTTCTGTGAATCTTACCCAGAGTGCACTGCCGGAACGACATAAACCGGGTCCCTCGGATGTGTCTCTTGCCCGTGCACCTGCATTCATCTGACAGTAAATCCTTCAGGATTTACCTTTGAGGTTTGTTCTAATCCAAATCTCACTGACCCTAAAATAGAGTTATTAAAAAAACAAAATTAGGCTTTTGTCCTCTGACTATTAGGATTCTACCATTCATGTCCTCGTCTGCTTCTGTAAAGTAGCAACTCAGCTGCCTTGGGACCACTAAGGGGCTTGAGACACTGAGGACATGTCCTGGCACAGAATGCCATCCAGGGCAGAGTAGACACAAGAGCAGAGGAGAGCGAAGCAGCCCTCCCATGGGAGAGCCGTCCTCCTGTGAGTGACCAGTGCCCATGACAGTCCTTAGAGCATTTGTCTTCCAGAGCCATGCTGCATCCCACCTCAGGCCTCCACAGAGGCTGGGAGCAGGTGCAGTAAGGTGGTTCAGTGTATCTGGCCTAGAGCAGATGCTCAACCTCAAGGCTTCTGTCCTTGACTTGAGGATTCCTGCCATCTAACGATGTCAGCATTATCTTTATTTTTAATTTGGGATAGGAAAATATGTTTCCTTTATAGACCACCAAGAAGAGACCCTGTTATGAGCATGCTATCCAGGATAGGATTAGAAAGTAGATACTCCTGGGCAGTGCTGGACTAATGAACTGTATCTCCAGATTGTGGAAGAGCTTGCCAAGAACAGACCACAATCTCCCCAAACTTTTCCAGTGTTTGAATATTTCAGGAATGAAGAGTATGTGTCCATGGCCCGGAACAGAGATTGAAACTCTTTTATCTCTGTATCTACAGTTAGCCCTTGTTAACATTTCAGGCTTTATGTGCATTTAAGTTTATTGAGACTTTTTATGAAACTGTGATCATATTACAATGCAATACATATACTAACTTTTCTTCCTAACTGCACGCGGCTGCTCCACCCTGTTGTGTATTATGCTGCTTTCTCTTGCTTATGTCCCAGGCCTGGCTGCTGCCGTTGGCCAGGGCCAACATTCTGCTTTCTATTCTACCTGACTTTGGTATTCTTTTTTTTTTTTTTTAAAGGAAAGAAACAACATATGTTGAAGGAACAAAAGCAGGTTACTGAAAAAGAGGGAAGGTGGGCAACTTGTCAATATTTTGGGCAATGGGAGGGAAATTGGACATCATTGGTAGTGCCTTGAGAACTCTGAAAGGTTTCTAGCAGGGAGTAATGTGATTTACACTGCAGCTACCCTGTAAGAAATGGGTTAGAGCTGGGCGTTGTGGGGGCATGCCTTTAATCCCAGCACTCGGGAGGCAGAGGCAGACAAATCTCTGTGAGTTCAAGGCCAGCCTGTTCTACATAGCAAGCTCCAGGTCAGCTGGGACTAAAAGGGAGACCCTGTCTCAAAAATACCCACCTCCAAAAAAGGAAATGGGTTAGAGTTAGGGCTGTGGTAGGGCAAGAATTCAGGTGATGTAGTCACACAGGAGACTGTTGTATATGAGAAATGATTATGATTTGGACAGGAGAGGAAAAGCTGTGGACACAAAAGTCTCTCACAAGCCAAGGGAAAGTACAGGCTATTCATCACAGTTCAAAGGTTATTTCTGGCCTATAATCCCAGCACTCGGGAGGCAGAGGCAGGCGGATCTTTGTGAGTTCATGGCCAGCCTTGTCTACAGAGTGGGTTCCAGGCCATCTGGGGCTATAGGGAGCTCCTGTCTCAAAAAGATCAAAAAAAAAAAAAAGTTATTCCTATATTCCTGGTCTGACTCCTTGGCTTCCAATTCCTTCTGACTTCATCTCTCTTTGGTATTCTAAAGAACAGCAAAATAGCCTCTCTTTTAAGGTCTGTAAAGTGGTGGCCCTGAGATTGTATCCACATGCCTATGTAGATGCTCTAAGCTCAACAGTGCAGTGTCAGGGCTGCTAAAGTCAGGGAGCCCTGTGTCCGCATCCCAAACTGGCCTTGTGGCCCTAGGTGATCCCTTCGTCATCTCTGTTCTGTTTTTTCTTTGTAGTAAACCTGGGTACCTTTTCAGCCAGTTCACAGAGGCCAGCCTGTAGATCACTGAAGAGATCATTCATAAGCCCCTTTCCTTCCATCCTCCAAAGCACGATTGTTCTCAAAATGGCTTCAAGCTAGCATCATTAGGGGTGCTTGAAGAATACAGATGTCCAGACCACACGCACACCAACCAAGCCCTGGCCTCTGCCTCTGATGTAGGCACTAGCTGCCAGTGTGTATATGTGGTGTGTGTGTGGGGGGGGGTGACACATGTACAGATGCATGGGGGGTGTACACATTTGCATATGCATGTGGAGGCTAGAGATCAAGCTTAGTTGTTAAACTCAGGATCATTCCACCTTGTTTTTTGAGTCAGGGTGGCTCAGCAACCTGAGACTCACTGAGTAGGCTGGGCTAGCTGGACTGGCTGGCCAGGGGCCCCAGGGATCCACCTCTCACTACCTCCTTCCTCAGCCCTAGAATTCAAGTGCTTACCATGATTCTTGGCTTTTTTATGTGGGTAATTAGGATCAAACCCAGGTCTCACTAAGGTTTGAGCTCCCCAGCCCCTCTCTATATTCGTCAAGGCTCCCGACATGATGCTAAAATGAGGCCTGAGACTGTGCAAAGATTACTGACCCAAGGTAACTGGCCACTGCACAGAAAGATATGCCCTGCCCTGTTTGTTTGTCTGTAGGAGTGGAGAAGCAGGGTAGCATTTGGGAGAAGTGTTTGGAGACAGGATTAAAATCATGGTACTAGTGCCTTCCAGGGAAAAGTGCCAACCTGTTTATTTTGTGTCAAGAGCTCAAACAGTGATCAAAATCCAAACCGACATCATAAATACCAGAAAAGGTCAGGGCTAGGCTGGTCATGGGATGGAGCACACAGCCAGGCCGGGGCTGGCACACAGACAGCTCCAGACTCTTAGCTGGCAAGTCGCTAGGGGAGGTGGGGGGACTTGGCAAGCCCCAGTCACAGAATGGGGGTTCACGTGGCTCTGCTCTTGTGCTGAAGGAGGGGAAGTGCCGTTTCTCAGCAGTGCTTCTCCTTGACTCATTAGTGTAGTTGGCATGTGGTTATTTTTTAACGTCTCTGCAAATATTCGTGGAAAGAGAAGGGGAATGGAAGGCGGGAGGTGTTAATGTTTACTGAGCTCCCCTTTTGTGTGTGCCTCTGCAGGGTTGAAGGCACTGGCCCCAAGCCCACTGCCTCTGGTGCAGATAAGGGGCCCATCGAACCCTAGCTGGCATCTGAAGTCACATGATCAGCCATGGGCAGAGTTGAGAATTTTACCCAGGTCAGTAGGGCTATACCACTTCAAGAGCTTGGGAGGTTTAAGTAGAGCATTTCTAGATTAGATGATCTGAATTGAGAGACAGAGGAAATCCAATTGTAAGCTCTTTAAAGAAACTTTCTGCATACTTTGGTCAAGCTTGTCTGGGTAGTAGAAGAGGATGTATGTGAGCAGGTCAGTTCCCCACTGAACCCACATGGAGCCAACTGGCTCCTTTGATAACAGAACATCCCAGTGCTCGTGGTAGGTGATGGAGTGAGTAGAAGGCTCAGATGCCTGTGGCCCAGGAGTTTATCTACCAGGCCTTTTATTAAAAGAGCTGGCAGAATTCCAATGCCAGCCTGGCTGTTTCTAACCTGAAGTAGACATGCAGATGAAGCTGTGCATACTTCTCATTGCTGGACTGCACCCCTGCAATCAGGTGATGTTTAACCTCCATTGTCATCTTGATTAGATTTATAATTACCATGGTAATACATCTGGATGTGTATGAAGGTGTTTCCAGAATGGTTTAACAAGACAGAGAAGAGCCACTCTGCATGTAGGCGGCACCATCCCATGTGCTGGGGTAGTAGACTGAACAAGCAGGAGAAAGCAAGCTTAGCACCAGTCTGCCTTCATCTCTCCACTTCCTGTCGGTGGAGGTACCCTTACCAACCACTCCACCCGGCTCCTGCCGCCATGCCCTCTCCACATGCTGCACTGTGAACCAGGATAACCCCTTTTTTTTCCCTTCAGTTGTTTTTGTTAGGTATCAGATCAGAAAAGTGAGAAAGGAACTAACTTCTAATTCATTTCAAATCAGTGTCTGACACATCCATATGACTATACACACTTCCATATATGTATATATGTATGCACACAGTAAACATGCGTGCATGTGATCAACTCAGTCCTTTTTTATTTTTTTATTTATTTTATTTTTTTTAACTCAGTACTTTCATAAAACAATACTTAACCTTCCTGTGTCCAGTGACCTTGTCTCTTTCCTGTTTTACTTGGTGTAGTCCAGTTTTTTAAATGCTTGTTCCTAAGTCACATTCACAACCCCTGGAAGTGTTGCAGACAGACCTTCGTTTCCAAAACAGCCATCCCATCTGTATCTCTTAAGAAGAGCCTCTTGGTTCAGTATGAAGCATTCTGAAGCTTAGCAGCACTGCCTGCTATCACACAGGAAATCATAAGCTGGTTTTCTAGAGTCTGTGTGCCAGAAGGGGCCAGGGAGATCTTGCTCAGCCACCATCTTCTGCTCCAGCTCTTCACTTACAGGAGCTGTGTGCATGGCACGGCTAAGTACAGAGGCTGGCACATAGGAGACATGCCTTCTGAGACATTTGCCATTCTTCCCAAGCAGGTGCGTTCTCATCTCTGTATTCCCGGAATTTGGTGTCATGCTCAAGGTGGCCTCAGTGGGTTCATGGGTGTCTAGGGAGAAATGTGGCTCCATTCAAAATGTTAGCCTGCAGGAGAGAGTGCATAATCTGCAACCTGCCTTTAAAGGTTTTGTGTGTGTGTGTGTGTGTGTGTGTGTGTGTGTGTGTGTGTGTATGTGTGGTGTATGTGTGTATGCACTTTTATATGTGGCACATATACACTGGGCACTGAAGTCATCTGGTGTCCTGCCTATCACTGTTCACCTTATTCTTTTAAGACAGGTCTCTCAGCCGGGCGTGGTGGTGCATGCCCTTAATCCTAGCACTCGGGAGGCAGATCTTTGTGAGTTCAAGGCCAGCCTGGTCTACAGAGTGAGTTCTAAGACAGCTGGGGCTACAGGGAGACCCTGTCTCAAAAAAGAAAAAAAAAAAAAAAGACAGTCTCTCTGCACCTGGAGCTAGGCTGCTGGCCAGCAAGCCCCAGAAGTGCTCTGTCTCTGTCTCCCACTGTGTTGGAGGTTGTAGGTACATATGTAGCCACAACCAGCTGTTTACATGGGTGCTGGGATTTGATATCATACCTGCTGAGCCATCACCCCAGTCTATTGTTGTAACATAGCTACAGGTCAGTGGGGAATACACACTGATAGCCCGCTGTGTGCAAGTTAATGAAGGTAACACATGAGGGGAGAGATTCCTGCTCTTAAGGAATTCATGTATAAGCAGAGGAAATGGAAGCAAGAAACAGTAAATGACACCTTCTTTCTTGGGTAGAACTGGCCAAAATGAAGGCATCAGGGAGGCACAGAGGGGAAACACTTAGCTGTGTCTTTAAAGTCTAGGTAGGAGTTTGCGAGGAAAATTCCTTGCACAAGGAACTCCTCAGAAAAGGCATGGAGGATATATTTAAGCCACAGTGATGTATGGGTGTGGCTAAAGCTCAGAGTTCATGGAGAGCAGGTGTGTAGGGAGCTCAGTGCCCTACAGAAATAGAACAGAGGCCTGAATCCCCGTTCCCTCTTTCTACCACTCATGGTGAGTGATGGCCTCCAAAGATATCTTTGTCCTTATCCATGCCCTAGCATATCTACAAACGTCACCCTAAGTGGTAAAGGAGATTCTGTGTGATTAATTAGAGATCTTAGAATGCCCAGAGTTTCTGTCACTGTGTGAGTGACCCTTAAATATAATGAGTGTCCATTGGAGAGAGAAGTGGAAGGAAACTTGGCTGTGGAGAAAACCAGTGACGTGATGAGAAGCAGCAACACAGGTGGCGTGGCTTGAGCTGGAGCGTGGGCCCACAAGCCAAGGATTGCAAGTAGCCCTGGGCACTGAAATGGACAAGGAACACATTCACCCTCATTCTCCAGAAGACCCAGCTATGCCATACCCTGACAGTAGCCTAGGAAGACTGATTCCACACTTAGACCCACAGAACTGTTGGAGGATACACTTGTGTGGCCTGTAGCCAGTAAACCTGAGGTCATACAGCAACAGTAAGAAACTAACATGCTGAGCCAGTGGGATGTCTCAGTGGGGACAAGTGTGTGCCATGCAAGCCAGATGAGATCCCCAGAAGTCACACAACAACAGGCTGAGTGTGGTTAGGGACATCTATAATCCCTGCACTCCTACAGAGATGAGGGATGGAAGCCAGAGAGTCACTCGGAAGCTTGCTGATCAGCTAGCATGAAGTATGCTGCCGTAAGAGACAGAGAGAGCATGCTGCCAGAAGACACAGGGATCGTGCCTGGAACAGCCTGAAAAGAGAACGCACTCCCCAGAAGACATCCACCCCTCCCTGTCCTCTGACCTTCCCATATGCTCCATCGCATGCAGGTCAAACACATTATACATATACATGAACAGCAGCAATTATAATAAAAATAAACTAACATACTACTTTGTTTACTTTGGAATATACTGTGTATCCTCAAGCCTCAGTTTCCCTTGTGGTTTCGATGAGAACTGTCCCCTGGGCTCATGTTCTTGAACACTTGGTGCCCAGTGGCACTCTTTGGAGAGGTTATGGAATTTTTAGCCTGTGGAGCCTTGCTGGGGGAAGTATTTCAATGGATTTTATGGTTCATACCCTCACCCCCCTTCTCCGCTTCCTGTGTGTCTGTGTCTGAATGTGATTGAGGAGGGTCAGCTTCCTGCTCGGCCACCTGTCGCCCAGCTTTCTGTCCCATGTGGACACCCCCACTGCATTCACAAGCCACAATCAACTCTTCCTTCTCTGCATTGCTTTTTGTCATGGTATTTATCACTGCAGCCAAAAAGTAACTGAAACGCCCTATGTGTAGAAGTGAGTATATTTGGGACTAATTAAGCCAGAAGCAGGAGCATCTCTTCCACACTGGCTTACTTAAACAGCCCTTAGCCCATTACCTGCCACAGAAGGAAGCCAAATTTCCTCCCCCACCTCCACCCCTGCTTTGGATTTTTGAGACAGGGTCTTACTGTATAGCCCTGACTAGCCTAGAACTTACTATGTAGACCAGGCTGGCCTCAAACTCGGAGATCTACCTTCTGAATGCTGGGATTAAAGGTGTGTGCTACCTGCCTGGCTAAATCCAAGCTTCTTTTTAAACATTTTTTTAAATTTTTTTTTAATTTTCTTTATTTCTGTATGTGTGTGAATGTACTGTCTGCATGCAAGTTTGTGCACCTGTGTCATGCAATGCCACGGAGGTCAGAAGAGGGTGTCGGATTCCCCTGGAACTGGAGTTCTCCTGGAATTGGAGTGCCAGACGGTTCTCAGCCACCATGTGGGTGCTGGGGATCGAACCCGGGTCCTCTGTAAGAGCGGTCAGTGCTCTTAACCGCTAGGCCATCTCTCCAGCTCCAATCCAAGCTTCTTTATGGAAGTAGATAAAGATGAGTGAAGAGAGGTGCTGAGACTTGGGTTTGTTTGGTTTATTTTTTGAGGCAGAATCTCAGGTTACCTTTAACTGGCATTGTTGCTGAGGATGGACTGGCATTGTTGCTGTCGATGGACTGGCATTGTTGCTGAGGATGGACTAGCATTGTTGCTGTCGATAGACTGGCATTGTTGCTGAGGATGGACTGGCATTGTTGCTGACGATGGACTGGCATTGTTGCTGACGATGGACTGGCGTTGTTGCTGAGGCTGGACCGGCGTTGTTGCTGACGATGGACCGGCGTTGTTGCTGACGATGGACCGGCGTTGTTGCTGACGATGGACCGGCGTTGTTGCTGACGATGGACCGGCGTTGTTGCTGACGATGGACCGGCGTTGTTGCTGACGATGGACCGGCGTTGTTGCTGACGATGGACCGGCGTTGTTGCTGACGATGGACCGGCGTTGTTGCTGACGATGGACCGGCGTTGTTGCTGAGGATGGACCGGTGTTGTTGCTGACGATGGACCGGCGTTGTTGCTGACGATGGACCGGCGTTGTTGCTGAGGATGGACCGGCGTTGTTGCTGAGGATGGACCGGCGTTGTTGCTAACGATGGACTGGCGTTGTTGCTGACGATGGACTGGCATTGTTGCTGACGATGGACTGGCATTGTTGCTGACGATGGACTGGCATTGTTGCTGACGATGGACTTGAATTCCTGATCCTCCTGCCCCTCTTCCAAGTGCTGGGATTCTAGGCATGAGCCACGATGGCCAGCTTTGGGTTGTGTTTGAACTGCTTGCTGGCTTGTGTTGTGGATCCCTGTAGGTGCTCAGTGGGAGGTGCAGCATGACTTCCCTGTTTTGTCTCCTGCGCTCTCACTTCTCCAGGACCTAGTGCGCCTGCTCCAGCATGTGTACCCCATGAGCAGTACAGGAGGGTTAGTGTGATTATAGTCAGGAGGACTACAATGGCCACCAGGTTACAGTGCTGATATTAACATCTGGCCACCCCTCCCCTGCCCTGCATGCTCCTGCCTTTCATCTGTTCTCAGAGCAAGACAACAGCTGCCCAGTGCCCTCAGATAGTCGTCTTGCTACCGTTAATTTGTTCTTCTGATTTTCTTTTGCAGATAAAATGGCCCAAATATTTTTGCTTGATCAAAGCACAGTGTTGTCTAATGTTGTATGTAAGGAAGTCCAAGAGGGCGATTTGACTTGTGTGTGAGTTTTAAATGACCCATGCATCCTCTTTTGCTTCATGTGAATTTAAAAGTATAATAGTTTAAACACAGGGACTTATCTGTGAACCCTAAGTTCACCAACATGGCAGGAAGGAAATAAAAAATGGAAAAACACTCAGGGGATGAAGAGATGGCTCAGTGGTTAAAAGCACTGACTGACTGCTCTTGCAGAGGATGTGGGTTCGATTCCCAGTACTCACATGGTGGCTAAGAACCTGTCTTAGGCCAGGCGTGGTGGTGCACACCTTTAATCACAGTACTCCAGAGGCAGAGGCAGGCAGATCTCTATGAGTTCAAGGCCAGCCTGGTCTATATAGTGAGCTCCAAGCCAGCTGGGACTAAAGGGAGAACCCATTTCAAAAAACATGAAAAGAAAAGAAAAACACTCAGCAGGATATAGGACAGGAGGAAGAGAACTGAGGAGACAAAAAGAGAAGAACAAATTTGGGGCACTTCCATGCAGATGGGGTTAGGAGGTGGACATCACAGGCAAGGACTCTGCTGGGAACCAGAGCAGGATGAGAATTTCCTGGCTTTTCTGCACACAGATGTGGCTTAGCAATGAGGGGATGTAGGCACCCCAGATAGCTGCCGAGATAGGCACTCCAGGAAAAAACTGGCACCTCAACCTGGCCTGCAGCCAGATGGAGTTTCTCTCTGACCCATGCGTGCTGTTGGTCACAGAGGTGACTTCAAAGCTTCTCTCTCACAGCACATGTTCCCTGTGTCCCGAGGAGTATGGTAAACAGTGACAGGTGGACTGTAAACAGAAACTACAGTGCCAGACAGGGAAGGGTCTCCTCCTCTGTGCAGACAATGGAAGGCTCCAGGCCAGTTTTCGTCTTCGGAGAGTCAGTGGAATCCAGGAGTCTGATGTTGGTGTTCAGCTTCCCCTCTGTCCCTTCCGGACCCACCAGAGGCCAGCGTCAAGCCCGCCCCTCAGACTCTGCTCTGAGCTGCTCACACTGGACTCCAATAGCCCCCAGCTTCCCTACAGCCATGCTGTGCTGGAAGCGAAGCTGCAGGGAGAAGAAGTCTGAGGTCAGCTGCCTGCTTCTGTCAGTGTCGTGTCAGTGCAGAGTCCTTGCTGGGCTGTGTGGGTCCTCAGTTGTACTCTATTTCCTCCAAGCCCAGAATGTGCACTGGTGCCCTGTCTCCAGAGTCATCAGCCTAGTCCTGTGGGGTGCCCTTTCTAAAGCTTCTGGTTTCTCACTTTGTAGGTCTCATAACCTTTGTTGTCTAAGCTTGGGCAGTGTCAGAGGGAACTTTCAGTCCCTGTGAGGGTGAGGTCTCAGTACTCCTATGCCTGGTGGGCATTCTTTCTTTAAGAGTCCTGTGCACAGAGTTCATGATTCATGGATGAGCCAGCCCTTAATAATGGACCAGTGAAGGGTCTGGACTTCCTTCTCACTTTGTAGTTGGGGAGCGATGGTCAAAAACCACCCCAAACTCAAAGCCACCTGCTGTTGCTTTGACATATATGGATTATGAAGAGCCTATAGGGAGGGCAGAAAGCTCTAACACTAATGGAAAGTCAGATGCCACTTGGGTAAGTTATACAAACAAATGCGTAAGGAGCAAAGATAAGTCAGAGAACAGCCCTAAACAGCAACAAACCTGAAAATAATAGCCTTGTAGCTGAAACAGTAAATTCCCTCATAAAACATAAGTAGGCTCCAACCCAAAGTACTCTGGAAGAACAAGGAAGAATTTTAGGACTCTTTTGTGCGGTCACTGTGTGTGCGTGTGTGTGTGTGTGTGTGTGTGTGTGTGTGT
>VZQC01005388.1:428172-471975 GCA_009823505.1 Rhizomys pruinosus
CCCCCCATCATAATCATACAGAACCTCCTCATGTGCCATGACCCCCCCATCATAATCATACACATACAGAACCTCCTCATGTGCCATGACCCCCCATCATAATCATACACATACAGAACCTCCTCATGGCGCCATGACCCCCCCATCATAATCATACCCATACAGAATCTCCTCATGTGCCATGACACCCCATCATAATCATACACATACACCAAAATAAATAAATGTAAAAATAGTAAATTTTATTTATTTATTTATTTATTTATTTATTTATTTATTTATTTATTTATTTATTTTGGTCTTTTTAAGACAGGGTTACCTTGTAGCCCCAGCTGACCTGGAACACACTCTGTAGACCAGGCTGGCCTTGAACTCATAAAGATCCGCCTGCGCCTGCCTCTGCCTCTGCCTCCCAAGTGCTAGGATTAAAGGCGTTGTGCCACCACGCCTGGCCAAAAATAGTAAATTTTAAAGGGGAGCATCTTTCACGTATTGTATTCAACTCTGGCTCAGAAGAGGCTGCTGATTTCAAAACCTCCCTGGACCTCTGCCTCTGAAAAAGGGACCCACACACAGCTGAGATGCGGGGCTTCCAGGGAGCTGGTGGAGAGACAGCCTCCCCCTTGTCTGGCTAGTTGAAAACAGAAAAGTGTTCCTAATAGAACTCGCTGCTATGGAGTGTCCCCAGCGAGGACTAATTCTTTCAGGCATGGACAGGGCCACCCGGCAGCTGACAACACTTAATAAAATTGTCAGGCAGCTATTCAAATAAGTTAGAATTATCCAAATTTTTATAGGTACCTAAAAAGAGCAAGCAGCTCTTGTCTTTACTCATAAAAAGAACACCTGTGGCCACTGGAGGACAGGACCGAGTGTTACAGCTTGCCTGGCCCCTTTCTTTGTCTCTTACACAATTTGGCCATTTCACCTTTTTCTTGTGTATGTATAATAAGGGTGTGCATGTACAAGTGTGTGGTGTTGGCTGGCGGCCTCCATGGCCCTACCTTAGCTTCTGAGACAGATCTCTCACTGAACCCAGAGCTCGCTCACTGGATGGCTGGCGGGTGATCTCCAGGGACCAGCCTGTCTCCACCTTCCCTGCACTGGAGTTACACTATGCAGTACCACACTGTTTGTTTGTTTGTTCATTTTTTAACCCAAACAATTATTTTTAATTATGCAGAATCTCAAGTATGCAGCATAAGTAAAAACATGATTCTTTTCTCAAAGATTTGTCCATACAAATAGAATTTTTCTTGTTTTATCTCTACAGTTAAATCTAGAATGAGCTCCATAGCTTTTTTTAAAGATTTATCTTAAGTGGGTCCCGGGGGATCTGAACTCATGTCCTCCTCATGCCTGCAAGGCTGGCGCTTTTCTGAAGAGGTGTTCTCCTCAGCCCCACTTCACCATGCCCCTCCCCTCACCAAGTCTCATCAGTTTTCTTTTAAGTGTCAGCACCTTGGACAGATGACCAGACCCTCCCTGAAGAGAGTGCCAAAGAGAGGGAGACAGGAAACCTGAGACTCTGGGTGAAACAGGTATCACAGCTGAGGCAGGACCTGTCCAGTCATCTTGATTCAGAAAGATGACAAGAATGGTTAAGTTTGGCCCTGGTATTTCAGGGGGTCTCTGAATAGCTTCCCATCCCACTAAAGCAAGACAGGGAACATTATCTTGGCGCGCGCCCCCCCCCAACCGACTTTGCCAGTCCTGTTCCTATATACCCTGGGCCTCACCCAGCACTGGGTCTCAGGAGCCTTGCAGCTGGCTCTGCCCATGTCTGCAGGGTCGCATGTGGCACGGTGTCCCTCCCAGTGTGTCCCAGTCTGTCTGCCTCTGAAGCATCCAGGCCAGCCTGGGCAAGGCAGAGTTCTAGTCCAGATCCCCAGACCCAGAGTGTCTTATCCTTGAAAGCTAATCTTCGGGCCACCCACCCAAGTGGTGGTGAGGGTACTGCCTTTGTGCCATGCTTTGGGACATGAAGCACTGGGCCGTGAGCTCCCCAAATCCTGTTGGAAGCTGTGGCTCTGTGTTTCCAACACTTCATTGTGTGTGGGTTGCAAGGGTTTAATTGGATGGTGGATTGGTTGCTTATTTGAGTAATTGTATACAAAAAGAACAGAAGGAAGTCTAGGAAATGGAAAGTTCTAGTTTCCCGTGAGTAAAGGAAAACAATAAATCAACGTTTCCCTGAAGATCTGAATGGCTTTTGTGCTGCGAGGACTTCTGCTGTGTTCTCTCCAGGCTCTCCCAAGGCCCCATCCCAGCACAGGGTTTTTCTCCTGGCCCCCAGCCCCAAGTCAGGCAAGAGCACAAACCACTGTGCTCTGGATCCTGCACATCTGTGTGATTTTAATCTCTGTCAGAAAACCTGATATGGGAGCCAGTGAGTAGTCTGGGTTTATTCCTTGGGTAAATTCCTCCAAAGGTGCATATTGAGCACTGGATCCTCTCTGGGTTCACTGTTGTCCCACCTGACACCCAAGCAGGGTCCATTTCCCCCTTACCCGTCACCTGTTGCTAAAACGGGCCTCTTTATTATTTTATTATTATTTTTTTAATTTTTTTATTTCAGTATGTGTATGAATGTACTGTCTGCATGCAGGTCTGTGCACCCGTGTCGTGCAATGCCGCGGAGGTCAGAAGAGGGTCTCAGATTCCCCTGGAGCTGGAGTTCTCCTGGAATTGGAGTCTCAGACGGTTCTTGGCCGCCATGTGGTTGCTGGGGATCGAACCCGGGTCCTCTGTAAGAGCAGTCGGCGCTCTTAACCGCTAGGCCATCTCTCCAGCCCCATTATTTTATTTTTTGAGATGGGATCTCACTCTGTTTCCCAAGCTGGCCTCAGACTCCTCATCCTCCTGCACTGGTACGCACCACCACACCCAGCCCAACACACTCTTTAATTAAAAAGACTTTCTCTGTTCCTCCTCCTGCAACCCGATCTTGCAGGGTAAAGTCTTGAAGAAAGAAGATATGCCCTGAACATAGGAGGCATGCAATAAGTCTTTCTGGAGTCAATTACCACGTAGTGACTGGGTCCTCATGTTGGCTTTGGCTCTTAGGAACTGTTTCCTTTAATCTTCCTGCATCTGATTTTCTGGGATATTAGAAAACCTGTGATTAAGCAGTGAATCATCCTGTGAGTAGAGGAAATGCTAAATGCAGGGGTTTTGGGCCTTGTATCATTCAGAGCTCAGGGCACTGACAGAGACAGGACAGTTACTCTCACTCCTCCTCCAGAGTGGTAAAGATATTAATTAGTTAACATTGCTTTGACTCCAGCTCCTTCTCCGGGTCATTTTTCAGGAGATATGCATTCCATGGAATCTTGAAGTATTTTATTGGAAAGCCATAATAATATATTTATTTTTACAACAGCTCTACTGAAATCTAAGTCACATACCATAAAATTCATTTTTTTAAATTATAAGGCTGGAGAGATGGCCTAGCGGTTAAGAGTGCTGACTGCTCTGCAGAGAACCCGGGTTCGATCCCCAGCACCCACATGGCGGCTGAGAACCATCTTTAACTCCAGTTCCAGGGGAGTCTGATGCCCTCTTCTGACCTCCAGCATTGCACGACACGGGTGCACAAACCTACATGCAGATGGTACTTTCATACACATAAAAAATAAATAAAAATTTAAAAAAGTAAAATAAAATAAAATTATAATTCAGTGGGTTTTTGGGATGCTCAGGTATTCATACTTTTGTACAAGTGGCGACACTATAAAATTTTAAACATTTAAAAAACATTTGATTTATTATTGTGTGTATCTGAGTACTATTTCTGCATATATGTAAGTGCACCCATGCTGTGCAGTGCCCATGTAGAAGAGAAGAGGGTTTTGGATCCCCCTGGAACTGGAATTACAGATGGTTGTTAGCTACCATGTGGATTCTGGGATTCTAACCATCTCTCCAATCCCCAAATATAAAATATTTTACTGACCCCCCCACAAGAGGGACCCCTTAATAAGCAGTCTGATCCCTCCCATTCCCCCGCTCAGCCCAGATCTACTATTTGCCAATTCCTGACATTTCTTATAGATAGAACTATATGGGACTGGAGAGATGGCTCAGTGGTTAAGAGCACTACCAGCTCTTTCAGATTCCCGGCCCAACATGAGACTAACAACTGTCCATAACTCTAATACCGGGAGAATCAGATATCCTCTTCTGACCTCCATAGGCATTATACAACATAGGTACACTTACATACATGCAGGCAATACATGCATACCCATAAAAAATAATAAAGCCAGGCGTGGTGGTGCACGCCTTTAATCCTAGAACTTGGGAGGCAGGGGCAGGCAGATCTCACTGAGTTCAAGACCAGCTGGTCTACAGAGTGAGTTCCAGGCCAGCTAGGGATACAGGGACCAAAAAAAAAAAGGAGTAGAAAGAGGAAAAGTTTAGATTGAACTATATGCTGTGTGATCTTTAGTGACTGTTTCTTTCATCTACTATAGTATTTTCAATGTTCATTCATGTAGTGTGCATTTGTACTTCATTTTTTTATGGCCAAATGATATTTTACTCTGTGCATATACCACCATTTTTAATGCTTTTATTAACAGGCATTTGGGCTGCTTGCACTCTCTGGCCACTATGAATAATGTTATATGAATATTTATGCACATAGCTATTATGTGGGCATACATTTCAATTCTCTGGGAGTCGAATTGCTGGGTCGTATGGTGACGCTGTGCTTCAGTTTGAAGAACTGCCAAACTGTTTTCCAAATGGCTGCACCATTTGCATTTCTGTATTTTAGACATAGCTGTTTGTGTGCTAGGAATACCAATAAATAATACTAGTAAACTGAGTCTTCACTTACTGCATCTATCTGGAGAGGTGAGTGCAGGCGTGGGACAGGGGAGAAGGCCTTTCTCTTCTCTGCAGCCCTCCAAGCACCAGTCCGTAGATCCAGTGTATGTGCTCTCTGAAGCTGAGGGGTTTAACAGATTCTCAAGCCTGTGGCTTGTCTGCTTGTCATAGGTCACAGTCATTTGCTTTGTTTTCTTTCTATTTAGTGCCACGCGGCGTTGTTTGGAAGGCTGTTTCCTGTGGCTTTCTGCTTGTGCTTTCTCTTTCTACCTTGCCTCATGGCTTCTTGTTGGAAGTCGCAGCTATGCTATAAAATCTTCCCGAGACCATATTCCAGTGGGATCTGGGCCCCATGGAACAGATCAACCTGGGAAGATGGCTGCTGGAAATTCAAGGAACTGCTTAGTAAAAGGTCTTCTGTAGACTAGGATCAAGGTTAACTCTTCTTCCTCCCTGTGACTTTCCCTAATTACCATGTGTCTCAACTGAGATGCACGTCACCTGATGTACAGATTCCAAGCGAAGAATGAACATTTAAACTACCCGGAAGACCTGCGCACTAAGTTAATAAGTGCCAATAACCTCAGTGATTGGAACTCTAGTGGCATCGGAATTCCCAGTGTCCCTGTCTGATTTGTTCTACAACGAATTTTCTGCCAACCAGAGATACATTCAAACCATACTCATGTTCTTGTAGTAGAGAATTTACTTCTGTGCGGTGCCTCCTCCCTGGAGCTAGTGGCTTTCGGTTTCCCTCTAATTTAATTATTTTTTTTTTAGCTTTGCCTTGTAAGCTTTGGTGCATCGTAGCCAAGGAAGAAGACCCACATTGTAATGGGAAGAGAGGCTGGCTGGCTGTGGCCTTCTGGGTTGGAAGATGGTGAGAGGGAAAGAGGGAGTTTAGAGATGAGGAGTTGAGTGCAGGAAAGCTCTCTGGGTGAACCTCTGACGGCCTCAAGAGAGGTTGCTCAAGATGAGGATTTTTGAAGCTGGTCTAATACTTGACACATGAGAGAAGATTTCATAAGGTGATGGAGCTGAGGCAGTGACTCAGTGGATAAGGTGTGTTGTGTGCAAGCAAAAAGACCTGAGTTCTGGCCCCCAACATCAAATATAAGCCAGGCAAGGTGGCACATGTCTGTAACTCCAACTCTGGGAAGGTTGGAGAGGTGGGGAACAGGAGAATCCCTGGCGTTTATTAAGTAGGCAGAAGCACTGAATGCACAAACTTCATGTCAAATGGGAGACTATGCCTCAAACAGTAAGGTGGACACCAAGGAAGACACCCAATGTTGACCTCTGACCTCTCGCCTCCATGTGCACCAAGATACATGTGCATGCACCTGCCCTCAAACACATGAACACATTCTCATATTCATTCATTCTCATTCTCTCTCTCTCTCTCTCCCCCCCCAAACACATATGAACACCTTTCCCCATGCACACAATGTTTTTTATAAAGTAATAAAAGAGTGAAGGAAAAATAGATCAGAGAAGAAGCAACATTGGTGCTTATTAAAATAGATGGCCATAGCGGTTAAGAGCTCTGAATGCTCTTGCAGAGGACCCGGGTTCGATCCCCAGCATCCACATGGCAGCTAAGAACCATCTTTAACTCCATTTCCAGGGGAATCCGACACCCTCTTCTGACCTCCAGGGCATTGCATGACATGGGTGCACAAACCTACATGCAGACAGTACATTCATACACATACAAAAAATAAATAAATAAATAAATAAATTAGATGGCCAACGAAGAAGTGGGCATCAGAGGGCAGCTGTAGGCCCTGAGTTCAGTGTTAGCTGTGAGAACTTACATGGGTAAGATGGTTTAGATCTGTGTACACCTGTTCTGCCAGCATCACCTTCCTGGTAGAGACATTACAGTGCAGCAACCAATCGTCACCATTGGGGGAACTGGAAAGAGTACATGGGGCCTTTAGGTGTTACTTTTGCATCATCCTGTACATTAAAATTAAAAGGGTTATTTTTGTTAGTTTGGTGCAGGGGAGAAGGAGGGAAATAGTGATGTAAAATGGAAAACAAGGAGATCTTGTGATATAAAGAGCAGTACAAATAGTGACATAGAATCTCCAAGGGATGCGACTGCCGAGCTCCTGACCCATAGTGACACTGACAGGTGGGCAGCCACATTGCATGGACAGCACTGGCCTTAGTCATGAGTCTCCAGTGGAAGACGTTTGTGCTTCAAGTTACAGACAGTGAGCCAACCTGGGTTATAGACAAGGAACATGTTGAAATTAACATTTTTTTAAAGACCAATGATTGGGGGCTGGTGAGATGGCTCAGTGTGTAAAGCATTTGCTGTGCAAAAGCATGAGGACCTGGATCCAGGTCCCCAGATCCCCAGATTCCCAGGTCCCCAGATCCACAGGTCCCCAGGTCCCTAGATCCCCAGATCACCAGGTCTCCAGATCCCCAGGTCCCCAGGTCCCCAGATACCCAGATACCCAGGTCCCACATAACACCAGCTACAGTAGTGCACGTCTGTAAACCCAGGACTCCTATGGAAGGGTTTCCTAGAGTGTTCACACAGTAGTGAACCACAAAAAGATCCCATCTCCAACAAGGTAGAAGCTGAGGTTCATACTGAAGGTTGTCTTCTTACTTCTGACTGTGTACCATGACATGTATACACATCAAAATGCATGGGTGCATCCGTGCACACATTCATACACATGGGACAGCTCCATGTCTTAGACACATACAGGTGTACGGGCAGATTACATGTTCCACACGCTTCTCTGTTTTGAATGAGCCAGGAAGAAGAAGGGCTGTGATCCTTGCAGACCCAGCAGCCCTGTGCCATGCTGAGTTAATACTTCTACCTGCACATATTCCAAGAGCCCCTGGACGTCTGGATAAACCCCAGCTACCTCCAAAACGGCCTCTCCAGGTCACACTGGAACTCAAACCCTAGTTCCTTTCCACAGTTTTTTGTTTATTTCTGTGCAATGTTCTGCAAGACATGTCCTGGCGGCTGAGTGCAAAACGCCGCTGAGTGTTCTACACCTTGTTCTGCTGGGCCTATATTCTACATCTGTCAGAGGAGGGCACCGGATGACCAATGTCCTGTGTCCCATTCCCACACATTTTTGTCTCTCTGTATGGGCACACCAAACCTCCCATTTTATTCTTTGACCAGAGCCTACCATCGATCTGCCAGTGAATAGAGGCTCTGACAATGACCTGTGTGTATCTCAGACATGGAGCTGTCCCAGAGCAACTGAAGTGCCACCATAGTCACCAGGAGAGGAAGGCGGAGAGGGCAACCTTTTACCCCCAAGGAAAAGAAAACACGATTTAAACTAAATACTAAGAATAAACATGCCCTTTCCCTAAGAAAACCATTTTACAATGTTTCTTTGCTCGCAGTGTGATAAACACAGTGAGGACTCTTGTCACGAACATCAGTGCTCTGCATAAGGGCTGGGAGGTGGTTCCGTAGGTAACGTGCCTGCTGTGGAGCACTGGCACCTGTCTGGATTCCCAGCACCTAGGGAAAAAGTGGATGTGGTGGCCTGTGTCAGTACTCTGTGCCTGGGGCAGTGGGGACAGCTGACCCCTGGAGTTCCCTGGCCAGCTGGCCTGCCTGAGTCAGTGAGCTCCAGGTCCAGGGAAGGGACCCTGTCTCAAGAATTAAGATAAGGCTGGGGAGGTAGCCCACACTTTCAATGCCAGCACTCCAGAGGTAGAAGTATGTGGACCTCTGTGAGTTTGAGGCCAGCCTGGTCTAAATACAGAGTTCCAGGCTAGCTGGGGCCACAAGGAGAACCTGTCTAAAAAAAAAAAAAAAAAAGTGAGACGTAATCGGTAATTTTGACCTTTAGTCTCCACACACACACCAGAACAAATGCATCTCCCACATACTTGCATGCACACACAGAAAAGAGCTTTCGTTTTCCTTGTTCTTATCTTCTGAAATATGAAATATCTCTTGTTTGATTAGAGGACAGAGTTAGTGCAGTGGAGTAGTAGCAAATGTGAATTTAGCAGATTTAGAACAAAGCTCGAAAAAAAAAATCAACTTTCTTGGTTTTAGTTTTGGAAGGGAATTCCTCCAGAGAGGAACTATGCAGCCTGGAGTCTGAGTGGAGTCTGGGGTCTGGGTATCTTTGGGAGCCTGGACAGGACCTGTGCTAATGTTGAATTAGCTCTGGTAACTGACTCTGCCTGTGGCTTGAATTTTAGGGGGAACAGCGCCCCCTCCTGGTGAGAGTGAATAGAGAGCTATGGCTTTCCAAAGTAAAACGTGGCATCTGTGCAGACTGGAGCAGTGCAGTCTGGGGAATCTGCTCTCCAGGATAACCTTGACCCTCCTGCATGGACGCAGCTCCAGGACTGAACATTTGGTCAGAGCCAAGATCCCTCAGTCTTGACTTAGGTCTTCATTTTGGCCTATGGTGTGGCATCCAGCTGCCTGCGAACTTTTTCCTTCTTTTTGCCACAAAGAAGGTGGAGTTAGGTGGAATCCCGCCCCGTCTTGTATCTGTGTGTGGGCTGACTCAGGTGCCCGTCATGTTCCATGCTTCTTAAGTGAGAGCTCATAAGTCAGCTGGTGGTAGATTCCAGGGGTTCTCAGCGTTGCCCAGAAGTTGTTTGTACATTGCGTATGTATCTGTGTGTGTATATGTGTGCATTAGTGCATGTGTATGTGCGTGCATTTGTGTGTGTGTGTGTGTGTGTGTGTGTGTGTGTGTGTTACAGGCTTGTAACCACTTCCTGACTTTCTATCTTACAACTACTTTCCCAAGTAATGCAGGTTAGCTCTTCAGGCTGGCCATCCTGATTATCCATTAATACTTAGAATTAAGGGGACTCTGCAGAAAGCTGCCGCATGCTGCCCTCCAGAGCAGAGAACTTTCATCATCTCTCCTGAGTTGCCCACATACCCTGATCCCTCCTTTGCTATAGAAAGTTGAGAGTTGGTGGTATTTTGATGAGCCCAGGGACCTTTCAGAATTGTCATCAAGTCTTTCAGTAGGAAGTGGGACAGAGCTCTTCCTTCCTCTGGACAGCAGTTCTGGCCAATCCTCAAAGGCAAAGCAAGAAACATGACCAGCTATCTAATTGGCAAGTGCCATGTAAAACTAAATGCAGGGTACAATTCATTGGAATTGGAGAGATGATTCAGTAGTTAAGGGAACTTTCCGATCACACAGAGGACCCTAGTTCAGTGCCCCAGCACCCACCGTGGGGGGCGCATAGCTGCCTGCTGCCGTTGCACTCACATGTGCATAGACACCCCCCCACACACACACACATAATTGAAAAATAAAAATTAAATGATCATGAGTTTTGGGGCTGTGGATGGAGCTCAGTGGTAGAGCTTTTGCCTGATACGTGAAAGGCCCTGGCTTTGATCCTTAACTGAATGAATGAATGAATGAATGAATATAAATTCCTATTTTTAAAATTAACATTAATTTCTGCTGGACATGGTGGCACATAGCTTTAACTTGGGAAACAGAGGCAGGCAGATCTCTGTGAGTTCAAGGCCTGCCTGGTTTACATAGCAAGTTCCAGGACAGCCAGGACTAAAGGGAGATCCTTTAGCTTCAGATAGATGATAGATAGATAGATAGATAGATAGATAGATAGATAGATAGATAGATGATAGATAGATAGACAGATAGATGATAGATAGTACACTTCAAAATAGCAGCAGAGCATCATAGGAAGCTTTAAGGTTTTCTCAGCATAGACCCTGTAGGTCCTGTGACCCTTAAGGCTGTCCCTGGCTGGGACCCTGGGCTGTGGACCTCACTCCCTCTCACGAATCTTCAGCCAGCAATGCCCCACTGAGTACTGTCACTCCCAGCTTTTGGATCCCAGCTTGACTGGAGGGTCTCTCCTCACATGGTCTTGTCCTTCCTCATTCCCTGAGGTTTCTCTTCAGGTGTCCCCTTACCGAGGGCCATCCCTGGCAGTTCTTTCCACTGCCAGCAACACTCAGTGTTTTTATTGGCCTATCATTTTCACTGAGCTTGTCCTGGAGACAGGTTTTCTCTCAGGATGGAAGTCAGTGTCATCTCTCTTTCCTGTTGTCCAAGCCTTGTGCAGTACAGTGCATAGGTGGTGCTCGGGACTCGAGGGTGCACAGCACCTGTGGAGGTACAGTACGTGTAGGTAAACAGAACTGTTGAGGGGCTTTTATGCTGAGAAGGCAAGGCCAAGACCAGGGGGTCTGGAAAGGGTGTAGGCTCTCTTCCCAAGTTTCTCATGCAGGAGTGCTTTCTGCTAACCTCTGTCTTTCCAGATGATGTTTGTGAGATCCAGATCCCACATTCTGAAACTACAGAAGAAGGGCCTGTAGGGAAGAGACTGACTCCATCTGAGGCTTTGGGGAGTGTCAAAGCATACCCCTGTGTGAGGTGTGTTAACAGCCACAGAGTGGGAGGGTGCTGAGGGCCAGGTGCTAAAGCAAGGCTGGGTTAAGAAAGATGGATCCAGGACACCTGGGGCTACATAGAGACCCTGTCTCGAAAAGACAAAAAAAAAAAAAAAAAACAAAAAAAAAAAGAGAGAGAGAGATGGCTTGGGGGCTGGAGAGATGGCTTAGCGGTTAAGAGCACCAACTGCTCTTGCAGAGGACCCAGGTTTGCCACATGATGGCTAAGAACCATCTTTAAGCCTTTAATCCTAGCACTCGGGAGGCAGAGGCAGGTGGATATCTGTGAGTTCAAGGCCAGCCTGGTCTCTATAGTGAATTCAAGGACCCCTGGGGCTACAGGAAGACCCTGCCTCAAAAAGACCAAAGAAAAGGAGGCAGAGGCAGGTGGATCTCTGTGAGCTCAAGGCCAACCTGGTCTATAGAGTGAGTTCTAGGTCAGCTGGGGCTATAGGAACACCCTGACGAGAGAGAGAGAGAGAGAGAGAGAGAGAGAGAGAGAGAGAGAGAGAGAGAGAGCTCAGCAGCTAAAAGCACTGGTTGCTCTTGCAGAGAACCGAAGTTTGATTCCCAGCACCCTCATTGGGCAGCTCACAGCTATCTGTAACTGCAGTTCCATGGAATCCAGTGCCCTCCTCTGGGCTCTACAGGATCTGCGTGCATGCGGTACACTCACATACATGCAAGCAAATATATAAATATTTTTAAAAGAAAGTTAACTATATAGACATATGCTTTCTTTTTTTCTTGAGCAAATGTGTAAAGACAATTTCATTATGTGGTCAGTATGCTTGTATGTTTTTAAGAAAGAACAAAACTTTTCATTCAGCACTGGAGCTTCAACCAATGGTGTGTGAGAGTTAGAGCGTGCCTGCCAGTACTTGAAATGGTCGTCTGTTTATTCTAGCTCTTCTAGGGAGTAATCTGTGGCATTTGTGAATTTCACTTAAATACCAAAATGACTAGCAGTCCTGAGCATGTTCTCCTATACTTGCTTCATACCTGTGTTCCTTATATGGTGAAATGCCTATTAAAATATGTGGCCCCTTCAGAATTGTTATTTAGCTAAGCATGGTGGTTCATACCTATGATCCCAGCACTTGGAGGGTAGAGACAGGAGGATTAGGACTTCAAGTCTAGCTTAGCTACCTAGGAAGTTGGAAGTCATCCTCAGCGACACGAGAACTCAGCAATCAGGAAAAGTTATGTTGTCTGTAAAAATTCTTTATGTATTTTAGAAGAGGAACCTGGCAAGAAGAGTACTTGCCTTTAGTCTGGGATCTTCACACTTACAATGATTCCTAAGAATCAGCATTTGAACCCAAGTATAGACCCAGCTGGTATTGGAGTCAAGAGCTTGTGCTCTGAGTTCACACCCCAGGGTCCCATCTTGGGTCCACCTGTTTCTGTGATGCCCACTGACCTCTCTGTTAGAGTTTGGTTTTGTTTTCTTCTGTAGAATAGGAACACACCTTCCTGTGAGAGCATACAACATGCGAAGCACTCCCCACAGTGTTAGCTGTCCACATTGTCACCCTGGGGGAAGTTGAACAAGCCACTTTTGACACCCCTTCACTGTCCGGGTTCATAAATGAACAGCTCTTTGTAGTTCTGTTTTTCTGATTGAACTTAAATCATATTGGAGCTCTACCTATTATGTCTCCTCCATATATAGACTAGTCCACTGAAATGGGGACATGCTTATTTGTGTGTGTACATGTGCTACATGTGTATGCACATATACATGTGTGTATATGTGATTGTGTAATACCCTATTTACACACACACACACACACACACACACACACATAAAGTGAAACAGGTCCTCAGCTTTAAGTCTGTAGACTTGGCTCGTCCATCACTGCTGTCTCTCCGCCAGCACTCCAGCCCCCGAGTCATGCTGCTTTCTCACATACATGGGGAAGAAAAATGAATTCATGTCCTTCCAGCTCATGGATTCCGCCAGTCCTTGCTATCCCGGGAGATTCCACTGTTTCCTCTAACAAGTGTGTTTGTTTTAGTTTTACTTCTGTTGTGACAAAATACTCTGACAAAAATCAACTTGGGGAACAAAGGGCTTCCCTCAGCTCTGTATTTCAGATCCTAGTCCTTCGTGACCAGGGAGGTCACATCATATCCATGGTTTGCAGTAGAGAGCACTATACACTATATATACATGTGTGGTACAGATGGCGCTCTCTGCTCTTATACTGTCCAGGGCCCTAAACCAGGGAATGGGGCTGTCCACTTCCAGGCTGAGTTTTCCCACATCAATTAATGCAGTCAAGAGCGAGCACCCCCCACACAGGCCCACAGGCCACCCTGGTCTCGGCAGTCCTTCACTGAGATTCTTTCCCCAGGTGATGCTGGCTTGTGTCAGGTTGAACATCATACTTTATTTGGGGGGCTGGCGTTTCCCTTCCTCCCCACCCTTCACTCCCCCACCTGTCCATCACTGCCTTTTCTGGGAGGCGTTCTTACTGCTGGTTCCATTATTAGCCTGCATGTCACAGGTGAGATTTGAGAAGCACCATCAGAGAACCAGAGTCTGAGTCGCTCTGCATCCAGTACCGCACTGATTTCACAAGGCTCAGCCCATTTAGTGCACAGAGGAATCTCAGCCAAAATTTAGGCATGGCTAGTTTTTCTTATTACCTTGAAATTAGTCTCGATTGCCCTGAAATTATTGAAGACTGACCACCATGTAAAGCCGTTTCCCCTTCCACTAATCTCACTAACTGGCTGCCTTTGTTACAAATCTTTTCTCCTGGCCAGCACAAAAATTTTTTTCTCTAAAAGGCATCTCCTGAAGCCAGTCAGTCATATTCTCTCCCTCCCTCCCTCCCTCCCTCCCTCCCTCCCTCCCTCCCTCCCCCCTCCCTCTCCTTTCACTTCTGACTTTGATTACTGGGCATACTGCACCACTTCCCGCCGCCACGCCTCCTCCTGCTTTCCCAAGGCCAGGATCCCCTGCCATTAGGCCTCTCCCTTTACAATACCATTGGTCAAGTGACAAAGCACATCAGACACGGCATCTAAAGACACCATAAAAAGTAACAGTGGAGTTTTTTATTATTTATAGAGAAAGGTGTGTATATTGCAGGATGTGTTAGGAGGTACCAGAAGCTGAAGTAGGGGAGAGAGGGCATGCATCCCCCACTGCCAGAGATCACTCTTGCCTGATCAAGCACTGCTGGTCTAGTTTCTACACACTTTAAAAGTCATTTGTTTTCCTCCTGGGTGCAGCTCCAGTTTCTCCTTCCATTTCACCTATCGTTATTGATCTTCTAAGTCTCACATTTACTTGCTCTGTAAGTTTCCATCTAGTATTGAATAGTCAACTTGGAAAGATATTCTCTTGTTTTCGTCTATTTAAAATGGTTCTCTTTTCATCCACTTGAAAGGTAAACAAAAATCAGCACATGAGAGTGACAGTTCATGATGGGAATTCCAAAACTGACTGAGGCAGACACAGGAGGTTCACCAAGAGTTGGAGGCCAGGCTGGGCAACATAGCAAATTCAAGGCTACCCTGGGCTACTTAGTGAGTTCAGAGCTAGCCTGGGCTTCTGCAGCATGAGATCCTCCTGTTTCACTCTTCTATAACACTCGGTTCCATTTTGTTGGCCTACACCATTCCTGATTAGAGATTTATAGTTTTAGTATAAATTACTTTTGTATGGTTTCTGGCTGTAAGAATTGAGTTTTCTGAAGGTTCCTCATCTACACTGTCAGTCTTCCTCAGAGAAATGTCCTACTTTCTGTAACATGACTAGGCATGTGAGTGAGAGTTCTGGCTCCTGTAAATATGTTTTGAGTCAAAATGAAGTTCTGCCTATGACTGATTTTCTGACGATATTTTTTCATAAATAATAATAGCAATGGCTTTCGGAAAGTAAGTTGTGTGGCTGGCCCACACAACTGGGCCTTGTTCTTCCCATCTGTAAAACAAAGAGCTCAGAGGGACTGAACCACTACTCTGTGTATTGGCACAGGTCTGCTGTGTGTGTGTGTGTGTGTGTGTGTGTGTGTGTGTGCGTGTGTGTGTGTCCCTGTGTATTTGCTGTGCCTGTGTGGAAGCCAGAAGTTGATGCTGTATGTCTTCCTCAATTACTTTGCTACCGTAACTTTTTGAGCAACAACCTCTCACTGAACCTGACATTCAGGGATTGACTAGACTGGCCAGGCAGCCACCCCCAGGAAGCCTCTGTGTCTACCCTCCCCAACCCCCAGGATAGGGTTACCGGTGCACTATGCCTAATTTTTGTGTAGGTTTTGTGGGTCTGAACTCAAGCCCTTGTGACTATACAGGAAGCACTTTACACTCTTCCTCCTTTGCCCAGCCCCAAGGCCTCTGCAGAGGAGAAGCTGGAAGGGCTGGCCACTAAGAAGAAAAGCAATACTCAATTTCATGGAAAGCGTGCAGCCTTGGCATGATGCAGCTTCACCTTCCCAGGCTGCTTTGAGCAGAAACAAGCTCACAGGAGGTGTGGGTAGCTGTAGAGGCACTAGAGGTAGGAAGATGGCTGGGGGCCTTGCTCCTCCTCCTAAATGCATGCCTTCTACCGGTGTGCGGAACTGGAGCATCTGTCCTTGCCCTAGGTGTGTGTGCATGAAGTCGCTTTGGGAGTTCCATCCTCTAAACTGGATTCATTCTGTGTTTATGGGATTAATGGCCAAGTTTAGGTCACCTAAAGCCTCTGGATGTTTGGGAACTGTGATAAGAGCCCGAAGTGCTCGGGGTTTATGATGCAAAGTAGATCTGTATGTTGCACCCAGCAGTAGCAGTGTGGATAACATGGAAAAAAAAATAAAAAGACCCTTATATGCCCGGAGAATGCCACCGTGCTGCGTCGGGAGTCTTGTCTTTGCAGTTTAAAGAGTATCCAGTAAATCCAAGTGGAGCATCCGGGAATCTTCGAGATCCCTCCACATTCAGCCACCAGGCAGAGCACACCCAGGTGACAGCTTGTGTGGGGGCATCAGAGCATCTTGAACCAGCAGCACTGAAAGCTGTGTGCAGCAGTTCCTCAGTACAGCTGCCACATGTGGAAACATCTGTCCAAATGGCAGCCAAGTTTGGCTGCCCCGGATTGTTCTCAGCAGTTGGTTAGTCGCCCTTTCCAGAGAGCTGGAAGAAAGCCACTGTGTACACAGCAGATCACCTGACATCCTCGATCTGTCCTAGTACCTCTGCTTTGACCCGTACTCACTGCTTGTGCATGTGTCCTCCCAAGGTCAAGGACCAATCACAGAGAGCCTGGGGGAGGTGGTATACAGACTTCAGGTTGAAGGAAAATCAGTTTTTAGCCTTTGAAGGTTTGGGTTTTCTCTATGAAAAATGGATAGCATGCCACTGACCAGCCCAGGAGGTAGACTGTAATCATCTGCACATCTTCCAGAGCCAGACAGACTGGATTCAAAGTTGTTACCACCACTTTTTATTAGAAGAATGACATTGACCAAGTTATTTGACCTCTCTGTCACTGTGTCCTTATCTGTGAAGTTCCTGGTTGAGTTGTGGTAATTAAAGACATGCACACTGCTCAGAGGTGACTGGGAACCTGTGCAAGGTGGCTGCAGGGATTAGGACTGATGTCTGTGTAGCAAGTTGAACATGATTGGGCTTAATAGAAGGTGGTGGGTACTGATACCATCTGTGCCGTTCACTCCCCACACACTGCTAGGCTGTGCTTGTCTGTTAACTGGAAGAGTGCCTCAGTGTGCAGGCTTATTCTGGCCTGTTTGTTTCATTATCGTATTCACACATTCTGGGTCTTTAGACCTCAAATGTAGATCAAACTCAAGGTCAGAGATGAGCCCCAGCGTGGAGCCTAGGGCTTTCTTCTAATTGTGCAGGCATCGTAGCCTGGTGAAGCCTAGTGAATATGCATTATTGACTTCCTTTAATCTTGCTCTGATTCATTTCTGTCCAAATGAAAAGGAGACTGGAGAGAGATTGTAAATTACTCAGGTTTAGGAAAACAATGAATCATTTCTAAAACCTGTCTCTGAGTAGATGCCCCTCTGTTCCACATGGCACCCTGTCCCCTGCACAGTGTGGTGTGTGCCTGCTAACCCCTGGGTCATGTTGCTTCATGGTACATGTGGAGCAGCTGAGGCTAGGACAGGCACTTTGACTCTGGGTACTGACTAGAACAATGGTTCTCACCAGGTGGTACCAGGCCAGCTCCATGAGCCACACTCATGGAGTGGATTTGTTCCATTTACAACATCTGGCTGCACTCAGCCCTATAAACCAACAACTGGGGTGAAGTGGAATGTAGTCTGCACCTTCACAATCCTTCTGGGTGTCTGGGTGTCACAATGCCTGAGGCAGTTTGAGACCTTTGCCACACTGGTTAATCTGAACCGCAGTGTTTTGTAAGGACAGTCTATGGCTGGAGGTACCTGTTCCCCTCTTCTCCCTCCCCAGGCAAATACATACCTGTGACCACACAATCAGAGCGGTAAATTGAAGCCAATTAGCAGCTCAGTAACTGCCAGTACTTGTCACCAGGGTGGTTGTTAGTAATTAGCACTAATGACTCTGGAGAAGAAAACAGTTGTGGTTCAAAGACATCCCCAACATTTGAATTTGAGGTGGGTTTTTTTTTTTTCCCCTTCAACATTTTCTGCCATATTTTTTTTTCCTTCTTACATCCATCACAGCTGGATCGAGTCTCCTCCTGAGAGAAAATCACTTGGAGGCTTAAAGGAAGTCAGGTTTTTAAAATGTTCACTAGGAGGAACTGGTTCCACTGGGTATGCGTGTAGAGTGGGAGGTCACCATCTGTATGCACCAGCCCTCCTCCTGTAGGGATGTCGAAGTGTGCACTACTGGCCGGGTGTGGCAGCACACTCCTTTGATCCCAGCACTTGAGAGGCAGGGGCAGGTGAATGAATCTCTGTGAAATTGAGGCCAGCCTTTTCCACACAGTGAGTTCCAGGTCAGCTGGGACTACAGAGAGACCCTGACCCCAAAAACAACAACAAAATGTACACTGTAGCTTTCTTGTAGAAGCATAAACTGATTTGTAGGCAGGCCAGAAATGGTTAGAGGAGACCACAGAGGACAGTTCTCTTTCTGCCATCTTTGTGAGCAAAGAAGGAACTGAAGAGAGAACTGCTCAGAGAACTTCCCATCTGTCCTTCTACTTTGTCTCCACATTTTGACTATTCTAGGGACCCCAGATGTTCATCCTGTTATATCTTGTTTACCTCAGTTAGCCAAGGTCCTTCACTAGATCCCTACTGTAGCGGATGTCAGAGCCCAGCCTCTTGAGCGTACACGAGACATGAGCAGCCTTAGCCGTGTACTCAAAGCCCCACCTTGGGCTTCATTTCTGGCACCACATGCTGCACAGACAGCTTTGTTTCTTGGTAACTTGCTAAACCAAACATGCACCCTCAGGTCTGCCTCAGCTGACAGTAATCCCGTTTGTGGACACTAGCTCATCACCCTGCTTGGCCACATCTCATCTTTAAGGCTTCCCTCCCCAACCATCACTCTACCTTTGATTGTCACAACTAGGGGGACATGTGTGTTTGGATCACAGCATGGGACTCTGTCGTGGGTATTGATTCTGTTATCTATTCATGAGTACACCTAGTCCCTCTTCCTACAGCCTGTATCTTGGCTCTTTGGTTTCCTGAATATTTAACACCTTTGCTGCCCAAATAATACTCATAGTGTGGTTTGTTGGTTTGTTTGTTTGTTTGTTTGTTTGAGACATTGTCTCCATGCACTTCCAGATGGCCTGGAACATGCTTTGTAGTCCAGACTGGCCTCAATCTCACAGAGATCCATCTGCCTCTGCCTTCTGGGGCCGGGATTAAAGGTGTATATCACCACACCTGGCAATTCTCATAGTTTTTAAGTGGCAGTGGGAAGCTTGCTAAATAAGAGCCAGACAGAAAGGAATCCTATAACAATTTTATCTAAAGGAATGGGTGTGTTTGTGACCACGTGGATTCTTTTCTGGGTTCCTGGCCTTCCCTGAAAATTTACAAGTTCCTTTCAGCTTAGGCTAAGAGGCTGGGTCCCCTGTAGGTTGTAGCATCAGTTATTCATCCATAACAGGGGTCCTGGTCTGGGTTGCTCTGGCTCTGTTCCAGGACCTTGTCCAGCATTGTCCTTCATTGCTGGGCTTAAATAGAAAATTGCTCCAGGGCAAGTAAGAATCTATCTTTCTGTTCATATATCTTACACAAAATGCCTTTATGCTTTATCCACACATTATCTGCATAGCCTGAAGAGAATCATCTGGTAGTGGTGGCTGCAGGGGCTGACTGAGAATCATATATGTTATTTTAAAATAATTTTGTATATGAAACAAAGTTATGTGGTGTGGATTGTCTATGTTGGCACACAAAAAGTTTGAGATTTCAGAGCATTTCCAGATTCAGGTTTGGATTCCAGAATTTGAGATGGTCAACCTGAAATTGCATCCACTGTAGCCCATCCAGTGCTCTGTAGGACAGTGTCTTGGACACCCTCAGAGCAAGGTTGTTGTCAGCTCAGTCATGAAGCTTCAGAAAGTGAAGAAAGGAAAGAACATTGATTCTAAATGACAGAAACCAAAATATGCATGATCTCAACCTGATAAGGAGTTCCAAAAGCCTGGGATAGCTCTGACCTTAACCGAGACATCAGGCAGCCTGTGATGGACCTGGCTATGCTGAAGAATTCACTGTTTCATGAGACCGTCCTTGTCTCTTTCCGAACATTTTCTGTGTTCAACCCCGGGTATTCTCCCATCAGTCCTTCTTTTATTCTGGCTTTTGTCTCTCACCATGCTACATGAACTCCATGCCCCAGCATTACTGTTCAGGTGCCTGAACTGCCTCTGATTGGCCAATGAGCCATTTCTTCTTCCACAGAAACCAGCCCCAGTCCCAGCAGCCCTGTTGGGGGGAGGGAGTTAGGGATGATGTGAGAGCTGTTCAGAGGATTTGTAGAAGCATTCTGTTCTTCTCATCTCTGCTGTGATATTACCAGTCATTCAGACAGCTGTCTGCCTGCCACTGCAAACCTGGCTGTGCAGAGCCGCCCAGCCCAGCCCAGCCCCATGCCCCAGCCCCAGCCCCAGCCCCAGCCCCAGCCCCAGCCCCAGGCCCAGCCCAGCCCAGCCCCAGCCCCAACCCCAGCCCCGCCCAGCATCCAGATGACCCGCAGGGAGGATGTGTTGCTTCTTAGGGGCACCTCATTCTGTGGGTGGAAGTCCTGTCCTAAGGCCGGCTCCTCTGTGCACACTGGGACAGAGAAAGCCAGGGGACGTGGAGAGGCTGCCTGAGCTTTGTGCCCATCCAGTCCCAGTGACGTGACGGCGACTAATGCGGGCTCTTCTTAGTTGCTTTTCACTCCTTACAGAGGTAGTTCTCTCACTTGAACCCGGAGTTTATCAGTTCAACTAGTCTAAATAACCAACTTGCCCCAGGGCCCCCATCTCCGCCTCCCGAGCACTGTGTTTACAGGAGAGCTGCCATGCCTACCCCAAAACTCACCCCCATGATTCCATGGAACGCCTTTCTACCCAATGAGCCGGCTCCCTAGCCACAAATACGGGTTCTTTTAGGAATTCCCTATATAGTGAACTTTTTTTTTTTCAACAAGGAGACTGCTCAAATTGGGCTTGCCTCCTCATAGCTGACACCTCAGCCATGGGGCTGCCTTCTCCCCCGGTCACTGCTTTGCTCTGTGTCAAGGAAAAGCAGCAAAAGTGTGAGAGCTGTAGCCGTGGCCTGCCGTGTGCCAAGATTCGTTGTGCGCTCCCATGGCCTTTACCGTTTCTGAAATCTCCGTGTCTACTTAAGGTGTTATATTTTGTTAACTGCTCTAGTTCTTTTTTAAAATGTCAACATTTTACAGCAAATGTGATGCTAACACTCCATGTGAAGTATTGGGTCTTGTAGTTGTAACAACCCTGCATCCTGCCTGAATGTGGGAACTGAAACTCAGGAAGGGAGGGGAGAGAGACAGAGGGAGAGAGACAGAGAGACAGAGGGAGAGAGACAGAGGAAGAGAGACAGGGAGAGAGACAGAGAGAGAGACAGAGAGAGAGACAGAGGGAGAGAGACAGAGGGAGAGAGACAGAGGCTGGACTTTAATGCTTAAAGTTTTTGTCAGTTTTTTTTTTACTTTATTTTTATTATGTGTGTATGAAGGTTTTGCCTGCATATATGTAAGTGTCCTGTGTGTTCAGTGCCTGTGGAGGCCAGAAGAGGCTCTGAAACTGGAGTTCACTCAGTCATCAGCTGCCATGTGGGTTTTGGGAACTGAGCCTGGTTCCTCTGCAGAAGCAGCCAGTGCTGAGCCACCTGTTCAGCCACAGTCTTGTTTTTCTAGGGATACAGTTCATCTGCCATAATCATCCTCTCACAGAGTCCTATGGCCATCCAACTTTAAAACAAACACTTCAATAGTCCCTGCAAAAATCCTGTGCCTCTCCTCGCCCCTTCCAACCGCTACTCCGCCTTCCAAGCCCTGGGCAAACCTCTAATGTGTTTTCTGCCTCTGTGGAATTTGCTGTTCCAGATATTTTGTGTGAATGGAATTACCTGTCACACAGCCTTTTCTCGGCGTAATATTAGCATTTTTCATCTGCGCTGCAGCAGGTGTTAGTGTGGCATTCTGTTTATGACCAAGTACTATTCCAGAGCACAGCTGTATCTCACTTTATCCATTTATCACTTGGGCATTCAGGTTGTTTCCAGTTGATCCCTATGAATGATACCCACTGTAGTTTGAATGAGAAATATCCCTCATAGGATCAAATGTTTGAACATTTGGTCCCCAGCTGGTGGCACTCTTCTGGGAGTCTGTTGGAACTTTGGGGATAAAAAGAGCTGCCCAAACTCTGCTTCCTGGTCTGCACTGTGTAACAAGCAGCTCCCACACATGCCTGCTGCCATGGAGAGAGGCACTCCAGCTGCCAGTGCTCCGCCTCAGGACAGACGGCTCCCCCTGAACCAGCACGGATCCTTCTTTCCTTAAGTCGCTGTCAGGAATGTCCTCAGTGTCACGAACAGTGGTGGCTACAGTAGTGCTGTGAGCATTCGTGCTCACAGTTACGTGAACAGACACATGTTTCTGCTTCTCCTGGCTTATACCTAGGGACGGAATGGCAGGGCCATCTCTCTGGTAACCACCCTGTCATTAGGAGTTTGAAGGCTTGCCCAATCATTTTCCTAAGCTAGTCCATCATATCTTGGGGACTGCTCTTGATTGATATTGATGAGGAATCATCTTGGGTGTTCTGGGTAACCCGCTGCTCCCCAGACTGCTCCACGTCACAGCTCACTTGGTACTTTAGGGTACCTTGCAGTTTCTAAAGCACCTACCTGCTTAGCACTCCAGTTTGGCAGCTCTCTACCCCTGTTTCCTTGAGCCTGTCAACTGTTTTCTGTTAAAGTGAATTGATGAAAGGGTTTGTGGATGCTAAAAGCCGACTGTTTGCCTTCAATTGCTGTGATGTAATACTGAGTAAACCTACTTGGAGAGGAAAGGGTTTATGTGGCTTACAGATCACAGTCCATCATCAAGGGAAGCCAAGGCAGGACCTCAGGGCAGGAACCCAGATGCAGGAGCTGAAGCACAGACCATGGAGGAACAGTGCTGACTGGCTTGCTCCCCTGGCCCATGCTCAGCTGGCTTGCTTATACAACCCAGGACAAGCTGCCCAGGGGTGGCAGCACCCACAGTTTGCCAGGCCTTCCTACATCACTCAGCAGTAGAGAAAATGCCTCCACGGGCATGGCCACAGGCCAGTCCAATGGAGGACATTCTTTAATGGAGATTCCTTCTACCCAGATGTCAGTAGTAAGTACCGCTAGACCTGCTCAGACATCTACATGAAGCGTGGAGCGTAGTGGGTGCCCATCGCTCACTCTGCTCTTGTACTTGAATTCCTGGTGTGCTGTACGCTAGCACACAGTAGCGGGTGGAGAGGCAGGTGGCTCCATTTTTCAGAGAACAAAGGCGTTTTTCCAATTCTGATTGCCCATTCTGCTGTATGTCTCCACACAGCTCTCCCTCCCAGGTCACTGTATATGACATTGGTGTCCCGAGGTTCTGGGATGAACCACTCTACTTCCCGCTCAAGGCCTCAGCCACTGTTCTGCCATCAAACTGGAACTCTCTTCCATATGCTCCTAGGTCAGCAACCAGCCTGTTCTTGGTTGACAAGGGTGCTCCTGTGTTCTTTTAGTTTTACCTCTTCTTCACTGTCTCAGGAGAGTAACCTCATACAGATTTCTCCTGTCCTAAAACCTCGATAGGTACCCAGAGTTACTCCTTCCTAGCACTCTTCTCCACTGCCTTGTTGAATGGCAGCTGCATGATTTAACACCCACATGCACTACTAGACTGCACACCCTTGAAAGTCACTTGCTTCGGGCTGTAATGAAAGCATCACCGAGCTCTATGCCTGGTGACTAAAGCGCCTGAGAGCAAATTGCCTGCTGCTCCCTCTGGAGCAGGCACGGTGATGGAGTCGGGGTACGGGCTCAAGAAAATGGAGGCGTTAGGTAGGTTTTGGCTAAAAACACATGGGCCCCTTCCCTCTAGTTCTAGGAGAGAGGCCGTGAGCATGTAAGAACAGACCTGAGAACTGCCGCCAGTGAAGTGATTGCAAAGAAGCCAGCCAGCTGCTCTGCACAGAGTTGATTAATCTCCATCGCCTCCCCCCTGCCCCCACCCGTGACCTCCACCAGCCCTGATCCTCACACGCAGGCATCTGAGTGAATGTCCCAAGAACTTGGCTCCTTCACAGCAGGCAAGGGATCCCTTCCTCCCATCCCTCCTGCGTCAGCATCTTCTGTTTCCTGGTTGCCTTTGTGAGGACTGCGCCTCTCACTAGCCCTTCCTCACTCGCTGCCTTTGAAGTATCAGTAATAAACTTTTACAGATGGTGACAAGAAAAGCCTCATTAGCTTCGTCCCTGACTCAGAGAGTGGCTCTAATCCACTCGCCTTCTGAGTCCAGCTCTTTAATGTATCATTTTCAATACTGAACCTCTCGAACACGCTGGAACTGCTTTGAAGTATGGCAGCCTGTCCTCACCCCTCCCCACA
This sequence comes from Rhizomys pruinosus, assembly GCA_009823505.1. Classification (NCBI taxonomy): domain Eukaryota; kingdom Metazoa; phylum Chordata; class Mammalia; order Rodentia; family Spalacidae; genus Rhizomys; species Rhizomys pruinosus. The sequence continues at coordinate 452,491 of VZQC01005388.1, forward strand.
CTCTGAGCTCCTCTTTGTGTTTTGGGTCCTTCCATGCAGGATTCTGGACTGAACCAGGAGGCTTTCCATAGACTTCCAAATGCTTCCAGCAGTCTTCCTGGTCTAGGAGTGAGGAGCGTGTCCGTCCCCTGTGCTCACAGCATTGTTTCTGGGAGGCACAATTCTTCTATCCTTTAACTGTGAATTTCCATTAAGCCATTCACTGGGCATCTGTGTCAGCCAGGGCTAAAGTAATAACAGTGTAGTCCACTAATTGGCAGCCCCACTCATTAGATAAATAACACCATCTATAGTACCTTCTTTCCCTCCCAACAGCCACGTGAGCAAAGATGCCTTTGTCTTCCCCATTTATCTTATCCTGTGTATGCGCTCCACAGAGGTCAGAGGACAGCCTCAGTATTAGTCCTTGCCTTCCTCCTTATCTGAAATAGGCCTCTTCCTATTCGCTATTTTTTTTTTTAATGTCTCCAAGACCTGAAACTGAAAGCCACCAACCAGCCAGCCAGTCATGTGTCACTGGAAATGCTGTAGCACTGGAACCTATTCGCTATTAAGTAACCAGACTAGCTGGTTCTCATAGTTCCAGGGATTTTCCTATCTCTGCCTCTCATCTGTCTGTAGGAACACTGGGATTACAGACAGGTACCACCCTGCGCAACTTTTCCATCCGGCTCCTCGTACTGAGCTCTCCAGCCAGCCCAGCCTCATCTTCATTTTTACCAAGTCTGCAGTTAGACTTGGACAGAAGGATACACAGACACACCAAGGACTTTCATTTGCCTTGTAAACCACAAAGCTCTGAGACCTGTTTCCCTTTAACAAACACACTAGAATTCTTATTCCCAAATGGTCTCCCCTGGGAGATGTTGCGCTTCAGTGATGGCTCCCCCATGCTTTAATTGTCAACATCATGGTCCTCAAAGAGTGATTGTATCTGTAATTGGACAGGTAGGATTAGGGGTTTTGGAAGATGGAGATCAAGTGAGTGCTTTGCTGCATAAAGATGTTCCAAATTGAAATTCAATGGTCTTTTGCAGAAACACATCATCCAGTTAGCATTTCCTGTGAACAAAACAGCAAGCTAAGCACACAGCCGCCTCCCAGGTGAATTGGACCCCATCTCTGCCTTGAGACGCCTGTGCATAGGAGAGAAAAACTTTAAACATACCTGCAGATGACCTCACATACATACGTTATGTGTTTTAGTGTACATACAGCTTTCTTAAGCTATAGAAGTTTATATTTGGGGCTGGAGAGATGGCCTAGCGGTTAAGAGCACCGACCGCTCTTGCAGAGGACCCGGGTTGGATCCCCAGCACCCACATGGCGGCTAAGAACCGTCTGTAACTCCAATTCCAGGAGAACTCCAGTTCCAGGGGAATCCGAGACCCTCTTCTGACCTCCGCGGCATTGCACGACATGGGTGCACAGACCTACATACAGACAGTACACTCATACACATACAAAAATAAAATTAAATTAAAATTTTTTTAAATATTAAAAAAGAAGTTTATATTTATGATTTAAAATTATATGTTTTGTGTTTGATATCTGTTAAACACATTATTGTATAACATGAGTTTGCAACTCCTAATGCTTATAAGCAAAGAAAATTCAAACTAGCCTGGCCTGAATAACAAGGCAGTGGATTGCCTCACGTAACTAGAAGGCGGAAGCAAAGGTGGGTGTTGTGTGGGCTCTGGCTCCTGTCTCCAAGCCGACTCCTTCTTGGTTGCAGGAAGAATGCTTTGTTGAGACTGTACCTTCTTGGTCCCATAACTACTCCTTTGCCAGCCCATATAAGTAAATAACTGGGTTATTTGCTAGTTACCCTCATCAGACAGGGTCCACACTTTGAATATAATGTAACAATTGGCTCACCAAAATCCCACCCTTGCATTCCTGAACCATATTCAAGGCATGAAGCTTTGACTTACAGTTCACTCTGATCCCCCAAACTCTACCTTCCTACCACACGTTATCCTTGTCCATTGCAAGATGGTAGCTGAAGTGCAGTATTAGAGAAGCGCTGGGTGTCTGTCATCCCAACACTCACATCAAGTCACCTGTAAAACCACCTAAGTCATGGAGCTGGAGAGATGACTCAGTGGGTAATAACATTGGCTACTCTTGCAGAGGACCCAGGTTCAGTTCCCAGAACCCACATAGCAGTAAACAACCTTGTCTCAGGGGATCCGATACCCTCTTCCGGCTTCTCTAGGCATTGCTTGCATGTGGCACAATTACATATATCCAGGCAAAACATTCATACACATAAAATAAAAATGAATAATTCAAAGAGTAAAACCACACAACTCTATTTTATGGTGAGTCTCTCTCTCTCTCTCTCTCTCTCTCTCTCTCTCTCTCTCTCTCTCTCTGTCTCTCCTTTTTGAGACAGGATCTGCCTGGAACTCACTATGTAGACCAGGCTGGCCTTGAATTCACAGAGATCCACCTGCCTTTGCCTTCTGGAGTGCTGGGATTAAAGGCGTGTGCCACCATACCTGGCCTCAGTCTCTCATTTTTTTTTTTAATTTTATTTATTTCTGTGTATGAATGTACTGTCTGCATGCAGGTTTGTGCACCCGTGTCGTGCAATGCCGTGGAGGTCAGAAGAGGGCGTCGGATTCCCCTGGAACTGGAGTTCTCCTGGAATTGGAGTTTCGGACGGTTCTCGACCACCATGTGGGTGCTGGGGATCGAACCCGGGTCCTCTGCAAGAGCAGTCGGCACTCTTAACTGCTAGGCCATCTCTCCAGCCCCTCAGTCTCTCATTTTTAAAAGAGCAAACCAAATCATACTATTCTCCTTTACCACTCATCTTATTTGAAAGACTTGGAAGTCTAAGAGATACTTGGCTTAAAAAAAAAAAATTAATGTAACTCTCAAAGGGAAAGATATGCCAGCCCTTAGGTATTCAGAGTGTGTTTTAGAATTTGAGGGCAGTTCCAAGACAGTAGGCTGCTAGAATGGTGATTCCATTAGAAACATAGCCCCCCCCAACACACACACACACACACACACACACACACACACACACACACGTGCGCACAGTTTCCTATCTAAAGATTTCTATTTCAGTTTGTTTTTCTGTTGCTATTACAAAAATACCTTGACCGGGGCTGGAGAGATGGCCTAGTGATTAAGAGCACCGACTGCTCTTACAGAGGATCTGGGTTCGATCCCCAGCACCGACATGGCGACTGAGAACTGTCTTTAACTCCAGTTCCAGGGGAATCCGATGCCCTCTTCTGACCTCCATGGCATTGCATGACACGGGTGCACAGACCTACATGCAGACAATACATTCATATAAATGAATAAATAAATAAATAAATAAATAAATAAATAAATAAATACCTTGACCAAAGTAGCTTAGGGAGGAAGGGTTTCTTTTAGGACACAGTCCAGGGGAAGACTAGGCAGCAGGAGCTCAGGACAGCTGCTCGCACTCCATCCACAGTCTGGAAACAGAAGAGCAGTGACTGATGCATGCCAGTGCTCTGCTGGTCTCTGTTCGTGTGCAGTCCGAGCTTCCCCTGGCTAAGGAGCGGTACTGCCCACAGTGGGCGTACCCGAAGGCCCCATGCAGACAGTGCCTCACCACATGATTCCACATTGATGAAGTTGACAGTGAAAAGGACCCATCCTAGTATTTTAACCACAGCTTGTTTGGATTTTTGTTGTTCTTTGTTTGCTAGTTTTTCCCCCAATCAAGTCATTTTGAAGAATTCTAGAGATTTCTTTTTTAATTATTTTATTATTTTTATTATTTTCATTTTTATGTGTAAAACTGTACTGCCTGCATGTATGTAAGTGTACCATGTCGTGCAATGCCCATGGAGGTCAGAAGAAGGCATCCGATCCCCTGGAATTAGAGTCACGGACAGCTGCCAGCTGCCATGTGGGTGCTGGGAATTGAACCCTAGTCTTCTGTAAGAGCAGCCAGTGCTCTTAACCTCTAAGCCATCTCTGTAGCTCTGGGATTATGGTTTTTTTTAAAGAAACAATCCCTGTTGAAGTTCGTCTTTTTTTTTTTTTTTTTGGTCTTTTCAAGACAGGGTCTCCCTGTAGCCCCAGCTGTCCTGGAACTCACTTTGTAGACCAGGCCGGCCTTGAACTCACAAAGATCAGCTTGCCTCTGCCTCCCAAGGGCTAGGATTAAAGTTTTGTCATTCTTATTTGAGATTTGAAGAAATGCAATGAGAAAGTAAAATTGACCTTGCTGCACCATGAGGCCCACGTTTCCATTTCCAAACCTCAGCCCTCCGATCTGTAAAATGTGCTCCCTGGAAATCTGGCTTCCCATGGTGCAGATATGCTGAGATCAAGCACAGGAGAGAGTACTTCTAAAACACACTGGGATGCAGGGAATTGACAGCAATTGTCACTGGTGTTCGTTACCTATATTCACCTCAGTTACATACAATGCCTTGAGAAAAAGGACCCCCAGCAAATGCATCACATTGGCATTCGGACCTTGGTGCCGTGGACAGTATATGTTTGGTCACAATGAAAAATCAACAAAATCTCAGCCCAAGCTCTGACAGTGCTCTTTAATGAATAATCACTGAAGTATCAGATGCTTGCAGATTCTTCACAATAGCTGACACTTGGGTCCTTTGTCTGGTTGGCAGTCTTTCTGAGGCAAGCAGTATTACCTTTGTCCTGAGTATATAGTGACTAAACTGGCAGAGGAAAGTTACCTTGTTCTCAGAAAATCCTGCAACTCACTTCTGATCTTGTCATATTGCTCTTGCAACAGGTGTTGCCTGAGCAGGTACCTCGGAAAACTTGGCCTGAGCCTCCTTTCCCTGAGAACAAAACCAGAAATAAACAGACAAATCAAAAAGCATAAATGAAGCAAGATTGCATGTATCATCTGCTTCCTTGATGACAGGCAAACTGTATGAAATTACTGACTGGATGTCAGAAAGGCAAAGTAGGCTTAGGGGATGTAAGTACCGACCAAGGATGCGTTGGACCACAGCAACCACACAGGTTTGTACAAAACTTATAAAAAAACAAACAAGCAACATAGTCTTTTGGGCGAGGAAGAAGAAAGCAGTGCCTTGAGTCCTTCCAGTCTGTTCCGGCTGCCGGCAGAGTATCACGAAACCAGGAGTTCTCAGACAGGTGACGCTCATTTCTCTCCACTCTGGAGACTGAACAGCTCAAGTTCAATGCACCAGGCAAGCCAATGTCTACTGAAAATGGCTGTCCGGGAGCCTAAATGGCACCTCCCTGCTGTGCCTTTACATGAAAGAGGCTGAGCAGCTTGATGGGGCCTCTTCCAAAGGGTACTTGCTAACCCCAGGAAGGACCCAGACTTGACTTCATCACTGTCCAATGGCCCTGACTCCTAATCTCATTACACTGTGGCCTAGGTTTCCAAGTAAGTCTTGGGAGACACAGACAGAGCATTGCAGAGCCTGCTGTGATTGATCAAACTGGTTGTATTCAAATACAAACTTTAGATTTGCTCTCTCCTAGGAAAATGCCACCGGAAGTGAAAACTGTATGCTCTATACAGGCTGGGTGTCCCTTACCCAAAACACTTGACTGAAGTGCATCATATAACCAGGTTTTTTTTTTCTTTTTCTTTCAGATTTTAGAATATCTGCACACATATATAATCATATATCTTAGGGATAGACCCAAGTGTGAACAAAAACCCGGTTTATGTGCCAGATATATCTTGTACTTATAGCCTAGTGACACTTTTATACAGTATTTTTAGTGCATCGTATTTTAACTGTGCCCTGCCATGGGAAGACTACTGTGGAAATTCCCACTTGTGACATGTCAACTTTCAAAAATATTTGCATTTTAGGCTGTTTTGAATTTCAGATTGTTAGATTACAGGTGCTCAGCCTGTGTGTCTGTAAGGTGGCCAAGACACCCAGCAAGTTTGACAGACCATAAACAGTTCCAGCCATGGTCCGTCCTATGAAGGACATAAGAAAAGCACAGTAGAGAAAGGAGCGGGGTCAGGAGATGGGCAGTGACCATCATGGCTGAGAAGGCTCCACCAGGGAAAGTGTGCCGAGACGGGACCACAGATGCAAAGGCAAGAGAGAGTGTGAGGCTCCGAAAGAGAGGTAGGTGGCTTGTCACTGCTCCGAGGCCACTGAAAGGAGAGGTTGGAGAGGTTGGAGAGGTTAGTGAGCAGCATCAAGACTGGCCGTGAAGATGAGCATCAGGGATAGAATAGAGAGAGAGGCGGTGTCATCATCAGGGCTGCACGTGAGACGTGAGGAGCCTTGAGTGGAGAGGCCCTCTGCTGGGCCTCGGGGTATGGTACCTGCTTAGAAACAGCATGGCTAGGAGATTTGAGACTCGAGGACACTCAACTGCCCTCCCGGACCTGCTGTGTGATCACAGAGTCACCAATTTCCAATCTTCACTCTGATTTTGCTGTGAGCTCTGCAAAAGGTCCTTACCGAGAGAGGAGGGAGGCAGCTGTTTGGTCAGAGCTACAGCAGAAATACCAAGTGACTTAGTGTTTTCCTGCAAGTCCTTATCAGGAAAGTGCACATTTCTCACCTGAGAAACCAGTGTCCTCCCTGAGCTGGCTACTTCCTAGGGGCCTTGTGGGAATCATGAAAATAAATGGTGAGGAAACATCTTTGAACTGTTGAAAATGTGCACATTGATAAGATTGTATTGATCCAAGCAACTGAAATCAAATGTGGCAACACAGCATGTAACATTTTCATTGAATTACCACTACCATCTACCTTACATAGTAGCACTGTGTGTTGGGCACTATACTAAGAAATTCATAAGCCTTAATCTGTGTGGTATCTTAGTGGCGGATTTGTCTCTTGTTTCATTTGCTCAAGCCCTAAGTAGCATAATTCTGGAGAGGCTTATCTGAGTTAGTCTTCACAGCAGCCCCAAATAGCAAGTGCTGCTATCTCTACCCTACAGTGGAGAACTGAGGTATGCCAGTTAAATTCAGTGCTCAGGACCTGCGAACCTGCCCATGGAAGAGCTGCAGGCCCACACCCAGGGATCTGTAGTCTCAGACCTCATCATGTGACCCAGCACTGTGCAATGCTGCCTTCTATCTGCAAAGCTTTATACAGCTGTTAGGCATCACTAGCACCTGAAAAATTAATGTTCAAACTCAGCTTCTGGGCCAGAGAGCTTAAAAGCAAATTTGTGTGTCATCTAGAGTGTAGGCATTGCCGGACACAGCAGCCTTTTTTGGATGAAAACCTTGAAGGGGACTGAGCAGCTGTTAAATACTGTTCAATCCAGTTTCTGACAGCTGCCATCAGCTCAGAAGACAGAGGCTAAAGCAGCAAATGGGTAGAAAGAGTTCTTGGTTCTTTCAGAAGAATTAGACACACGGATGTATATTAGCTTTGCAGTATTCAGTTGTGGACCAAGGAGTCAGGTTACCTGAGGGATCATTGTGTAAAATAAAAACTCTTGAAGAAAGTCCAATTTCATGGACACAAAACGCAGCCCCAAGAAGTCTCAGCTGCGGCACCTGAGACAAGTAGTCCAGACCTTCTGTCTTCTGTTTCCAAGTCTTTGAAATGGGTTCCCTAGAACTGCCCACTCTAGGTACTTGAGAAAGGCTAATGTTGGGGGGAGTTGGAATCCATGTGAATAAACTAGCCAGTATCAGTAGCTGTCACCACCACTGGGCCAGGCCTTCTTGTAATCTCAGATGACAGACAGGAGCACATAAAAAGCACCTACTCAAAGAGATGTCCATTTGGACATGAGTGGATTTTAGCAGGAAAGTGGCATTGATGGTTTTTTTTTTTTCTCAATTGGAGAAAGTACACTCAAGTGATATACTGAATGCTAATCCTCTGTTCAATTACCCAGCCATTAAGCACAATTTCTCCCTTAATGGAATACTGTGATCATTTCTACCTCGTCCTGAAAATGGTTGGAGAGAGGGTGAATCATGGCAGAACACGATGCCTTTCACAACAGGTACCCCCCCACACCATTGCCCTCCTCCCTACACATAAAAACTCCTCATTATATCTGTTACTATGCACAGCTTCCAGGACGTTGTACCCTTATATAATTTAAAGCATTCTTTTCATTAGACTGCAAACCCTCATATTACAATGCAAACTATACACAAACAATCACAGTCAAATTTGAGGCTGACAAGAACTCACTCCCATGCTGACAGTCTAACTTGGTCTTTTCTGTTTGTGAAGCAGGGTCTTACTGTGTAATCCACACTGGCCAGGAGCTCATTGCATAACCCATAGTACCCTCAAATTCCTGAGGATCTTCCTGCTTCAGCTTCACAAGAACTGGAATTCCACACATGCACCACTGTGCCCAGCTGCATATTGATTCATGAGGGTTCTTAGGTATTGTGGCAGTGAAAGAAGTTTCAGAGCTCAGAATGACCTGTGCCTTCAGGAAGAATAGCCCGATCCCTCTTCTGCTTCCTGTCTGCTGGGCAGAGTTGTTTGTTAGGATCTGTTCCTCCTTCAGAGTGTTTGAGGAATAGTCAAAGTAGGTAGCCTATGGAAAGGGAGAGTGTTTACACCCAGTAAGATCACCATCCTCCTTTGGAGGCTGCATCTTAGAGAATCAAGGGGGTGGCTCTGTTCTGGGCCCTGGGCCCTGCATCCCCAGGTCCTGGCTCTTGCTCCCTGGGGTCCCATCTCAGAGCTTGGAGCATCTGGAGGGCTCCCTGGCATCTCCCGTAGTCTGCATTGGCTCAGCTGTCCCCTGACAGTGGCTGGCCAGGCCTCATCAGTCTTACTGCTACCTGCAATCCAGCCGTTCTTGCTCTTGCCGCCATCACGCATCTAGTCGTTAGCGTGCTTCAGCCCCTTCTCTGCAGAACTCTGCCACTGACATTTTTGTATCTTTCTGGTATTGGACTACTTCAAGAAATTCTTACCACTCATTCAGCTATAGAGCCCCATCTGTGGGTCAGCCTCCAACTTGGTACAGGCTCAGGAATGAATTTTGCTCCCGACCTTGTCTGCATTTTACAGTCATATAGCCACATATCGAATCCATCTTTTCTGTTGCATTTTGACATTTTGTTCTAGGTTTGGCTGTGTGCATAGCCCCCCCCACCCCCCCGCCAGCCGACAAGACCAGTGGATCCATTCTGTTCAAAAGCCTGTCCCACTTACCCAGTGCTGGGCACTAAAGAGAGAACTTCGATTGAGTTTTAATTTCAGTTGAAGTGGCTTATTATATAGGCAGAGCCCCCTGCGATGTCCCTTTTACAGGCAAAGCACTAAGTCTCAGGAGAAATGCACCCAAGCAACACTTTAATTAAAAAGAAGTTTCCAGAAGATTCTTTCATCCTCTGAATTTTCTCTCACCTTGAAATGACCATCCAGAATTATCTTTTAAATGAGTGGTCTTGGCTGGATGGGCCAGCTCGGCTGAGGATATGAGTCCATCTTTGTGTTTATGCGTCTGCGCTGGTGCACATGCATGTGGAGGCCAGAGGGCACCATCTTGCGTCTTCCTCAATGGCTCTCGACCTCATTTTGGGGGACTTGGCCTCTCACTGTGCCCAGAGTCCCCTAAATGAACCATACTGGATGTCCAGGGAGCCCCAGGTATCCTGTGCCTCTCCAGCACTAGATTACAGGAGCACCCGGCTGCAGCCAGCTTTTCTTGTTGGTGCTGAGGTCACAAACTCCTGCCCTCCTCCTTGCACAGGAAGGATTTTACCCTCTGAGCTGTCTCCCATCTTTTTTTAAAACTTTTTAAAAAATCTTAAAAAAAAAATAAAAAAAATCTTTATTTTTATTTTATGTGTATAAGTATTATGTCTGCATGTAAGTGTCCTTGTGCATGCAGTGGCCCTGGAGGCCAGAAGAGGGCATTGGATCCCCGGAAGCTGGAGTTCCTGAAGGTTATTAGCTGGGTGGTGGGGATCGAACCCAGTCCTCTGAGAGAGCAGCTGGTGCCCTTAACTGCTGAGCCATCTCTCTAGTCCCAACCTCCCATCTTTTTAACTATCTTTATCAGAGGTTCTGTGTGCCTCTCCATGGGTAAGAGTGTAATGAACACACTTCTTCCTGTGTGCATGCAGCTATATTTAAAAAACAAGGTCCAGCCGAGGATGGTGCCACACCCCTTTAATCCCTGCACTCAGGAGGCAAAGGGAGTCCAATCTCTGTGACTTTGAGCCCAGATCTGATCTACCTAGTGAGTTCTAGACCAATCAGGGATACGTAGTGAGACTCTGTCTTAAGAAAAGAAGGGCCTGGAGAGATGGCTCAGTGGTTAAGAGCACTGGCTGCTCTTTGCAGAGGACCCAGGTTCTAATCCCAGCACTGGGTGGCTGACAACTTTCCCTAACTCCACTTCCAGGGAATCTAACACCCTCTTCTGTCCCCTGCAGGCACTGAATGAGGTGGGTGGACTAATAGACATGCAGCATAACACTCATACAGATAAAATAAAAATGAGTAAATTAAAAAATTACAAAAAGAAAGGAAAGGAAAGCTCGCATTTGTTCCTATGTAATAATTTTTTTTTTTTTTGTCTTTTTGAGACAGGGTCTCCCTGTAGCCCCAGCTGTCCTGGAACTCACTCTGTAGACCAGGCTGGCCTTGAACTCACAAAGATCCGCTGGCCTCTGCCTCCCGAGTGCTAGGATTAAAGGCGTGCGCCACCACACCCGGCATCTATGTAATAAATTTTAAGCTGTATTTTGCATAACTCCATATTACAGATGGCCAGCTATCCAGACAACACCATCTTAGTGCCCTTGACCTTCCAGAATGTCCCTAAATTTGGAAGTAACAGGGAATAGCAGTAATAATAACAAATGCCACCACCATTGTGTTAAGAGACACGTAGCCTATCCACTGCCTTGCAGGCAGGTTCCAGTGTCTCTGTTTTTCGAGAAGAGACTCTGAAGTCTAAAGGACACTCTGGCCACAGAAGGTCTTAAGGGACTCAGACTTGGGTGTCTGTTTGGCTTTGTATGGATGGTGGGGTTAAGGTTCTTTCACTGTCTATGAGAAAATATTTAGGTGCTATGAAAGAGTAGGAGAGAGAGAAGGAGAAGGAATGAAAAATGTCCAAGAAATTGTCCTCCAGGGCAGAAAGAGGTGGGCAGCAAAGAGGCATTCTGGGAGCAGAGAGCTCACTGGGGAACGCCCGCTGAGATGTCGGGCTAGGAGCTTTGAAGTTAGAATGTCTTCATGATATGTGAGCTTGTTTGAGAATTATGGAGATGAAGAAAAGGGCCAGTAACCACCATTAACTCCCCATGATGTCTTCAAGTGAAATCTGTCCCTTGGTGAGCAGAGAAGTGGTGTGGGAGGGCAAGTATCCCTATCTGGTGTCACTTAGCTAAGAGCCAGGAGAGCGGGTCCTTGTGCTATGGTCAGACTAAAACCAAAAGCACTTCAGCAGCGTCCTGGAAAGTGAGTATTGCAAAGGAGTATTGGAAGACACAAAAATTGACTCTGACTAGTAACAGTTACCACAGCAGTGCTGGTTGACTCAGTAGTATCCATTCTTGGTGTCATTCCAAACTCTCGCCAGCATCATGTGATCTAAATGGCACATGTGCCCTCTGTGGTAGGTACATGAGGTTGAAAGAGTAACAGGTCTTTTCCAAGTAAGGACAAAATGATGGGATCCTTTGTTTCTGCTCTGTGGTAGGGGAGCTGGACAAGGTTTGTGAGTGCTTGCCCACAGAGCTTCTAGAATGAGTGAATAAAGATAGATGTCCGTAGAAACTGTTCACATTGCTCCAACCAAATGCCTAACAAGAAGCAAGTTAACAAAGAAGGTTTGTTTTAGCTCAGTTAGAGGATGTAGTTCACGGTGCTGGGAAACGCGGCAGTAGGAGCATGAATCGTAGCTCATATTCCATCCAGTCAAGGACCCACAGAGATGGATGCTGGACTTTACTTGCTTCCGTCCAGTCAGGGACCCACAGAGATGGATGCTGGACTTTACTTGCTTCCGTCCAGTCAGGAACCCACAGAGATGGATGCTGGACTTTACTTGCTTTCTGGATCCCAAGTCCATAGGCAGGTGCTGCCCACATTCAGGGTGGGTCTTCCCTCATCATTTAAACCTTTGAAGAAACATCCTCAGAAACACACAGAACCATTTCCTTGGTAATTTTAAATAAAGACTAATTGACAATGAAATCATATATAAGTTCAAGACATTGTCATGTAATACTAGATTTACTGAGATATTTTCAATGGAGGGGGACCCAGCCGAGGTAGCAACTTATTTTGCCTGAGAGCATCTACCCAAGCTCCAGAGAGGAAAGACTGCTGTAGTTAGTGCTCAGGGGAGGAGAATGAGGAAGGAAACGAGAGGAAGTGGCAAGGTGTACTCATGAGGACGGTGAGTTCCGATAAGATGTTCACATAAGCTCACTGCCAGCACCGGCTCTAAGTTCCAGAAGTGTCTCTGGTAGGAGGAGCAGTCCTGACCCATCCAGGTCACGAAGAACGCTCTTGCACCCACTGCCTTGTTGGTTTGCTCTCTCCATGGCACTGACCTAGAAGCTCTCTGGGGTCAGGGCATGTTTCTGTTTTCTATATTGCTCTCCAGTGCTCAGAACTCTGCTCCTGGTAAATATTCAATAAAAATGTATGAAAACCAAAATGACTTCTTCAAAAGTTACTAATGTGATAATGTATAGATAGAAAGAAAGCCATCCCATCCCCAACCCCACTGCGCCAACCGCCTTCCGGGATGTTGTTCTCTGTAGCCACTGTCATGATTTGACATGCCCGTGTGTCCTAAATATGTGCTCTGTCCTCTGTCTTCCATTATGATGTTAGCTGTAATTAAGATTCCACCGGAGATGCCCACGCATGAGGCGTCTCGCCTCCCCCCACCCTTTGTTTCCCAAGTCCCCCAAGAAAAAGGCTCTCCGAACCACAGTTTGGAGGAGTCTCACCAGTTTACTCGGGCTTGCCTACAAAGTGAATGTAAATAGCTTACATAGCAGTAGCAGCTCCTTCCTCCCATGGAGATCCAAAGTCCCCGCATGGACTCCATTAACTCTACCCCTGTGACGACATGATGAGGGAGAGAGTCCAGCCTCGTGTGCTGGGCTTTTTATACATTTCCGCCCCTCCCAAAGTCCCAGAACTCCAAGGCCCCAGAATTCCCAAGTCTTGTGCACCTTCAGTGGGAATGCCAGCATCGTTCGGAAACTCGCTGCGCAGATGAGGTGCACACTTAACTCCTCCCATTAAGTACTCAGCTGCTCTGGGCGATGAACCCATTTCAAAGAAGAAATAATTTATCCCACATTAGCCGTGGGGGCAGAGACTGGACCTCATTTTCTCTTGTTATCTCTCCTTCATTATCGTCACCTAGTGTGATATTTGACACCTAGCGTGCTTCATAAAAAGTCACTGAATGAAGGAAATCAGATGACACCTCCTCACGGAGATGGAGTGGAGGGGACATTAGGGTGGCAGAGGGGCAAAGTGTTAGCATGGACGAGGACGCCCGTCTCAAGCCAAGGATGTCGATAGCCCCTAGGGAGGTGGGTAGTGTGTTGTGAAGACTTGGCATCTTGTAAGGAACATGTGGTAACAGCCAGGGGAGCTGTGAGCAGGGGAGGGCATTAGTGCACAGGTAGGTAACACCTGTACTCATCTCTCACTTAGAATATTAAAGAAACACTTCCCAAATTCTAATGATAAAGCTCAGTTGACCTTGGAGAAAATTCCTTAAATGTTAAAGGTTCAGAATTAACATTGTTCACGCATACTATGGGAAAAGGACAGATTTAGCATGATACTTTGTAAAGATTTTCATCCAATTAGTAAAGGTGTGAACATTTTAACACCTTAAACTACTTACTGGACTGTTAAAACAATAGCCATCACCCATCCTGTGAAACCATCCCTCAAGCCTAGAAAGTGCCTGCTCCTGATAACCTGCAAGTCAGAACTGTCTCACCATTAGCCCTGAGCAAGAGGATTAACCATGTGTTGGAATTTCATGAGCTTCCATGGAATGAACCCTCCTGCTGTTATTGGAGTTTGGGGATCCCTTGGTGGTTGCCAGATGATACAGGGGAAAACTGGGGTCCCCATTTGGGATTCTTGGTCTCATTATAAAAGAATTTAAGAATGAATTCAAATGGAAGCTTGGGACAATTTTTATCAGAGTTTAAAAGAGAAACCTTCAGGGGCCTGCAGTGTAAATCTCAGCTGTTGCCTGAAGGAAAGAAAACCACATTGCTATTTTTTTTTTAATGTGTATGAGTGTATTCCCTGCATGTGGGTAGGTGCACCGGTGTCATGCAATGCCAGTGGAGGTCAGAAGAGGGCGTCAGATCCCTTGGAACTGGAGTTACAGGCAGTTTTTAGCCTCCACGTGGGTATTGGGAATCAAACCCAGGTCCTTGCAAGAGCACCCAGTGCTCTTAACCACTGAGCCATCTCTCCAGCCCCAAATGCATGCCTTTTAAAGCCAGCATGTAGATCTGACATGGGGTAAAGTAACAGCCACATGATGGGGCAAGGAACTAAAGAAAAAGTAAAGAAACCCAAAATGTGGGAGCAGGCCAAAGTTTTAGAAAAGAGAGAGAAGAAAAGCAGACATTGTGTTTTTCTGCAGAATTCATAAAAGTGGGCAGACTTAGGCAGCAGCCTTGCTGCTGCCCAGTTAGCTAGTCATTAGGGGTGGGCATTCCAGCAGGAAAAGTTCACCAGCTCATTAAGCACTAATTATTCCACCTATCTCTTTAGCATGGTTTAAGGTGGATGGACCCACCTTCTTAGGGCCGGTCCCATGACCAGGTGATTGGATCTGGCAGAATTGGTGTTAGGTCTCAGAGGTTTCACCCTTCTAGCCAGTTTTCTCGTAAGGGGACCTTTCTCGCTGTGATGCTGCCTTCCTGTGGACTTGGCTCCATTTCTTGTCCCATGTCCTGTACATACAGAAGCTATCAGAACTTTCTGTGGTGAGGCAGTTACTTTGTACCTGCATGGATTAGGTAACCCTTAGCCTCGTGGCTAGAGTGACTCACAGAGTGAATTTTTCCCCTCTAATTTTAGTTAATTTACAGGTAAGTGTCCACATGTGTCTAGTGACCACCGTGTTAGATGTCATGACTGAGACTTTCACCCAAGTTTATCTCAAATCTTGCCCAGCCAGGCCTTTGCGCTCCCAGTGAAGTTGCCTGGTTGCTCAGGAAACCCCTTCCTGGAGAACAGAAAGGGCAGGATCCCTCTCCAGAGCCTTTATTCTGAGGCTCACAACTGCATTGATTAAGATTCAGTGTTAAGTTCCAAAGCTTCACACACCACCTGGCCTGTGGCAAGTGCTCAGCACGAAGGTGGTGGTATTAGCTTAACTCTTATGGCAAGTCTCAAGGGAAGGCGTCATCGTCTCTAGCTTGCATTGAGAATCAGAAGGTCCACATTCTCAGTCAGTTGCCCAAGATGGCCTCGAAGAAGCCAGGCTAGCTAAACAGGAAATCCCTACGTGACCTGACTGGGTCTCCTTCCCATGACACCAGCCCTGAAAGCTGACTGAACTTCCAGGTGTCGGCCAGTTCTGTCCTCTTACATGAAGTCAGATTTTAGTAAGAGTCACCCACCATCCTTCGCAGCTGTGCTTGGGTCTCCCCTGTTTCAGCTGCAGCCGGATCCCTCAAGCCCGATAGGCACTTTCTCTGACTGCTCTGCTTGGCAGCTGGAGGGAGAGGCCTCTAGAGTACTTTGCAAGGTCCTGACCTGAGTAACGCAGAAGCCAGAAACAGCCAGTTACATGACTGGGGAGAAGAACCCCGGGCTGCAGAACAGAAACCCACAGACAGACAGGGGTGTCTGTATAAGGAATTGGAAGGCTCAATCGCCAGCAGGCAGTGGGGCCCCAGGATTGCAGTGGACCCCGTGCTGCAGGTAGGGACACCGTCTTCTTCACTTGGAAGGAGAGTTTGTTTTTCACCCCCATTGCTTCAATCACTGTCTTGTTGCTAGTACATCCTCAGTAATTATCCCTCAGACGGATGAACAGGTGAGTGGATGAATAATTGGATGAGCACAAGTCTGCCATTGCCCTCGAGCACTCCTCTTAAAAAAAAAAAAAATAGTGCCTGTTCCTGCAGACTGCAGCCATCCAGGAGAAAAGAATCCACACAGGCTACAGCCACTCAACCAGAGAGAGGGTGAAAAGGCAATATTTATGTCTGCAATTCAGATGTAGGCTTTTGATAAAAGTCACAGAACTACAATCAGAGTGTGCTTATATAACCCAGTAAACAGATTGAGGAAGACTCTCTATGTATTCTCCAGGCAGCCCAAAAGTTTCAGCAGCTACTTTCTGAGAATTCTGCAACCTCCTCCAGCTCGTCAGGGGAGCTGCATCTGAGGAAGCTAATCCCTCTTTGGCTCGATGTGTTGATCAAAGCAGCGCAGGGTAAACACCAGGAGTAAATAAGGATGCTAGACCTCCTGAATGTACGCATTTCCCACTGGATCAGTGGGGTGTGGCAGTGGCTGAAGGACTGAAATGAGACCTAGATGAGTTACGTAGAAATTAACTCCTGTGTTTTAGTGTTTCTCCGAGTATGCTTCATCTGTCAGTTTGACACAGCTCAGAGTTACCAAGGGAATCTCGGTTGGGGGGGGGGTGCCTCCATCAGAGTGGGCATGTCTGTGAGGCATTTTCTTGATTGCTAATTAGGGTAGGAGGGCCCAGCCCATGTTGGGGATACCATCCCTGGGTAGGCAGCTTGGACTATGTAGGAAAGCGAACTGATCAAAAAGGCTGGAGAGCAAGCCACCAAGCAGTGTTTCTCCATAGTCTGCTCCAGCCAGGCTCCTGGTCTGATTTCTGTCCATGATGAATTGTGAGCTGAAAGTATAAGATGAAATAAATAGGCCCTTTCCCTGCCCTAGTCGCCATTGGTCATGGCCTTTATCCCAGCTGTGGAACACCAAACTACAGCAGTGTTCTCACCAGTCTTGGAAGGTGCATTCAGTCTGATTATATTGAGTTTGGCTGGATTTCCAGTCTTTTTTCTGACCGTCTTTCTGTTCTTTCTGTTTAGTCTGGCTGGCACTAACTTCAGGAGCACTGGGTTCTCGATTTTGATGGCTTGATTGAGATTCTTGGGCTGACTATCCAGTGATAAAATTAATTAGGTAATAGAAGAAAAAGCACTTTATAACCCATTACACCTCAAGACTGGGGAAGAAGGCAGAGCATAAATGGTCAGCTTCTTCCTCTTGTTGTGTAGAACCTCAGGAACTTTGTGCTATTCTTTCTCTAGTTTGTGATGCCACTGTGCAGATAGATGGAAAAGCCTTCTGGCATTGCCTACGTCTAGGCCTGTCATGTATGTAGATGAGAAGCTGAGGCTCAGAGCAGACGAGTGGACATGACCAAGATCAACAGTCAACCCGCCAGGGCCACACTGGTGGGTCATGTTCTTGATCTCATCCTGCCCATCCTCCCTCCGCTGGCAGAGGAGCAAGTCTTCAAGGCTGGTCCCTGAGCAGTTGACCTGTATCTAATACAGGTCATACCCATCCCTTATCTGAAATCCTGGGGACCACAAGTAGTTCAGATCTCGAAATGCTTCAGATGTCTGGGCTTGGGAGTTGTCCATACTCAGTCTGTAGTATTTTGCTTCTGGAAAAGAGAAGTGTTTGGTCTTCTTGGGACAAGGAGGACTTATTTCTCCAGTGGCTGTTTATTCCTGGGTACTGAGGACATAGTTGCACACACAACAGACAGAAAGTCTGTCTTTGTGGAGCTCTCAGTTGCCTCTGGGGAAGCACAGGATTGTGGGTGTGTAGAGGTGTGTGTGTGGGTGGGGGGATTTGTGTATGTATGTGTGTATGCATGCATACATGTGTGCATATGTATAAATCTGCATTTCATCATGGTATGCACTTTGGAGAAAAACTAAAGGCAGAGGAAAGGCCGTGGAGAACCCCAGGTGCCAGAACAGAGGAATGGCAGGGACGGGTCAGGTCAGAGGCCTAACTGGTGATACATTTGAATTTGAGTAGTGATCTGACTTAAAACCGAATTCACTGTCTTAACAGGCTAAAATCAGGACAGGATTTATAAATAAACAACAGAGCATCTAGTCAGAATGTTGCACATCCACTACAATGTTAACACTTTTCAGTATCTATTTAACAGATTAATGATTATTTCTAGTCTGTATATTTTTGTTTCCTGAATATTTTGTAAGAGCTGTACATTAATTTTGTACCAAAATAACAAAAACAGAGACAGTTACTTTGAGTGAGGGGACTTCAGAGTTGAGAAATGACAAGAAGCCACCATGGCAAGTGGGAAGTGAGAGGGAGCGTGGGGAAAAAGAGAGACGGAACTGGAGTAAGCAGATGGCAGTGGCTTGGGCTCACGATGCATCCGCTGAGAAGCTGAGCTGGAAGGACGTGGAGGAGAGAGAGCAAAAGCAGTGGTTAGTGGGCTCAGGGTTTAAAATGAGCAGTGAAACCACCCTCATCTGAGTGGCACCTTGCCCTGTCAGCTCCTCCAGTTTGAAGCAGTGCTCCAGCAGGACATACAGACCCCAGCGTCACCTGGGGACCCCTGTCTTAAGATACCAGGGTCTTCTGGCCCTTTGACCTTGGCTCTCCAAGAGGTATTAAAACTCTGAGGAGACAGCAAGAAAGGACCAAGACCCGTCAGCATTTGTTTTTACAGAAGCATTATTCTCTTTCCAAGTATGAGTCACAGGAAGATTTATTGAGTAAGTCCTGGACCTGAATTTAAATCAAGATGACATTGGCTATAGAAAAAGATTCTTATATAATCATTAACTTGAAGCTCGTCAAGGTGAGGGACTCTGGCTCATTTTTCCACTGCATCACCCATAGCAACGGGCCCTGTAAATATTTCTTGTTTTATTAGGAAAGATTATGCAACAAAGTAGGAACAACTTCAGAATGGTATCTTGCTAATTTCTTAGAGACATCGGAATTTTTCCCAGGGTGTTCATGATTCTGATTTCTTTGTATATTTGGCAAAGAGCACCTTTGAGAAGTGTCACGTGGATAGCCCAGGTGTGTAAACATATCTGCAGAGATGAGACAAGACAGTGGTCATCACTGCATGGAATAGATGTCCCCTGTTTGTACATGTTCAAAGATGACCAACAAACCTAAACATTCAGACCCTTTCAGATCCTTGTGGTCACCACATCCATCCCCAGACCATGCTAAGCAGGAGACTAAAAAGCCTAGCCTTGTCCATGAGGTGACCAGACCCTCCCCTAGCCCAGTGCATGAGGTGACCAGACTGTCCCCTAGCCCAGTCTATGAGGTGACCAGACCCTCCCCTAGCCCAGTCCATGAGGTGACCAGACCCTCCCCTAGCCCAGTCCATGAGGTGACCAGACTCTCCCTTAGCCCAGTCCATGAGGTGACCAGACCCTCCCCCAGCCCAGTCCATGAGATGACCAGACTCTACCCTAGCCCAGTCCATGAGATGACCAGACCCTCCCCTACCCAGTCCATGAGATGACCAGAC